>JAPKLY010000216.1:374183-402618 GCA_026898435.1 Prunella vulgaris | reverse complement strand
GAAGCTGAAGATCGAAGCCTGCTGATTCATCCTGAAGTCATTCCTGATGTACCATTGTCTGATGTTTCTACTGAATACACTAAGCATGTTCAGGACAGAACTCAGTAAGTGAAGAGTAAAGTGTTACCTATCAGGCTGTGCTGAATGCACATAGGACCTGACTTAGGCCTTGGTTCAGTTCACCTGAATCCTGTAAGTCCGAAGCAAAAAGGAAACACATACTGAGCTGAATAACCTATCAGGCTGTGCTGAATGCACGTAGGACCTGACTCAGGCTTTGGTTCAGATCACCTGAATCATGTCAGTCCAAAGCAAAAGGTTATTTATGCTATGGGACAAGAGACAAAAAGAATGTCAGTAAGACTCCATTAAAGACACATGTTCAGACTGAGTTATTATCAAGAGACTCAGAGCATTGAATGTACGAGGAAGGACAAATGTCTGAAGGTCAACTAGCCGTTATAGCGGAGAGCCAATGATCTTTCGACATGCAAGCATGGAGTCTGCGCAGCATTTAATGGGGCATTTATTGCGTCTCAAAAGGTTGCAGGTGATGTGACAACTTGCCAGAATAAGCATGGCGGGTAGGTCGAACAGTATTTCTAGCCTGCAATCTACCTAAAATAGGAAAGATTTGATTTGATCTCCTCCAACGGATCTATTTTGAATCTTGCCTATAAATATGGAGAACCTTGCACCCATTCAAGGTTAACGGGAAATTTCCAAGAGAAAACTCTCAAGAATCCAAGAACTCAAAGCATATCATAAACAACACTCTGCAATTAAATTTCCCTAGTGTTGTAGTAGGATTCACTCTGTATTTGATTAGATAGATAGCTCTATTATTTAGCATTGATTTGTATTGCTAGAGCTATCTTAGTTGGAAACCAGAATACCAAACCTCTCAAAGTGTGAGATAGGTTGGTTAGAAGGATTGGGACTTGTAAAACGCCCAGGGGTCAGTTCCTAAGAGAGGAAGTTGGCTACTCGTGTCCCTTGGCACGTAAAACCCAAGTACCTATCCTCAGGGTTTTGAGGATAGCTTCCTGTTAAATCAGGTCGTGGACGTAGGAGTTGGTTATCTCCGAACCACGTTAAAAAGTCCCCTGTGTGCTGATTTACTGTTTTATTCAGGATCATAAATGTCATCATATTAAACTGAACATACTGCATTGTTTTTAACTTCAGGACTGAATCAATCATCCTGAATCTGAATACTGTGCACTCAGCCTTAATCACCAATTTACTAAGCAACTCAGAGAAAACGTTTTCAGAAACTAAAACGAGTAGAATCTAAGGGCTCACTTTCCGCACGTACTCTGACTCACTGAGATAGTAGTCCAACTGACTCGCTTCCGAGCAGTCAGTAGGTTTGTTATCTCTACTGAGCTTCCGAGCACTTTACTCACACTCAGTTTATCTGACTCGTTACTGAACCGTCCCTGCTGCCCCTGTGGACATTCAACATACTGAGTACTTCAGGGAATCCTGACTGAGTGCGTTAGAGCATTTTTCTGAGTCTTTCAGAAAAATCTGACATCAGTGTATTCCCCCCCCCCCCATACACTGATTTAACTCGTTTCGGGACCAACAAACCATGTAATTAATTTATAGACATCTTTGCCTTAGTGTTTATATCAAATGCATATAAGGTTTTAACAATTATTTTATTGACCTGATTATGACTTTTTTAGATTTATTAATATAATCTTCATTTTTTATCAATTGGTTTTCATATCTCCATTGAATATAAATAACTATATATATATATATATATCTCGTAATTGATGTACTTCATAAAGTAATATATTTAATGATCAAAAGTGTTGCATAATTACCTAAAAAAGTGTTACATAAATATTTAAGAAGTGTTACATTATACATTTAAAAGTGAGATAAAGTGTTACATTACATAGTTATAAGTGATGCATTTATCAAGAAAAATGTTACCTAAAATTTCAAAAGTGTTACCAAAATTGTGCTACATTTAAAGAAATATATGTTACATAAGGTGTTAAATGTAACATTTTTTAAGCGTTACAGTTAAGTGTTACAATTTAATGCTTGATATTAAAAGCGTTACAAATAGCTATTAAAAGTGTTACCTTTGACTTTAGGTTACACGGGCAACTGCAACACCCTTAAAAGTGTTACCTATTTGCAATAGTAACACTTTATACATATGAAGTAACACTTTTTATGGGTTACATTAGATCACTTATGTTGTATATATGTTTAGTAGAATCACAATATAATTCAATAATACAAATACAATAATTGTAGTTTAATAAGAAATTTAATAGTATAATCATAATAGTACTTTAACAATAGAGATAGTATAATAAAAGATTTATATAGTACAGTTACAATAGTTGTAGTATAATAATAAATATTATAGTGCTGTCACAAAGGGTGCAGTACAATAAAAAATACTACAATGCGTGAAAAAATAATATAGTGTTGTCACAAAGGGTGCAGTACAATAATTAACACTACATTGCAGTCGCCGAAAAATCACAGGAAAATTATTACCGAAAATTTAGTCACCGGAAAGAAGAAATAATATAGTGCAGTCACAAAATGTGTAGTACAATAAGAAACATTGAAGTAAAGTACAATAAGAAACACTACAGTGTAGTCGGGGAAAAATTTAGTCACTGAAAAATATCACCGAAAAATATGATCGTCAGAAACATTCGCCGGAAAATTATAATCGCTGAAAAATATGGTCGTCGGAAACATTCGCCGGAAAATGTGGGAGGAAGAAGATGAATTATGAAACACACCTTTTGAATTTGTTCCTTGTTACTATTTTCATGTTTCTCATTAATGACACCCAATGTCAGTAAAAAAAGTAGTCTGCAACTTTTCCTTTTTAGAAGCATTAATTGTATTAGGGTGTGGTATATTGCACACATTTTTCACTTGAATGTAACTACTTTTTGTTTGCTGACCTATTTGTGTTTTGACTCTTATAAATGCACTCGTATGTAAGCCACCCTATTTTTTATTAGTATTTTAGTAATATAAAAAATAAATAAAAATATACAAAATGAAAAAAAAAAATTATTTGGCACCCACGTCTGCAAGAGTACCACCAAAAAACCCCCCAAATTCAACCACCATGTACTTTGTGCGTGACAAAAAATAATATTATTTTTATTTCCGGGAAAAATGCGATCAAAATTGAACAGCCAAAAAAATTATATGATCAAAATCGAAGAGTTAAATTTATTGAGACCAAAGTGGTGACTTGATAAGTTATGCACCCACATTAGTGAATAGTACACATACTTTACACTTTTATTAATTAAAATATTTATAAAATATTATGTACTTTCTTTCACTTTTTCTATCGAAATATTTGCACCATGTACCTTGATTAATGGAAAAACATATAATACTTTTTTTGGTAAAATTGTTAAGTACTTTGGTTTAGATTTTGATGTATACAAAACAATGTGCTTAAATTGAATATATTGATCTAACACTTGTGCTAAGGAAATTGGTGTTTGAAATTTATAGTTGTAAGTGAAGTCTGCAGCTGTATATTTGATCACTCTACAACCAGACATGACCCTACAGCTGTAAGGTTTCTGTACAACCGATTTTTCTTATTGACAGGACTCTACAGCTGCAAGATTGAAGACTCTACAGCTGAAAGAACCGTTTGAAGAAGAAGTACAAATTAGAGATTATTTGAAGATAATGAAAACCCTTAAACACAATTAGTATAGCTCTCATGCACTCACTAAAATGTACTTAAGTGGAGGATATTTCTTTAATTCTGGAGGATAATGGAGATTAGTTGCAAGACAGCAAGAATTTTGAAGAAAAGGACAATAGTACAATCAGTACTATCCTGTGTAAAGGATGAGGACCACTTCACACATGCCAAATGGAGAGAGAGAAGCCATATCCGGATTTCAAATTTGAATTTCCAATTGATAAATCACACCACTCAATCTATAAATAGAAGAAGTCCTCAGAAGAAGCAACAACAACAACCTTGAGCATACAAGCATTCTGCCTAAGCAAGCCTACAGCCAACAAATTTTCTGTGAGAGCTTTATTGTTTTTTTCTTTGTGATTCATAGGATAGTTGGTTAGGATTTTCTTAGAAAGAATCACACCCTTTTGTTGTTGTTCCCTCACCTGTTTTAATTTCTACTTAGTGTAGATATCTCTTTGTGAGGTTTTGTAAACTCTTTGTGAGTTATATTCTGAGTGAATAGGGTAGTATAATCTCTTGTTAGAATAAGAATCTGAGTGAACCTAGTTCTAAGGGGGAACTACTTGTATTGATCTAAGTTATCTCATCTTAGTGAATTTGGCACCTGAGTGGTGTAACAGTGGATGTAGGTGGTCTTTTTATAGACACTGAACCACTATAAATTTGGCCTATTTACTTTCTGTCATTTATATTCTTGTTCTGCATATTTAATTTACTGTTACATTCATCATTCCTTTGAAAATCGAGTGCATAAAAACTTTATGGTTTTCACAAAGGGAAACTGACTCTACAGCTGTAGACTCCCATAAGTCACTCAACTGTTAAGTCTGGCTTATATTGTTTTTCATTAACACTCACTTATTTTCGCTGCACATTAGAGTATTCTCAATACAATTTTAATTGTGAGAACTCCTCTGATATTTTGTCTATAAGTGACCCTTTATTTTGCAAAGTTTTTAAACTCTGCAGCTGCAGACTTCTTAAGTCCACAGCTGTAACCTTTGTGGTCCAGTTTCTAAAACTCTTGTAGACTTGTTATTTTGAACTTAAAAGAGGCTACTGTAAGGTTCTAGACTTCCCTCTTTGAAAAGGTTTGAAAAATCTGATTTTGGACTCAAGGTCTATTCACCCCCCCTCTAGACCTTGACCACTTTAAGGGACCAACAAGTGGTATCAGAGCAGTTGGCTTGCCACTGCTTTGATCAGTTATTACTTAGATCTTTTTTTATTGAAAAACACACCTGCATACTTGCATGGCTCCCAAGATGGTGAAATCCAAGGTTCCAATGTTCTCTGCTGAGGACTATGATGAATGGAAAATTAGAATACAAGCACATTTGTCTGCGATCAATGATGAGATGTGGTCTATCATAGAGGATGGCCCTATACCTATTGTGAAGGTCAATACTACGGCTGATCAGTCAGCTGGACTAACTCAGATTATCCCCAAACCCAGAAGGGAATGGACTAAGGATGACAAGAGAAGGTCAAATCTTGACAATGTTGCAAAGAACACTATTTATCATTCACTTGATAAAATTGTGTTTAGCAAGATCCAAAAATTGTAAAACTGCAAAAGATATATGGGAAAAGTTGGAAATGATTTGTGAAGGAACTGAACAAATTAAGAAAAACAAACTCATGATAGCAGTTCAAAAGTTTGAGAACTTCAAGATGAAATCTGGTGAAACTCTTGAAAAGTTTGAGTCAAGATTCATTGAAATCCTCAATGAGCTAGATTCACTTGGTAAAGATTACTCACAAAGAGAAATGAACATGAAGGTTCTCAGAGGGTTATCTTCTGAATGGGACATGAAGGTCATTGCTATGAGAGAATCAAAGGATTTATCTAAGATATCCACCTTTGAACTCTTCTCAGACCTGAAAGCTTCTGAATTTGACATAAGTAGAAGAAAAGAACCTGGCAGTAGTAAGGTTACAGCTCTAGTGGTTGACAACCCTACAGCTACAAGTTCTGATTATGAAGACTTGGCTCTTTTTATAAAGCAGCTCAAGAAATTTGGCAAATGGACCAAGAAGAAGCAGTTCACACAAAAGGAAGATGGTAAGGTGAAATCTACAGGACCTAACTCAACTTATTTGTGCTATAACGGCATAAAACCAGGATATTACATCAAGGATTGTCCTTACCCCAAAGCTGAGAAGTACACAGATGAAGAAAAGAGAATGAGGAAAGATAGAAAGAAAAAGTTTGACAAGGAGAGAATTAGAGCACTACTTTCTGAGTTTGATAAAAACCAGGAAGACTGTCCCTCTTCTTCTCAAAAGTCAACTGCATATTTAGAAGACTCTGACTCTATAGATTCAGATGAAGAAGCCCTGATCTGTCTTATGGCTAAAGATGAAAAGGTATGCTCATCATCATCATGTTATATTACAGAAAATGATTCTTCCTGTGACATGCTAAGTGCAATCCAAAGACTATAAGAAGAAAATGAAGATCTTAGAAGAGATAATCTTATTGGAAGGGAACATGTGAAAGCTTTGTTAGCTGGAGTGGAGAATGCTGAACAACAACAATAGATTCTACAAGAACTGAAGGAAGGTTACTGTTTTCTGAAAAATGACAACGAAGAACTCCAAAAATGCTCAAACTAGATTCAAATGAAAGATAACTTGATCTAGTTTCCAACCATATAAAGATAATCCAAAAATATATAAGACATGAGTTCCGAATCCTGTAAGAAATCCGAGGTCAGTGTATAGAGTGTGTGGTTTGTGTGCATGCTTTCACTTACATTTTCTATTCCATAACTACCATGCCACCAACATTTTAACACCTTCAAAAATATCATCCAAGACTTCATTTATCATGCATTTGAACATTAAAAAGTGACAAAGTCCTAAGGTTTCATGGTATCTAAAAATATGGAACAATAAACACACATAGCTTACATACACATGCAAGAAAACCAAATGTTTTGAGTTGGGGTTTTACAACCTTTGGAGCCTTTTTCTTGTTAATAAAAGAAGCTTTATTTGTCCCTTGACCCTTAAGCTTGTAGGAATGGAGCACCACTTGGAGGAATACTTTGGTTTTGAGCTAAAACAAGGCAATGAAGTAAGTTAGGAGAAGTGGAGAGGAAAAACATTAACTTAAAGAGAGAGGGAGAGATGTTGGCTTCCTCTTTGCAAGGAAATGACTCCAACCTTCAACCTAACTCCATGGATTTCTTGATACTTGAGAATGAAAGCTCTCTTATGGTTAGAAAATGGAGAAGAAATTTCTTCCCCCTTTGAAATGAAGATGGCCGAAAGTTGTAGGAAAATAAAGGAGAGGAGTTTGCTTGATTTTTCTTCTTGGGTTTCTTTGCTCAAAGTGGGGAAATGAACCAAGACAATTGCATATATAGTGAAATGGAGCATGTGGCCGACCATGAGGGTGCATAAGGAGGTAAGAGAAGTCAAGGTTAGGTAATGAAAGGTGGGGAGTAGGAAAGAAAGCATGGTTCCTTAATTTAGGGGTATGGTACACTTTGACCCAATTTTCTTCAAACTAACAGCTTGGTGTCGGTCATGTGGGTATTTAGGAGGGGAATTTGAGTTCTAACTGTATTTTGGGACGCGATATGGTTTTCGGTGTTGAAATCGGATATTATTCGGTCACGTTTTGGGCTCCGAAAATTAATATTTTGATCGTTTTGGCACACTAAATTTTTATATCTTGTATTTATTAATCAAAAATTGTATTTAACTCATTTTACTAATTAAGTCTTGATTAGGAACTGTAATTACCCGCCGGATTGACGATTTTTGAAATTTAGGGTTTTCGGTTCGACATTTGGCAACAAACGTCTAAATTTTTGTTTAATAATTCTTTTAAACTTAAAGGCCTTTAAAAGCCTATTTAGGACCTTATCTTACTCATTCCATGGATATATTTAAGTCCGATTTGCAGTTACGGTGCTAGGAGTGCTTCCGGTTTCCGGTTTTGGACCAACCGTTGAGTAGAAATCAACCTTTTAAAAACCTAATGAAAAGTAAGTGCAGGAGTCAACAAGAAGTTGTACTCAGGAAAATGAAATAACTTCATTGATTGATATAGGAGTTACAGTTATCCTGAAGCTATTACAATTCCTGAACAACTATTTCCTGATCTATTCCTCATCCTTATTCCAAGCAGCTTGAGGAATTTCATACATCTCCAAGACTCGGTTCAGGACCTGCTTCATCCTGTTCCGATCACCAACGGCCACGACAGTGATTCCTACTCTGACGACTTCTTCAGATATTACTTTCCGGTCTAGTTGCTTGGAGTTCCTGATGAGTGGAGGAGGGTACTTTATGAATTCCGGAGGAGCAATCTCTACACCTTCAGTGTCAGCATGTCTGATTATTTCAGCCCATAGATCCGGATGCTCCTGTGCCATCCAGTGATGGAGTATGACGTTTTTTTCTTCAGATTGATCGTCCCATAACCCCACCACATAGAATAGGTAAGCCCACCTATTCCGGATCGGAATCCATACCTCCAGCATCTCTATCGGAATGAAATCCTCTACGAACTGGAGTGGAGGAGGACCTTGATCTGGATTGACCACCAACTTCCTCTGAGTCTTCATTCGAGATCCAGAAGGCAAAGTTTTCTTCTTCTGAACCTGCGAAGTCAGGTACTCATTGGACTCTTTTAATCGTTGGATCTGACTGAGCAGTGAAATCTCCTTCATCTTCGCTATCTTCTCCGCCTCAGTCATCACCATCTTTTTCTGAGTGGTCAACCCAGGATGCATCTGTTCCTCCATCTCCTTGTAGAAAAGTTCCAAAGCGGGATCCTCAGAGGACTTCAACCTCTTTGGATCTGAACCTTCAGCAGCTTCGATGGCAGCTACGGACCTAGTCCTTTTTTCTGTCCGCAGCTTTAAGTTCAGGGGGGATGTCCTTCTTCTTGGCTTTCCCAGCAGCTATTTGCTTCTTCCCTTCCCCCTTTTGGGCATCATCGTCGTTGATTCAGCCAACAACCTCGTTTACTGACTCCGCCAATAAAGTGAACTGACTGTCCATCTCAGTCTGCTTTTCCTGCAGTTGCCCTATCTGCCCTACCATCATCCTTAGATCAACACTGAATGAATCAACAGCTGAATTATGTTATTTCTTCAGCCGTGCTTCGAAGCTCGTCATTCGGTTTTCCAGGGCAGAGGCAATTTCCATCTTTTCTTGTGCAGACATCTCACTCAACAGCTCATCCTTCAGTTCAGCCTTCAGCTTGGCCAGCTTCTCATCAACCAGTTGATCAATCTTTTCAGGCAGTTGTTGATCAAGAAAAGTGGTAAGCTTGTTCTCCTGCTGAGTTTGCGCATTAGAGACCATTTGATTGCAGCTTTGAATGGCCCCTTTTGCTTGCTCAGAGATAACCGTGAGATCTACTGAGTGTTGAGTCTTGACTTCTCCAAGAAGATCAATGGCTGCATGCATATCAGTTCCCATCTCATTCAGGTCACGATCCAGCCTATTCATCTTCTTATTCAGCACTTCAGACTTTGAACCAACCCGGCTTGATTTTCTCTCGACTAGGATTACCCTTCTGTGAAGATTGGCAAGGGCTCGTGAGGAGTTCTGAACATATAGAGACTCGGGGGTGATCCATTTTCCTCTGACTCGGACCAGACCTGTTGGACCCTCTCCTAAAGCCTCCGCAGACCCGGGTCCCAGGATTGCTTCATCGGCCGGTGCACTGACCCCTTCAGTGCCACCTTGCTAAGCATCATCAGCAATCACAACAACCTCTTTCTCAGCTTCCTTCTCTTCCTCTTTTCTCTCAGGCTCTGGCTCAGGACAGATGGGTCGAACAGTTTTGATGAAGTCTGCCATCTTGATCAGATGATGCAAGGCTTCAGGGACAGTTCAGTAACGAGTCAGATAAGCTGAGTGTGAGTAATATGGTCGGAAGCTCAGTAGAGATAACAAACCTACTGACTGCTCGAAAGCGAATCAGTTGGACTACTATCTCAGTGAGCTAGAGTACGTGCAGAAAGTGAGCCCTTAGTTTCTACTCGTTTTAGTTTCTGAAAACATTTTCTCTGAGTTGCTTAGCAAACTGATGGTTAAGGCTAAGTGCACAGTATTAAGACTCAGGATGATTGATTCAGTCCTGAATATAAAAAACAATGCAGAATGTTCAGTTTAGAATGATGACAGTTATGAACCTGAACAAAACAGTAAATCAACACACAAGGGTCTTTTTAACGTGGTTCGGAGATAACCAACTCCTACGTCCACGACCTGATTTAACAGGAAGCTATCCTCAAAACCCTGAGGATAGGTACTTGGTTTTTACGTGCCAAGGGACACGAATAGCCAACTTCCTCTCTTAGGAACTGACCCCTGGGCGTTTTACAAGTCCCAGGCCTTCTAACCAACCAATCTCACACCCTGAGTGGTTTGGTATTCTGGTTTCCAACTAAGATAGCTCTAGCAATACAAAACAATGCTAAATATTA
Source organism: Prunella vulgaris (assembly GCA_026898435.1). Classification (NCBI taxonomy): domain Eukaryota; kingdom Viridiplantae; phylum Streptophyta; class Magnoliopsida; order Lamiales; family Lamiaceae; genus Prunella; species Prunella vulgaris. The sequence continues at coordinate 392,427 of JAPKLY010000216.1, read as the reverse complement.
GACCTATCGATCTAAGCAAATACAGAGAGAATCCTACTACAACACTAGGGAAATTTAATTGCAGAGTGTTGCTTATAGTATGCTTTGAGTGCTTGGATTCTTGAGAGCTTTCGCTTGGAAATTTCCCATTAGCCTTGAATGGGTGCAAGGCTCTCCATATTTATAGGCAAGATTCAAAATAGATCCGTTGGAGGAGATCAAATCAAATCTTTCCTTTTTAGGGTGGTTGTAGGCTAAAAGTACTGTTTGACCTAATCGCCATGCTTATTCTGGCAAGTTTGTCCCACCGCCTGCAACTCTGAGACGCATTAAATGTCGCATTAAATACTGTGCAGACTCCATACATACGTGTCGAAAGATCATTTGCTCTCCGCTCTAACGGCTAGTTGACTTTCAGACATTTGTCCTTCCTCGTACGTTCAATACTCTGAGTCTCTTGTACATAACTCAGTCTGAATGTTTGTCTCATTGGAGTCTTACTGACATTCTCTTTGTCTCTTGTCCCATAGCGTAAATAACCTTTTTGCTTTAGATTTACATGATTCAGGTAAACTGAACCAAAACGTAAGTCAGGTCTTAAGTGCATTCAGCACAGCCTGATAGATTATTCAGCCTAGTATGTGTAACCTTTTTGCTTTGGACTTACATGAGTCAGATAAACTGACTCAAGGCCTGAGTCAGGTCTTATGTGTGTTCAGCACAGCCTGATAGGTTAACACTTACTCTTCACTGACTAAGTTCTGTCCCGAGTATGCTTAGTGTACTCAGTAGAAACATCAGCCAATAGTACATCAGGATTGTCTTCAGGACGGATCATCAAGCTTTGATCTTCAGCTTCAGTTCAGGCAATCTTCAGAAAGACTGACTCTGACTTCTTCAGGATGGATTGTATATCAGACTTCAGTAAATTGGGTCGACTCCAATATTCTTCAGTCTTCTGTGTGTTCCCCCTGAACTGAATTCCTAACCTGACTATCCTGAACTAGACAAACCTGAACAACTATACTTAGGCAAATTCATCAGGGGTTTTGGGATCTAATCAAAATACTTCTGATTGTCCCAACAGATATTATTTGGGAATATTCCCAAAATATCTCAGATTTAACAATCTTCAAAGATATTTATGAAGATCTGATTTCTTGGGCTTTGTAAAGATTGGGCTTCATGACTTTAAAAATCCAGAATAATTAATTGGACTTTAGAGGCCCAAAGATATTTAATTGGATTTTAGAAGCCCAATTGAATTTATTAGGCTTTTAAGGCTCAATTCAATTTATTAGCCTTTTGAGGCCCACTTTGATTTATTAGGTTTTTTAAGGCCCAATTGAATTTATTAATTAGGAATTAAATTTATTTAAACTCCCAATAATAAATTATTTTAACATGTAATTTCTACATGTTATTTTTTATTTCAGCAATTAATTTTAATTGCCTACAAATTACCCCCTCACACTTCGTTCGCGAGCACTTTTTTTGTGAGGACGAATTGTGAAACTTCAGCGCGATTCTTGTTTGAGAAACTTCAACTTGTATTTTGCACATGACTTGAAAGTTTGGGTTTTCTTTAATTTGGGTTGAGTCCAAATTATCTTTCTTTATGCCTTTGAAGAGACTTTTGGGTCTAATTGAATAAAATCCAAAATAAATAAGCTCAATTTTTTTATTTGGGCCTAACTTGCTTAAAAGCCCAATCCCTTTTGTCTTGAATCATATGCAACATATGTAATCACGTCAAATTTTCATGAAAGTTCCAAGATCTTCATATGTACCGAATATGTACGTATCAAACATTTGAATCCTAGATCTAGGTTTCAGCCAATTTCTGCACCTATTTATATGGCTCTTCTGTTTCACCTTTGATCATCCAGTCTAAGAGATTCCAAGAGAAAGAGCAATCGAGCGTCTACAACAGCAATTCATTCCAACAGAAGAAATAGTTCTTGACTCAGCCGGTGGTAGCAGAGAAGGAGGTTTCCTTTCCTTCAATTTTTGTTTCTTTCCTATTCATGTTTCTACTGGTGTATTAATCATACCTTTTGTTTTTTTGGTTTTGCAGAGCATCACAAGGTAGTTTGAGAAGATAAGCAATTTTCATACCTGTTATTTTCCTTTTTCTCTTTTCTTTGTTATTTATGCGTGGAGGTGTGATCGACGTGAGGCCTTGGTTGTGATTTCTAGCGAAGATGACATCAAGGAAAGGATGGTTCGATTGGAGGTGGAGACCGATGTCGTCGGCTCGTACATGTGTCGGCGACGGTCTTCACTTGAAGGAATGGCTGGCTGTTTCTTCTAATTTCTGGATGTCGAGGATGGATCGATTGGGAGGTGGAGATTGCGGTCTTCACTCAAAGGGATGTATGGCGGTTTCTGGTGGTGAGTAGCGGAGCATCGTGACTCGGAGCAGGGACTATCGTGGTGAGGCATTGGGACGGCGCGACTGTTCTGCTCCGGCTCGTGTGGCGGTGACGATTTGGTGAGTTGAGACGATGGAGGTGCTGATTTCTTGGCGGCGGAAGTCAAGCATGAATCTCAAGGTGTGAACTTAAAGAAGACGAAGGCGGCGGTTTCGACTTACGCAGGCAGCGCGATTGGAGTGAGGCGCGGCGGCAGTCATCGATTGGCGAGGATGGGACGTCGCGTCTGTTCGAGGAAGACGATTCTTTCTTGGTTTTTTTGGAGAGGTAGAAGGCGGCACGTCCAGCTGTGAGGGAGGTTACAGCGGTGGTGCTCACGGCGGTGCATTGGTACGCGCACAGGGGGCGTGGCAGCATCGGAGTTTGGAGCGGCGAGATCCGGATTGAGAGAGCATGATGCGAGGAGGAGAAGCGCTGGCGGTTTCTGTGAAAGAGGAGGCAGATTCTGCGACGCATCATCTTCATTACTAATTTTTTGGGCTTGGGTTAGCTGATTTGGGGGAACTCACGTATGTTGAAGAAGGAGGCATTAGAACTTGGATCTTGAATGTTAATTAATCTTGAATCAAATTCATTATGACTAATTAACTATTTTGGCTTTCATTCTTTTTTTTTTATTGCACTTTTAACTTATTATTTATTCATTTATGAACTAAGTCCAATTTAGAAAAATACTTAGTCAATTAAATTTTGATTTATTATCGAATTAATCTTTGACTAATGTATTTTTTTGTAGGTTTCGTCATGGTTTATTTCAAGAAGAACACGACACCTTCCGGAGCTCGTTATTTAGTGATTCTCCATGATAAGCGCCAGTCTTTACAGAAGGGGACTCATTTGCAGATCGAGGAGCCCATCATTGGTAACTTCGCGAAGCCATGGCCGTCGTTGAGCAAGGAGTTGCACTTAGACCGTTGGTCGCAAGAAGTTCAATTGACTAGATCGAAGAAGGCATGGACTCTACGGTCGGCTCACCATAAGCTTATGGAGGATGTGTCCCGTTCACCATCTTTATGACGCCGCATCATCACGAACCCGGACAAAGTTTCTTGGAGGGGGCCCATGGAGTTTTCTGTTGAGTTTCGCTTCATCAAAGGTCATTGGGAGTGGACGGAGGATGTGTTGGATCGATGTCGTTACGCACTCAAGGAAGCTCGCATCTATGACTCCATTTTTGTGTCTCTCTTCACGTATGATTTCGACTTCGAAATTATCAAGGCCTTTTGTGAAGCGTGGTGTCCATCAACTTACACTTTACTCACGACCCATGGAGAGCTATCAGTATCGCTCTGGGATATTTATGAGTTGATGAGACTGCCCTTGACTGACCTTTTCTATGATGAAGTGGTGCCCGAGGTGCTATTTGTTCGAAGGAGTTGGGGATTTATGCCCTCCACCGAGTTGCAAGAGTTTATTTCATGCTTATCATGTCCTTCGTGTCGATGGGCCTTTGGTGACGGTTGACAATGGATCGGGTTTTGGTCCGGCAAGTCCATCAAGTATCCTCGACCTCCGGTCCGGAACGAAAAAATGAGAAATTCGCGCCTCAAATCAACTCACAACCCTTCCGGTACATTGGAACCTCACAAGTCTTTGTCGGCCGAGGAGTCAACATCATTCAAGAGACTTGGAGACTGTTAGGGACAAGATTGACAAGTTGAAGAGGAGAGAAGCAAAGTTGGACAAGATGCTGCAGCGTCAATAATCATCAATTGAAACTGTTGAAGCGAAACTTTTGGATGCTCAGAATCAAGTCTCCGTTATCACTAACACTTTTTCGATAGAAGAGACTGCGACTAAGGATTTGCAGGACGCGAAGCTCGACTTGGAGATGTGTTTGAAGGAGTTGGAAGATCTTAGCCTCCTTAGTTAGCTTAGCTTAGCCCTCTTTTTTGTTGAACTTCTCTTTCAATTTTGTTTGCTTGTTCTCTTTTTGGATGTTGAGACTATGAATTTCTTTATCAATTTATTTATTTATCTTCAACACTTGTTCTTTCTTTCATGCTTTTGAGTCTTTCCTTCTTTACTTATGAATCCTCTTGCATGCTTCAGACTTGATAAAATGATCATGAGTTACTTTTCTTTACTTATGAATCTTCTTTTCATCTTGCATGCTTCAAACTTGATAAGATAGTTTTGAGTTATGACTGAACTTAGAAAGATTTCTAAGCTGCCTACGTACCCCTTAAAAAGAGGATCAAGTCGAAATGTAGTTCAAAGGGGAAATTTGATTTGATTTTGGGGGGGCGCCGTACACAGTTTAACCTCATGCGGGCCAGGAGGGACGTATACTTTTTACTACCATAGTCGCAGTGGGGTGTTATTTAACCACTTAAACAACTTTTGTGGGATAAGTTAACAGTTTAACCACATGTAATCATCTTTGATGGTTGTCGTACACAGTTTATCCTCATGTGGACCAGGAGCAACATGCAGTTTAGGCTCGTGCGTCAAGGAGCATACTCTGATTTACGCAAAATAGCATTTGAGGAATTTCCCATTTATGGGACCAATGATCACACCATCTTCCGAGATTAATTTTTATGCACCATTCGTGTAGTCTTCCTTCACCATATGCGGACCGTCCCACTTAGGCAAGAATTTGTTCCAACCCTATGGGTGATTAAGATGGGTCTTCTTATGGCAAGAACCAAATGACCAACTTGGAATGAACACACTTTCACTTTCTTATTGAATGTTCTAGATAGGCTAGCTTGATAACATTCGAGTCTTTGTCTCATCAAGAGCTTCCAACTCTGCAAGGCATAAGCGTGCATTTTCTTCAACTGTTAAACCTTCTTGTATTGTCATCCTTAAAGATGGAATTTGTTTCTCAAGGGGAACAACTGCTTCAACATCGTACACTAAGGAGTAAGGAGTAGCTTGCGTGGGTGTTCAAAAAGTGGTTCGATATGCCCATAGTGCTTCACTCATTCGCTCGTGCCAATCCCGCTTCGACTTAGACACCACTTTCTTCAACAAGTTGCACCAAGGTTTTGTTGAAGGCTACGACAAGTCCGTTTGCAGCTGCGTTGTACGTAGAAGACTTTCTTTGCTTGAAGTCAAACTTCTGACAGAGTTTATCGATGTGACTGTTGCTGAATGATGTCCCATTATCGGTGATGATGTAGCACGGAACCCCATATCTGTAGATGATGTTGATGCGGATAAAATCAGCGACATTCTCTTTCTTCACTTCCCTCAATGGCACAACTTCGGCCCACATAGAAAAGTAATTAGTTGCGGCAAGAATGTATTTATGCCCACCAGAAGTCTTCGTCAATGGCCCAACCACATCAAGACCCCAAGCATCGAATGGCCAAGAGGCAACAGTTGGATGTAGTAGTTTCGGCGGCTGGTGGATGAGATTCGCGTGAAACTGACATGGTTGACATCTTCGTGCATACTCCATGCAATCTTTTACCATGGTAGGCCAGTAGTAACCCATTCTCTTTATTCGGAAATGCAACTTAGGTCCCGATTGATGAGCACGACAGATTCCCGAGTGAGCTTCTTCCATTGCTTGACTAGTCTCTTAATCACTTAGACATCTCAAGAAGATCCCATCGAATGATCGTCTGTAGAGTACACCTCTGTAATATATAAATTGAGGAGCTCAATGTTTGATATCAACTCTTTGTTTCACATCACTTGGCAACTTCTCATACTTCAAGTAGTGAACGAACGGCTGACGCCAATCTTCTTTCTCGATTTCATATACTTCAACGGCATGACTTTCTTCTTCTTCTTCATCAGAGTCTTCTTCAAAGATAGGTGGCACGACCCAACTTTTGCAAATCGGTATACGGACTTCCTTTTCAGGTAGGGCGATTGCGGAAGCAAGTTTCGCCAAGGCATCAGCTTGCTTGTTATCCTTCCTTGGAATATGATCGATCTCTACACCTCCAAGATAATTCATAAGCCGTTGAGCCTATTTGTGATATGGGAGCAGCTCGGGCTTCTTGACTTCGTACAATCCAAGTACTTGGTTCACTATCAACATAGAATCTCCATACGCTTTGAGGTGTAGTTGCTTGACATCCACCACCATTTCCAATCCATGTATGAGTGCTTGATACTCAGCAACATTATTTTAGCAGTTTTTTGTCAAGGTGAAAGAATATGGTAGCACTTCTCCATCGGAAGTTACAAACACAACCCCGGCACCGACTCCTTCTCTATGAGCAGACCCATCAAAGTACATCTTCCAAGGAGGGGAGACTTCAACGGCTAAGACGACTTCATCCGGGAAATCATCTGATAGCTCACATTCGGCAGGCATTGGATGGCCTGCAAAGAAATCAGCGAGGATTTGTCCCTTAATGGCCTTTTGAGGTACATATATAATTTCAAACTGTTGCAATTGGAGATACCATCTCGCAAGTCGATCTGAAAGAACTAGCTTGGTCATGACATACTTCAATGGATTAGCCTTTGAAATAAGATGAATGGTGTGGGCTTGAAAGTAATGCTTCAACTTTTGAATCACAAATATCAATGCTAGACAAAGCTTCTCGATCGGAGAATATTTCAACTCGTTCGGAGTCATCCTTCTACTCAAGTAGTACAACGCGCTTTCCTTTCCTTCTTCATTCACTTGTGCAAGTAGAGCCCCTATCGAGCACTCTTGAGCAGCAATGTAGAGAATCAATGGGCACTCATGTGCCTGGGCAATCAACACCGGTGGCTTCATTAAGTAGGACTTGATGCTTTTGAAGGCATTGCTGCATGACTCATCCCATATAAATGACGATCCTTTCTTCGTGAGGCGGCTGAATGGTTGGCATCGCCCGACCAAGTTTGATATGAATCTTCTAAGATATGCTAACTTCCCTTGTATGCTTTTAAGCTCGTGAATGTTTGAGGTTCTAGAATCTTCAAGATTACATCGATCTTTGCTTGCTCAATTTCAATTCCTTGATGTCGAACAACGAACCCAAGAAACTTTCCCGACTTGACTCCAAATGCACACTTTAACGGGTTCATCTTGAGTTGGTAGCATTTAGATGTTCGAAAACTTTCCTTAGATCATGAAGGTGATCCTCTTTCATCTTTGACTTCACCACTAAGTTGTACACGTAGCACTCTACATTCTTGTGGAGCATGTCATCGAAAATATTTTGCATGGCCCTTTGATATGCAGCACCGACATTCTTTAGTCCAAAGGGCATCACTTTATAGCAATAAATTCCTTTTGGAGTATGAAATGCAGTGAGTTCCTCATCCTTTGGCGACATCCGAATCTGGTTATAGCCTGATGACCCATCCATGAAAGTTAGAGCTTCATGACCCGTTGTTGCATCAATCGTAAGTTCGGCAATGGGTAGTGGAAAATCATCCTTGGGACATGCAATATTTAGATCTCAAAAGTCAACACAAATGCGGATCTGGCCATTCTTCTTTCTCACTGGGACAATGCTTGAAATCCATGTGGGGTATTTCACTTCTCAGATGAAACCAACTTCAATGAGCTTGTTAACATCTGCTTCGATCATTGGAACTAGATCAGGTCAAAATCGGCATTGAGTTTGCTTATCTGGGGAACTCCTTCTTTGATTAAGAGATGATGCACTGCAAAGACATCTTTGAACTCTTGTAGTAGCTCGATGTAAGCTTCTTCTTCATCACTTGTCAATAAAGCACTCAAGTAGGTTGGCCGTGGATCATTAGCATCACCCAGGTTGATTTATTTTAGCTCATCGACTGTTGCTTTAACACATTTTTCAAGTTCCGAAGTAGCGTCCTCGGCATCTTCCTCTTCCATCTGATTATCTTCAAAAATAGCAATGTGATTTACAGTAGCAATTTCTTCGTCGGATCCTCTTGGAAAGTCCACATATATTCTTACTTGACCGTCTCTTACTGTAACTAGGATTACTTACATGTTGTTTATTTCGGCGTTATATCCATTTCTGATCATAAGAGCTTTCTATATCTCAGAGATCCGACTGTTGGACTATGCGAGTGTTGACGAAGTTAGATGAGACCACGTCTTCTTCATCTTCGTTGGTCTTAGTGTCGATTATTATTTGTACCTTTGCCGTCAAAGTCTCCCCACAAGATGCAGTTAGGTGGGTTTGTCATTTCATGCGGGATGGAACTAGACTTCGTAGCTTTTGGGAGTTTGAAGTTTCAACAATTCTTGATTCTTCATGATGCTTCACCTTAAGTGGCCCTAACTTCTCAAAGACAGTTGCCTTCTTTTGATGACAACGTCTCCCATGCGATCCTAACCTCTCGAAGACTGTTGTCGATCTTTGGCGCTTACTTCCCAATCTTTTGAAGGCGGAGGTTCGTGTTGTCTTTCTCTCTTCCTCATCAAATGCTTCTCCCATTGATGGAACTTCTTCATCTGTAACTTGATTCACACTTGCTCTTTTGATGGCGATGCGTATGGGGTTTTGGGCAGTGTACCCTAAGCCGAATCTTGTACTTTTGATGGCGAGACCACCTCTCCTTGGTACTCTTGGAGTGGATTTCAATTTCTTAGGTGCTTCATGATCCGACCCTTTTGATGCTTTGCTCCCTTTCAGATCATATACGGCTTTGACAAGAAAATTGAAGGCTTGAGGACTATATGCCCCCATGATAACAACTTCTGATACATCTCCATGTTCAGTCCTAGCTCCTCGGACGGGGCGAGTGAATTGATTAGGGTCATAATTGCATGTTTTAGCATCCATTTCTACATGGTTTTGATGAGATTATATTCATATTTGACCCTAATTTGGTATACTTTGTGCTATTAACCCTTTGGTGGCAAGAAAATGTGCTTTGTAGGTAAAAATGAGCAAAAACGAGCAATTCCCGACTATTTGATATGAGATGATGGGATCTGAGCTCATAGGGATGTTTCTAATACTCAATTGAAGACCCTAGGAGGCCTAGATGAGTCGTGGGATTGAATATGCAAAAGTCGAAATCGGACGTCATAAGTTACACTGTGACAGAGCGTCGGCTTAAGGGCAACCGAGCCACAGCCCTTCAGTGTCCGAGCGAAATCACTCTGGATGGCTAAAACTTGGCTGCTCGGTCAGCCATGGCCACTCGGTCATTGGCCTTGAGCAGTGTCCGAGCGCAGCTCTTCTAGCGACCGAGCGCGAGTTCGGATTTCCACATTTTCGGGGGTATTCTCGTCTTTTCGCGCATTTAATGAAGGGCATATTGGACCAAGCATTGTGAGCACTATAAATACTCAAGGATCAGATTTTCAAAGCCATCTTCTTCATTAGTTAGATAATTAGGTAGTTTTAGAGAGAGATTAGAGGTTATTAGTGGGTTCTTAGTTAGATTTCATACTTCTCTCTACAATTACTTTTGATCCATCCATTGGATCTTTAATCCATTTTCTCCATTAGATTAGTCTCGTTATTAGCTACAATTCTACAGTTCATTTTATGATTTTGAGCTCCGAATTAGAAGATAGCATTTCAAGGTTTGATGATTGTATTTCAATTTTATCTACAATTGGTAAGTTCTCTTGAATTCTATTGCTTTACTTAATAATCATGTTGTTTAGAATGTTAATTGTTGTTTTTCATTACCAATTAGCCATGGGCTAATTCCTTGTTGCATGGTTGTATGAATACTATGGTAAATTTATTCTCTTGTTAATCCTATGCATGAATTAGTGATCTTATTGAATTAGTTCTCTTATTAATGACTTGTATGAATGCTTGGGATGTTTAATTGGAATGTATGGCTTATATGTTTAAGCAATGAAATGAGAATTGAGCTATAAGAACTTTATGCATACCAAGTGTTTGATATTTGGCTTGTATGATCAATGAGAATTGCATATTAGCCTAAGACCTTTTAATTGGAGTGTTAGGAGTTGTAGAGAGATCTAGACACCTAATATAGCCCTTACCTTGTGTTGTAGAGAGATCTAGACACTAGTTGGCTTGACTAAGACACCAAGAGATCTTTTGCATGCTAGGATGTATAGGATTCTAGAGGAACCATAGTAAGATTACTTCCATGTACACTTTACACTTGCTCACTTCTTTGAGGTGATAGTTAGGATTTACTATTCTTGCTTCATTAGTAGATAGAATCCTTGATGGTTTTCTTACTTTCCTAGCTATTAGCCTTTTGTAGATATTCAATGCTTGCTTGATATCGTATCATTTCCCTGTGTTTGATATTTAACTTGGTTAACTTGTCACGACAACAACGACCACGTTCACTTGCGTTGAAATCATCACGATTTTGGCAAACATGAATCCTTTGCGTGGTTGTGAAGAAGGCTTCTTCACGCTATCGAGCTTGGTTAAGGGAAGAATGAACTCTTCTAATGCTTCAACATCTTCACAAAGTTGTTTGCCCTTGTCAGTGCTGGAAGAAGCCTCACATTTTCCATCTTGTTTGCCTTCTATTGCTTCCTCCAAAGGACCGTCTTCACTTTTTGTAGGCTTCGTGTTCTTATAAAAATACTTAGCATCCGCAAAGTAAGATTCCACATCGATAAATAGTTTATCATCGCCAAACATCGTCTTTATCGTATTGCCGTCGCGGTACTTGAAGCATTGGTGTTATGTGGAAGGTACTATGCCATATTTTTGCAACCATGGACGACCTAAGAGCATGTTGTATGATGTCCTTGCATCTATGACATGGAAGAATACGGCTGAAGCCATCTCATCAATTAGCAAGTATAGTGTGATCATTCCGAGAGCTCTTTGTCCTTCTAGGTAGAATCCTTGGATCATCAAATGGCTACTTCCGAGTTCGTCTGTTGAGATCCCCAACTTTATCATTGTCTTTAGAGGTAATATGTTTACTCCCAAACCTCCATCGATTAGAATTCTATTCACCTTTTGTTGCAAAGTATATCCCATCCCAAACAATGGCCGATTGTGAGATTGCGAACCAAGTAGTAGATCATCATCTGTGAAGATCACATCCGCTGAATGATCATCGTCTTTATCATCCAACTTATCACTTTCCTCATCAACCGTTTGGTATGAAGCTTCGCTATTCTCCACCGAGAGGACATTGGCAGTAGTCTTGCTTTCTTCCAAGATAATCTTTCCTTGTTCGACTAGTCCCATGACTATGTCCTTGAATACGAAACAATCTTGAATCGAATGTCCCACCATCCAATGATACTTGGAATACTTGGGATCTTTCGTGTACCCAACCTCGTCCGGCCTCTTTGCTTCCGGTAGCTCAACAAGTTGTGCCTTGATCAAGTCATCGAAGATGCTGGAAACATCTGAGTCTAGGAATGGATATTGCAATTGTTACCTCTCCTTCAAAGTTGGTCTCCTTGGCATGTTTCTTGCATAATGTTTTTCACTTTGTCATTTGCCTCGCTTTCAACTCTTCAAAACTTAACTGTTGTTGCAGTTACCGGCATCGATTCCTTGCTTGAAGCTTTAGTGAAGGGCTTGCCTCCTTTGTTAACTCCTTGCTTGTCTTTAAATCTACGAGACTCTTGAATTGGTGGACCATCGACCCCGCTAGTTTGCATACTAATCTCCATATCGTGAGCCTTAGTAGCCAACTCTTCAAAACTTCTTGGTTGAATAGCTTGGAGGATGTATCGAAGACCCCACTGCATCCCTTGAATGTACATCTCGATCGCCGAAGCTTCGGATAGTGTATCTTTACAATTCAAACTTAAGTTTCTCCATCGATTGATGTAATCAATCACCGATTCTTCTTCCCATTGGTGGGTGTTCGTCAACTCGACCATGCTAACTATTCTTCTAGTGCTGTAGAACCGACTGAGAAATTCTTGCTCCATTTGCTCCCAACTATCAATCGAGTTGTCGCCTAGGTCGACATACCACTCAAATGCATTCCCCTTCAATGAGCGCACGAACTGCTTTACCAAGTAGTCTCCATAAGTGCCCGCTTTATTGCAAGTTTTCACTAAGTGAACAATGTGTTGTCTTGGATTCCCTTTGCCATCGAATCTTTAGAACTTAGGAGGTTGGTAGCCCACTGACATCTTCAAGTTGTCAATTCTCTTTGTATAGGGCTGGCTGACGGTGAAGGAAGATTTGGAGTCCTCTCCGATCTTGTCTTTCATTGTCTCGAATATGACTTCTCTTATCTGATCAATTGAGACTAAACCCCCTGGGGTGATATGAAGTTCTTTTGAGATCGAACCGCATTCTGTCGGTGGTCATTTAATGAACTCTTCATCTTCATTTTGCTCTAGGACTTCTTTTCCCTTAGTGCAGCTTGACTCGAGCTTGTCGGTCTTGCCCATGAGTTGAGCGATCTTAGCGTCTTGCTCTTGGATATGTGTCTTGAATTCTTACATGAGTTGAACCAAACTTGCTAGTTGTTCTTCAACGGTTCTGGCATTCATTGTCATCACCTCGGCAACACTAGGAGCTGTTGATGAACTTGATCTGGAACGGGGAGTTGAGTTTGCCGAGGTATTCTCATCGCTTGCGGCGGCATGCGGAACATTTCCCTCAACAGCCATGATGGAACAGGTGAATGATTGCGAGTCCTTTGACATACTCTGAGTGATAGCATTCACGTCTTCATGGTCCATGATTAATGATTCGTCAACAGTCCTCACGAGCTTGATCTTGAACGGAGTCATGTTGAAAACTTGAGTTCTTTGAAGAGAAGAGATGAGAGGTAGAGTGGTCATCGTTTTTATTAAACTCTTTTATTAATATTGCAAAAAAGAAAATTACAAAGAATATTTATGAATTTAAAGAAATCAAGTGATTGTCTAGGTCCAATCTCTATGAATTCCTCTGATTCTTCTCTTCGAGTCTTAACTTGATTTTGCGGATTTTTCGGAGTTAAGTCCGAGGTTGACTTTGGAGTTGGACATTAATTTGAGGGTGTTGAACCTTGTTTTGAATTAACGTTGCCTTTAGAAGGACTTTGCTGATATGTCAGAGATGGTCTGGAGTTGACTTTGGAGTTGGAAGTTAATTCGAGGGCGTTGAGCCTTGTTTCGAATTAGTGTTGCCTTATGGAAGAACTTTGTTGAATTCCATTTGATGTTGAATTCGAGTTGAATTCGATTTGATATTAATTTGAGGGTGTTAAACCTTGTTTCAAATTAATATTGCCTTATGTAAGGACTTTGTTGATTATTCATCTTTGGACTTTCTACGTTGATGTCGTCGTAGGTGAGTGATGTTGATTGTCGTTGAGGACTTGTTGTTGAACATCGATCGGAGGGGCTTCAAGCCGTATTTCTCTAATCGAATGCCGATGTTGATGAAGAACGTTGACCGGAGGCTTCGCACCGTGATCCCGGATTAGAACTCCTTGTTGATGAAGAACTCGAAGAATGCTCTTGAAGATCGTGAAGAACGCCTTTAAATCTTCAAAGTTGCCCGAAGTCTTGGATATTGACGCTTCTCTCTAAGCTCTGATCTTCTTGACTCTTTGTTGTAGATGTTGTTGTCGTTGTAGTTGAACGTTGATTGGAGGGGCTTGGCGCCATATTTCTTTAATCAATCACCGTTGTTGATGAAGAACATTGACCGAAGGCTTCGCACCGACATCCCAGATCAAAACGCCTTGTTGATGAAGAACTCGAAGAACACTCTTAAAGATCTTGAAGAACGCCTTTGAATCTTACAAGTTGCCTGAAGTCTTGGATCTTGATGCTTCTCTCTAAGCTCTGATCTTCTTGACTCCTTGTTATTGTTGTAAATAAAATGACTAGATTTGGTGGGCCAAAAGATATTATTTGGATATTATTTGGGAATATTCCCAAAATATCTCAGATTTAAAAATCTTCAAATATATTTATGAAGATCTGATTTCTTGGGCTTTGTAAAGATTGGGCTTCAGGACTTTAAAAATCAAGAATATTTAATTGGACTTTAGAGGCCCAAAGATATTTAATTAGATTTTAGAAGACCAATTGAATTTATTTGGCTTTTAATGCCCAATTCAATTTATTAGGCTTTTGAGGCCCACTTTGATTTATTAGTCTTTTTAAGGCCCAACTAAATTTATTAATTAGGAATTAAATTTATTTAAACTCCCAATAATAAATTATTTTAACATGTAATTTCTAGAAGTTATTTTTTATTTCGGTAATTAATTTTAATTGCCTACAGTGAGTGATGTGACAAAGTATACACATACTTTCATATGTGAGAAATGAATATGGACAACTCTCAATATAGAAAAACCTTCTCTCAAATATGGTCCAGAGTTGGACCAGATGTGAGAAGTCATTCTATTGTAATAAGAAATATACAAAAATACTCTACATTGACCAAAGAGGTGCACTAAATTAAAAAATCATTCTCTACCAGAGATGAGAGATGTGATAAGAATAAAGATTGACATATGATACTTGATCCCAAATTAGTGATGGATCTATTGTCGGCTCAAGTATAAGCCCAGATCAGCTCATATAGTGCTCATAATGATTTAGTGCTTGTTCACAAACTGATGAATATGCTATGTTCTAGCTCCGAACTCTTCAGAGCCAGAAAACGTACTAAAGGGGAAATCTGACAGAAGTATATTACATTGCAAACAGTACATTTATGGATATGTGGACATATGCCTATAATCCACAGCCGGAGAAAGTTATTTTCTCTACTCTGAAAATGAGATCAGAGTTGGATATCGCACCAGAACTGTTGCCCAGCAGTATTATTCTATTTTGTGGTCCTACATGAATTAGGGCAATACTATGAGTATTACCATTTTACCCTTCACAGGGGAGATATATAAATACCCTCATTTTGCCTTCTAGAGCAACATCATCAGAATTATTGTCTTCTCTATTTTGAATAAGTTACTGACTTGAGCATCGTAGGACCGACGCCGGAGCCCCCTTCGACTCGATTTTGTGCAGGTTACTTTTGGTGATATATGAAGTCTATTGTGGAAGTCATTTTCCTGGAACTTGAGAGTGGCGCAGCCCCTTTCCTGGAGTTGAAATGAAGCTGTTGCAAGGATGAAACCCATTTCTCGCTTATGATCATCTGTTAGATGTGGCTTACTTTTTTACCCACATCAACTGGCACCGACTGTGGGAAACTTGAAAAAGAAGGAAAAGAAGAAGAACCCAGGTTTCTACCTTTGGAAATGCTCGGAGACACATCGGAAGCAAAGGAACGATTGCCGGAGATACGCTAGGAGAAATGAAGAAGCAAAGTGAGGAATGATCTTGGTTTCGCCTATTTATAGACGACGGGGGGACCTTGAATATTCGAAGAATGTGGGGACTAAGTTGCTAAGAATTTGAAAAGTTATCATTATGGGCGCGGGAAACTATGCCTTAAAAGGCGTGCACGATGCCTCGGCTCCCGCTCCATGTCGGCCCGTGAAACCGCCTTGCAGGAGCTCGCCCGAGAGATCGCGTGCCAGCTCACCCACACATGTGTTAAATCACGATGTAGGCGAGCTGGGGGGCAAATGTTGATGGGCGAGCTACCTGAGGCGGATTAGGGGATCAAATGGCCCAACACCGAAGATGTCGCCAACACACCTCAGGGATCCAAGGTGCCGACCTCCAGGGCTTCACTCGCCACGCGACGCCGGGAGCACCAAGGCATTGGAGCTCGACCAGGGATTCCTCTCAGAGCTCGACAGTAGGACTCCGATGGTTGCGCTCTTTTTCCCTCCGTCCGGTTTGTCCACAACGGTGGTTTACGGCGAGGTTTTTAATGAGGCCCATCTAGTCTAAGATATTGTAGTAGGACGAGGCACGATATGGGAAGGAGTGTGAGGGACCAAGACGAGGGTAAGGAACCCTCGTCAACACCGGAAGCCATATAGGCTCGTAAGGTGCCGCCTCACACTCGCATACCTATAAATAAGACCTCTCTTGTAACTATTACACAGTTCTCAACAATTAATGCATTTCCTACACTCTACTTTCTCTCTCTAAGCTCTCCACTTTCTCTTTCTATATATTTTCCAAGAACATAAATCTTAGATTATTGTTTGATAGAATTAATATGTTACATTAGGTGACATAAACAAACAACGATTAGTAAATTCTATCAACACCCGGATCTGATTTACATCCTGTAAGTCTCAGATTTCTTTTAGCCCAGATTCGATTTACATACTGTAAGTCTCAGATGACTCTGAGCTCGGATCCGATTTACATCCTGTAACTCTCAGATGGCTCTGAGCCTGGATTCGATTTACATCCTGTAAGTCTCAGATTTCTCTGAGCCCGGATCGGATTTACATCCTGTAAGTCTCAGATTTTTTTGAGCCCAGATCTGATTTACATCCTGTAAGTCTCAAATTTTTCTGAGCCCGGATCTAATTTACATTCTATAAGTCTCAGATTCACTGAGCCCGGATCTGATTTTCATCCTGTAAGTCTCAGATGGCTCTGAGCCCGGATCTAATTTACATCCTGTAAGTCTCAAATTTCTCTGAGCCCGGATCTGATTTACATCCTGTAAGTCTCAGATTTCTCTGAGCCAAGATCTGATTTATGGCCTGGAATGTGCCCAGAAAATTAGGACCCTGAGCGTGTCTAAAAAATTAGGGCCTGGAATGTGCCCGGAAAATTAGGGCCCCGAGCGTGCCCAACACGTTGTTCTTTCTCTTTGGAGACGTCCTTGGAGAAAACAATGAGAACAAGAAATAGCAGAGCAGCTGCCGAGTGACAAGAGGGTAGAGCAGCTACCAAAGTTGATATTTATGATACTTATTGAGTCAAATATGATTTGGCCAGAGAGAGAATAGAGTTAGAGCATGCCCAGAAAATTAGGGCCCAGAACATGCCCGACATATTGTCCTTTATTCTTTGGAGATGCCTTGATAAAAACAGTGTGAGAAATAAAAGAGGTATGATAGCTGCCAGAGATGACAGATCAGCTATGACTACCGACATTAAAAGAGAAACTCCTATGTAAGTGACTGTAATTGATGTGATGTGGCTCAGATGAAGATAAAGCATAATTTACAGCTATGATAATTTGATGTTGACCTGTTCCGTCTCTCGATCAGACGAGGTAAATTTATCATTTCTCAGAATTGAAAAAGATACGTCTCTGCTCACTAAGCAAGTGCCAGAGAAGATTATTGATTTGAATTCTCTGAGAAGAGAACACACTCTGTACTGATTTCTCCTCAGAAAAGAGAGGGAAAAAAGTAGATATGCGTATACTATGATCACAAAATGAGGAAAGGACCAGAGCTTTTATCATATCTTTGGCCCTGGTGGATCTCATTATAATTAGAGCATGAAACTTCAAGAAGTGAAGCTAAATATAAAGCTGATTATGAATAACGAAATTCTTTACGAAGATACTTTTTAGAGGATATCTCTAAAAAAATACAAAGAATGTAGAACTCTTAAATTTATGAGCGGTAAATCTAAGTAAGAACTGAGCATGAATCACATTAACATTTTATGAAAACTTTAGCATAAATTAGAACATAAATAATTATGAGAACCTTAGCCGGAGCTGGGTATACAAAATAACCAGAGGGCAGACCTAAGAATATGAAGACATACAACTCTCAGGATGAGAGGTCATATTATGCACTTTTTGAATGCAACTGAAAAACTGTTAATCATACACTAAGTTTCAGAGATGAATGAGTTAGGGAGTATGCATTCGCATCAACTCCAAAGAGTTGATATTGAGATTATTCACTTCACTTCAACAGCTAAAGTGAAGTCCAGAGAAGGGAGTATGCATTCGCATCAACTCCCAAGAGTTGATATTGAGATTATTCACTTCACTTTAAGAGCTGAGGTGAAGTCCAGAGGAGGGACTATGCATTCGCATCAACTCCCAAGAATTGATATTGAGATTATTCACTTCACTTCAAGAGCTGAGGTGAAGTCAAGAGGATGGAGTATGCATTCGCATCAACACACAAGAGTTGATATTGAGATTATT
>JAPKLY010000216.1:218663-326293 GCA_026898435.1 Prunella vulgaris | reverse complement strand
CTTCAAGAGCTGAAGTGAAGTCCAGAGGAGGGAGTATGCATTCGCATCAACTCCCAAGAGTTGATATTGAGATTATTCACTTCACTTCAAGAGTTGAAGTGAAGTCCAGAGGAAGGAGTATGCATTCACATCAACCCACAAGAGTTGATATTTAGATTATTCACTTCACTTCAAGAGCTGAAGTGAAGTCCAGAGGAGGGAGTATGCATTCGCATCAACTCACAAGAGTTGATATTGAGATTATTCACTTCACTTCAAGAGCTGAGGTGAAGTCCAGAGTTGGGAGTATGCATTCAAATTAACTCCCAAGAGTTGATATTGAGATTAATCACTTCACTTCAAGAGCTGAAGTGAAGTCCAGAGGAGGGAGTATGCATTCGCATCAATTCCCAAGAGTTGATATTGAGATTATTCACTTCACTTCAAAAGCTGAAGTGAAGTCCATAGGAGGGAGTATGCATTCTAATTAACTCCCGAGAGTTGATATTGAGATTATTCACTTCACTTCAAGAGGTGAAGTGAAGTGTTGGTCCCTGAACGAGTTAAATCTGTGTATGGGGGGAGTACACTGGTGTCAGATTTTTTCGAAAGACTCAAAAAAATGCTCTAACACACTCAGTTAGGATTTCCTGAGTCACTCAGTAAACTGAGAGTCCACAGGGGCAGCAGGGACAATTCAGTAATTAGTCAGATTGGCTGAGAGTGAGTAAAGTTCTCAGAAGCTCAGTAGAGATAACAAACCTACTGACCGCTTGAAAGCTAGTCAGTTGGATTACTATCTCAGTAAGCCAGAGTGCGTGCGGAATGTGAGCCCTTAGATTCTACTCGTTTTAGTTTCTGAAATCATTTTCTCTGAGTTTGCTTAGTAAACTGGTAGTTAGGGCTGAGTGCACAGTATTAAGATTCAGGGTGATTGATTCAGTCCTGAATATAAAAGCAATGTAGAATGTTAAGTTTAGTATGATGACAGTTACGATCCTGAACAAGAATGTAAATCAGCACACAAGGGACTTTTTAACGTGCTTCGGAGATAAGCAACTCCTACGTCCACGACCTGATTTAACAGGAAGCTACCCTCGAAATCCTGAGGATAGGTACTTGGTTTTTACATGCGAAGGGACACGAATAGCCAACTTCCTCTCTTAGGAACTGACCCCTGGGTGGTTTTACAAGTCCCAGTCCTTCTAACCAACCAATCTCACACCCTTAGTGGTTTGGTATTCTTGGTTTCCAACTAAGGATAGCTCTAGTAATACGAATCGATGCTACGAATTAGAGCTATCAAAACTAAGCAAATACAGAGTGAATCCTACTATAACACTAGGGAAATTTCATTGCAGAGTGTTGGTCAAAGTATGCTTTGTGTGCTTGGATTCTTGAGAGTTTTCACTTGGAAATTTCCCGTTAGGGTGGTTGCAGACTAGATGTACTGTTGACCTAATCACCATGCTTAATCTGGCAATTTTGTCCCACCGCCTGCAACTCTGAGATGTATTAAATCTTGCATTAACTGATGCGCAGATTCCGTACATGCGTGTCGAAGGATCATTGGCTCTCTTTACAAACGGCTAGTTGACCTTCTAACATGTGTCCTTCCTCGTACATTCAATACACCGAGTCTCTTGTTAATAACTCAGCCTGAACATTTGTCTGTATCGGAGTCTTACTGACAATCTCTTTGTCTCTTGGTCCCGTAGCATAAATAACCTTTTTGCTTTGGACTTACATGAGTCAGATAAACTGAATCAATGCCTAAGTCAGGTCTTATGTGCATTCAGCACAGCCTGATAGATTATTCAGCCTAGTAAGTGTAAGCTTTTTTCTTTGGACTTACGTGAGTCAGATAAACTGAATCAATGCCTAAGTCAGGTCTTATGTGCATTTAGCACAGTCTGATAGATTACACATTTCTCTACACTGACTGAGTTCTGACCTGAGCATGCTTAGTGTACTCAGTAGAAACATCGGTCAATGGTACTTCCGGATTGTCTTCAAGACGGATCATCAGGCTTCGTTCTTCAGCTTTCAGTTCAGGCAATCTTTAGCAAGACTGACTCTGATCTTCTTCGGGATGAATTGCACTTCAGACTTCAGTAAATTGGGTCGACTCCAATATTCTTTAGTCTTCAGCACTTTCCCCCTGACCTAACTATCCTGAACTATCCTGAACCTAACTATCCTGAACTAGACAATCTTGAACAACTGTACTTAGGCAAATTCATCAGGGGTTTTAGGATCTAATCAAAATACTCAGATTGCCCCTACAATTTCCCCCTTTTTGATGATGCCAAAACCCTTAGACAAATTCCTATTCATCTATACACTCAACTGACTCAGTCAGTGCAATCAGCTCAGTACCACCTGAAAAACTAGGTACTTAGTCTATAAGATGAAAATAAGGAATGGGTTAGTACAGTTCTTGATAAGGATACAGAAAAAAATATTCAGGAGTCAACAAGAAGTTGTACTCCGGAAAATGAAATAACTTCATTGATTGATAAAGAATTACAAGTACCCTGAAGCTATTACAAAAATTTCCTGAACAACTAAGCTCCTGAACTAGTCTTCATCCTGATCCTTATTCCAAGCAGATTGAGGAATTTCATATATCTCCTAGACTCGGTTCAGAATCTGCTTCATTCTGACCCGATCACCAATGGCCCCGGCAGCGCGTCATATGCTGACAACTACTTCTGATATCGCTTTCTGGTCCAATTGCTTGGAGTTCGTGAAATGCGGAGGAGGATACTTGATGAATTCCGGAGGAGCGATCTCTACAGCATCAGTGTCGGCATGTCTGATAATTTCAGCCCAGAGATCCGGATGCTCCTGTGCCATCCAGTGATGGAGTATAACGTCTTTGTCTTCAGTTAGATCGTCCTATAACCCCACCACATAGAATAGATAGGCCCATCTATTCCGGATCGGAATACTAACCTCCAGCATCTCAACTGGAATGAAATCCTCAACACACTGAACTGGAGGAGGGCAGGATCTTCAGAGGGCCTCAATCTCTTCGGATCAGAGACTTCAGCAGCTTCGATGGCAGCGACGGACCTGGTCCTTTTTCTGTCCGTAGCTTTCAGTTCAGGGATGAAAATCTTCTTTTTGGATTTACCAGTTTGCTCCTTTTCTCCTTCCCCCTTTTTGGCATCATCGTCATTGATTCGGCCAACAACCTCATTTACTGACTCCGCCAACAAAGTGAACTGACTGCCCATCTCAGTGTGCTTGCTCTGAAGTCGGCCGATCTGCCCAACCATCCCCCTCAGGTCACCACTGAGCGCATCTACTGCCATATTGTGCTCAAGCTTCAGTCTGGCTTCAAAATTAATCAAGCGATTATTTAGAGCACCTTCAACCTCCAGCTTTAGATGATTTTCAAAGTCTCCCATCCTGGAGTCAAGGGCCTTCCTGATCTCATCATTTTCTTGCTCAGACATCTCACTCAGCAGCTCAGCCTTGAGTTCCCCCTTGAGCCGAGCAAATTTTTCATCAACAAGTTGATTGACCTTCTCCTCTAGCAAGGTGCTGAGCCTAGCATCCTGCTTGGATAAGGTATAAGCTGTCATCTTCTGGTAGGATTCAACATTTTCTGAGGTTTGGGCATCAACAGTAGCGATTTCTGTGCCAACAAACTTTCCAAGGCTGGCCATCGCTTCAGCCCATTCAACATTCAGTGTGGATTATCCTTGTTTCAGCAGACTCACCTCTTTGCTGACGAGGGAGGCGTTGTCCCTGACTTTTCTAGTCCTTCCCTCAACAACACTTACCATTCTGTGAAGATTGGCAAGAGCTCTTGATGAGTCAGACCTCCGACTGGCTTCGGCTGTAGTCAGAGCAGTGGGACCCTCTCCTAAACCCTCAGCAGTCCCGGGTCCCAGGATTGCTTCATCGGCCGGTGCACTGACCCCTTCAGTGCCACCTTGATGAACGTCCTCAGCAATCACAAGCATTTCCTTTTCCTTCTCTCCCTCCACAACCTCCATCACCTGAGGCTCAGGTTCAGCAGATTGTGCCTCAGGATAAATCCTTCGGACAAATTTTATGAAGTCAGGCATCTTCATCAATTGATTCAAGTTGGTGATCTGAAAATGATCAAAAAGGGCTGCTTCGACATCAGCCAGCCTGTCCCATCCCTTCTCATTCCCCATCTGACCTATTTCAGGCCATGTGGCACATCTGGTCATAGCATATGTGCGGAGCTGCACAACTGCTTCCTTCTGAGCGTCAGACAGGTCCAGAAACCTTCTGAGCGTCAGACAGGTCCGGAAACCTTTTGAGCAATAATTTCCCGCTGATCCTCACTGGAGTGGGCTTCCATGCCCTGATAAGCAGAAACTACATTGAGGATCTGATCCTCTGCCACGTCTTGCTCAAGGACAAATGGCTTCGGATCTGCGGGTGCAACCTCCGGAATGGCAGAGATGGGGCAACCTCAAGAGCGGACTGAGCAGGTTCCCTTTTCAGCAGCCAGCTCTTCCACGAGCTTCTTCTCTCTCTCTTCAGACCCCGGATACTTGAATTTCAGCGTCTGTTGCCCGAGTCTGGAGGCCTTGGACTTTTCCTCCACTGGGGACCCCTGAAGATTTGCTCGCCTGAGCCTTGACCCCTCCAGTCTTGCTCGCCTGAGCCTTCTTCTTCAGGTTCCTCTTCTTCCCTGTACCAGCATCATCGGAGAAGGCTCTGAAAAGGTCTACTTTCGCTGGAATCTCGAGTGATTGGGCCTGATCCACATCACCGAGATCTAGGGTCTCCAAGATCAAAGAAATCTTGGTGCCAATGTGCATCTTACTGGTCTCAGCTACCAGCAGATGGAGGAAGTAGTCCTCCCAGTGAAAGTTGTGCACAGAAGCGTCTGAGATCGCCATCATGGTATACAATTTGGGCCCGGAGATCTGCTCCAACCCTCCAGCAATCCCCATCACCCCTTGACTGGTCATGTCGAAGAAGTGGCGACAGTCAGGCCAAAGGACAGACTTATTCAGACCCGACTTCTGGACAACGTCTCCATCACAGAGAGACTGGAGAAAGTCCTTCACAATGCCAAACCCATAGTGGATAGGGCTTCGTCCAGAGTGGGGAAGATTAAAAACCTCCTTAATCTTCTCCCTGAGGTTGAGAGTGACCCACCTCCTGGTCATCTCATCTTCACCATCTTTCCCTTTCTCGCAAGAAGTCAAGGGAATGCAGGTCTCCCACTCCTCAGAATCCTTGTTCTGTGCCATTTTAATGTAGAAAGCAGCAACGAGACGAGGACGAAGTCTCTTGGGCTTTGCGGTGATGAACTGCAGAAGTCCTGCATTCTCAAATAGTTCTTTTACGGCAAACAGTTTCAAGGATGATGCAAGGAAGAAAAGGTGACTATACATAAATCAGGAAACATACCAGTCAGTCAGATTTGTATTCTGACTGATACCACATGTGACCTATCAGGGTGACAAGTTCTGAATTCAGTTTCCTGAGTCTTAGTCAGTCTATACTGATCATCCTTTTCATGTTGAATGTTCCCCTTGCAACCATTCAATTTCTCTCTGAGATTCCTTCATCCCGAGTCCTAGTTAGTCATCCCTTTGACCTTATGCTTACTGAACTGAGATTCATACAGAATCTCCTAAGCCTGGGTCAAGAAGTCTTAACTCTACTGACAGCTCAACAAATCTAGTTTCAGGCAAAGCCTTAGTCGGGATGTCAGCTCTCTGCTTATCAGTAGGGACTCTCTCCATCCTTATATCCTTCTTTTCAACATGATCTCTGATAAAGTGATGCCTGATGTCTACATGCTTACACCTAGTATGTACGACTGGGTTTTGGGATATGGTAATGGCTCTATTATTGTCACAATAAATTGGGACTTCAGTGGCCTCTATTTGGTAGTCTCTCTGTTGTTGCTTCAACCAAAGGATCTGAGAGCAACAACTGCCTGCCGCCATATACTCAGCCTCAGTAGTAGACGTTGCAACATTGGTTTGCTTCTTAGAAAACCAAGAGATCAGTTTACTCCCTAGAAACTGACATGTTAGAAACTGACATGTGCCTGTAGTTGACTTCCTGTCAAGCCTACAGCCTCCAAAATCTGCATCTGAATAGCCAGTCAGTTCTAGGTTGTCATCAGAGGGATACCAAAGTCCAAAGTTGACTGTACCCTTCAGGTATTTTAATATCTTTTTGGCACTCTCTAGATGACTCTTTTTGGGATCAGACTGATATCTTGCACAAACTCCAACTGCATACGTTATGTCAGGACGCCTAGCAGTCAGATACAATAAGGATCCTAGTAGTGCCCTATATTCAGTCTGATTCACTGAGACTCCTTCTTTGTCAGGATACAACTTCTCATTTGTGTTCATTGGAATACGTGAGACTTTGTTGGACTGAACTCTGAATTTCTGAATCAAGTCCCTCGCATATTTAGACTAATTTATGAAAATTCCGGAGTCGGATTGCCTGACTTGGAGACCCAGAAAGAAGTTCATTTCTCCCATCATTGACATCACAAATTTCCCAGTCATCAGCTTGGAAAATTTCTCACAGAGCTTCAGATTAGGGGATCCATATATTATGTCATCCACATAAATCTGGACCAAGAGAATGTCCTCCCCTTCGAATATCCGGAAGAGGGTCTTGTCCACTGTTCCTTTCACGAACCCGTGGTCTATCAGGAATTGAGAAAGTGTATCATACCAAGCTCTCGGAGCTTGCTTCAGGCCATAAAGAACTTTCTTCAGGTGATATACCTTATTCCCAACTTCGAACCCTGGAGGTTGTTCTACATAGACCTCCTTGTTCAGTACACCGTTCAGAAAGGCACTCTTTACGTCCATCTGATACACTTTGAACTTCTTGAATGTTTCATATGCCAGAAACAACTTAATTGCCTCTAACCTTGCGACCGGAGCAAAAGTCTCATCATAGTCGATTCCCTCGGCCTGGGAGTAACCCTTTGCCACTAGTCTGACCTTATTTCTGACAACAACATTCTTCTCATCCCTCTTGTTCTTGAAGACCCACTTGGTGCCAATAACATGTTGACGCCTAGGTCTCTCAACTAACTCCCAAACCTGATTCCGCTCAAACTGATTGAGCTCATCCTGCATGGCTAGGATCCAGTTGGGGTCAGCAAGAGCTTCTTCTATGTTCTTGGGTTCCTGATCACTCAGGAAATAACAAAACATAGCGCTCTCGCCAAACGAGAACCTCGTCCTGACCCCCTCATTTACATCACCAATGATGTCAGCCAATGAGTGATCATCTAGCCATGTCCTTCTGCTGACCGGAGGACTGGGAGCTGCTGATTTCCCCTCGCCTGATCTTGAAACATTAGTCTCGACAATAACAGGCAAAGAAGGAGAGCGAGCAAGAACAGGAGAAGCTGAGTCATTAAGGTTGCCCAATATCAGAGATATTGTTTCCCCATACAGAGTTGGACTCAATAACTGTCTCAGGTGCAGACGCATCATCACCGACAGTACGTACATCAGGTTGAGTCTGTCTCTCCATCTGAGACTCAACATTCTCCGAGGCTGGAGCTTGCTGATGGTTGGCCTTAGGTCCATCCTGATATTTATCATCATCATCCCATCCCTTGGGAGCACTGACAAGTTTGATCTTGAATTCAGGATTTTTCAGGCTCAGTCTTGTTACTCTCTTGGTAACCCCCTCAGCGTCAGGACTCTGAACCTATTTTCTACACACTGATGCAGTCTCATCAAACACAACATGAGGTGTTTCTTCAACACAAAGGGTCCGACAGTTATACACCCTGAAAGCTTTACTGACTGAAGAGTATCCTAAGAACACTCCCTCATCAGATTTGCTATCAAAGGCTTTCAGCTGGTCTTTCCCATTGTTCAGGATGAAACACTTACACCCAAAAATATGGAAATAAAATATGCGAGGCTTCCTCTTGTTCCAAGTTTCATAAGGTGTCTAAGCATGTTGTTTGTACAGCATAGATCTGTTCTGAGTGTAGCAAGCAGTATTGATTGCTTCTGCCCAATACTTCTTGGGCAGTCCTGACTCAGCCAACATGGTCCTGGCAGCTTCCTTCAGGGTCTGGTTACTTCTTTCAGCCACCCCATTCTGCTGAGGGGTCCTGACTGCAGAAGTCTCATGAGCTATACCATGGTTAGTACAAAAGTCAGTTATAATAGAGTTTATAATCTCTGTTCCTCGATCTGATCTGATCCTGACAATGCTCTGACCCTATTCAGTACTCAATTACTTGAGTAACTCCGGAAGCTTGACCTGAGTCTCCTTCTTGTTCAGCAAGAAAATAACCCATGTGTACCTGGAATAATCATCAACAACAACAAGGGTATATTTCCTACCATTCATGCTGACAGGAGTGATTGCACCAAAGAGATCCATGTGCAAGAGCTAAAGTACTCTGTCAGTTGAGAAGGCTTCTTTCTCCTTGAATGAAGCAATAGTTTGCTTGTCTTCCTGACATGCTCCGCACACGTGGTCTTTGCTAAAAACTTCATTAGGTAGACCATCTACAAGAGAAAGTCTAGAAATTTTGTTAATAATCTTGAAGTTTAAGTGACTCAGGCGTTTATGCCAAAGCTAACTGAGCTCAGATGAACTCTTAGCGACAAAACAAGTTTCAGGAGAGCTGCTCTTAAAGTCTGCAAAATAAAAATTGCCTTTCCTGACACCTGTAATCAGAACCTGCAGTGTAAATTTGTCCTTTACAAGACACATGTTAGATGTAAATTCCACACTATATCCTCGGTCACAAAACTGACTTACCGAAAGCAGGTTATGCCTGAGACCCTCAACAAAGGATACATTCAGGACTTTAACAGAACCAACAACAAGGGTACTGAATCCCTTGGTGAAACCCTTAGAGTTATCACCAAAGGTTACCTACGGGCCTTCCTGAGCAACATAGTCCTGAAGGAGATCACGAAATCCGGTCTTGTGCCTGGAACATCCTGAGTCCAAGTACCAGTCCTTCATCAGATCCACCTTCCTCTTCTTGCAGCCCGCAGCGACCTGAAACAAATCAGGCCTCAGGTACCCATCTCGTATTGGGTCCTACATTGTCAGCCATACCCTTCGGGATCCAGATTTGTTTGAAAATGCTGATAGCATCAGAAGTGTAAACCTGTCTCCCATAAACATCTACATACAATGTCCTCCTCTTCCTGTGTGCCTGGGAAGTTGAGGGTGTATGGGTGTCGGCCTGAGTCTCAGGAGCCCTGGATTGATTCCTGGGGGCGGGCCTCCTGTTCTTTCTTGGCCTGGGTGTATTGGGCTGAGTTTGTTCCCGGGAAGGAGCAGCTCGGGTCTGACCTTTAGGCACTTGAGGTCTGACCTGAACATTATTGGAGTCAGGTCTCCATTGCCTTTCAGAAGCCACCTGGTTTGTCCTTCTCCTTTGACGATTGGGACGCTCCTGATGGGCTCTGTGCCCTGTCTGAGGAGTCTGAACCTCAGTAGTCCTTGGCCTTGCAAAAGTCTTCCTCTGACCAGATTTCCTTCCACCCTGAACATTTCTAGGCTGAGCCTGAGAGGTGCTAGTGGTGGAATTCTTTCCAGCCTGAGGGTTCCTAGGCTGAGCCTTGGAGTTCCCTTGGTTCTTCTGCCTCGGCTCAGGATGAGAGGCCTTGGTCTTTTCCTTAGGTTTTGACCTAGGTTCCTCAGTCCATTGCCTGACAGGTTCAGACACTTTCTCCTTCCCTTTACCTTTGTCCTGACGGGCAACACTAGTACTATTGTCGTCAGTTTGGGCAGGGACAAACCTTTTCTGAGAGTTGCTCCCTGAAGCATCTCTCATTTTATTGCCCTTTGGTTCTTTTGAGGCTTCATAACCTAACCCAGCTTTGGCACCATCGGTCAGCTGAGAGAAACTTGTTAACTCATCGACCTCTAGGGAAGATTAATGTAACTTCTTCAGCTTTTCCTCAAGTTGCCCATTCTTTTGTTTCAGGGTTTCAATTTCAGTGGTGTACTGAAACACCATCTCCTCATGAGCTTTTTCCTTTGAGATCAGTTCAAGATCCCAAGCAGTTTGCTCAGCACAAAGGCGAGCTTGCCACTCGGTTTTGAACATCACTCTCAGTGCGATTCGCTCAATCATCAGTTGTTCCTGTGCTAGTAATAGATCAGTATCACGAGTCTCAATCAGCGAGCTGATTACACCTTTCAGTCTTTCCACCTCCAGTGGAGCTCCATCATGCTTATTTCGAGCATGAAGCAGCTCTTCCTGAAGATTTACTAATTTGAGGGCTTCCTCAGTATCTCTCACTCTGAAAGACTCTGTTAACCGATCATTTTCCCCACTCAGCTGGGCATTCACATCCACTGTGTGAGTATGTTGGTCCCGAAATGAGTATAATCAGTGTATGGGGGGAATACATTGATGTCAGATTTTTCTGAAAGACTAAGAAAAATACTCTAACACTCTCAGTCAGGATTCCCTGAATTACTCAGTATGCTGAAGGTCCAGAGGGGCAGTAGGGACAGTTCAGTAACGAGTCAGATAAGCTGAGTGTGAGTAAAGTGCTCGGAAGCTCAGTAGAGATAACAAACCTACTGACTGCTCAGAAGCGAGTCAGTTAGACTACTATCTCAGTGAGCTAGAGTACGTGCGGAGAGTGAGCCCTTAGTTTCTACCCATTTTAGTTTCTGAAAACATTTTCTCTGAACTTGCTTAGTAAACTGGTGGTTAAGGCTGAGTGCACAGTAATAAGAATCAGGATGATTAATTAAGTCCTGAATATAAAAACAATGCAGAATGTTCAGTTTAGTGTGATGACAGTTATGATCCTGAACAAAATAGTAAATCAGCACACAAGGGTGTTTTTAACGTGGTTCTAAGATAACCAACTCCTACGTCCACGACTTGATTTAACAGGAAGCTATCCTCAATACCCTGAGGATAGGTACTTGGTATTTACGTGCCAAGGGACACGAATAGCCAACTTCCTCTCTTAGGAACTGACCCCTGGGCGTTTAACAAGTCCCAGTCCTTCTAACCAACCAATCTCACACCCTGAGTAGTTTGGTATTCTGGTTTCCAACTAGGATAGCTCTAGCAGTACAAAACAATGCTAAATATTAGAGCTATTGATCTAAGCAAATACAGAGAGAATCCTACTACAACACTAGGTAAATTTAATTGCAGAGTGTTGCTTATAGTATGCTTTGAGTGCTTAGCCTTGAATGGGTGCAAGGCTCTCCATATTTATAGGCAAGATTCAAAATAGATCCGTTGGAGGAGATCAAATCAAATATTTCCTATTTTAGGGTGGTTGCAGGCTAGAAGTACTATTTGACCTAATCGCCATGCTTATTCTGGCAAGTTTGTCCAGCCGCCTGCAACTCTGAGATGCATTAAATGCCGCATTAAATGTTGCGCAGACTCCGTACATATGTGTCGAAAGATCATTGGCTCTCCGATCTAACGGCTAGTTGACTTTCAGACATTTGTCCTTCCTCGTACATGAAATACTCTGAGTCTCTTGTTAATAACTCAGTCTGAATGTTTTTCTTATTGGAGTCTTACTGACATTCTCTTTGTCTCTTGTCCCATAGCGTAAATAACCTTTTTGCTTTGGACTTTCGTTATTCAGGTAAACTGAACCAACGCCTAAGTCAGGTCTTAAGTGCATTCAGCACAGCCTGATAGGTTATTCAGCCCAGTATGTGTAACCTTTTTGCTTTGGACTTACATGAGTCAGATAAACTGACTCAAGGCCTAAGTCAGATCTTATGTGCGTTCAGCACAGCCTGTTAGGTTAACACTTACTCTTCACTGACTAAGTTCTGTCCTGAGTATGCTTAGTGTACTCAGTAGAAGCATCAGCCAATGGTACTTCAGGATTATCTTCCGGACGGATCATTAGGCTTCGTTCTTCAGCTTCAGTTGAGGCAATCTTCAGCAAGACTAACTCTGACTTCTTCAGGATGGATTGCACATCAGACTTCAGTAAATTGGGTCGACTCCAATATTCTTCAGTCTTCAGCGTGTTTCCCCTGAACTGAATTCCTAACCTGACTATCCTAAACTAGACAAACCTGAACAACTGTACTTAGGCAAATTCATCAGGGGTTTTGGGATCTAATCAAAATACTCAGATTGTCCCAACAATTTACCCCTTTTTGATAATGCCAAAACCCTTAAGGAAATTCCTATTCATCTATAAAATCAACTGACTTAGTCAGTGAAATAGGTTCAGTACCTTCTGACAAACTAGGCACTTAGTCTATAAGATGAAAACAAGGAATGGGTAGTACAGTTCTTGATAAGGATTCTAAAAAGTAAATTCAGGAGTCAACAAGAAGTTGTACTCAGGAGAATGAAATAACTTCATTGATTGATATAAAAGTTACAGTTATCCTGAAGTTATTACAATTCCTGAACAACTATTTCCTGATCTATTTTTTCATCCTTATTCCAAGCAGCTTGAGGAATTTCATACATCTCCAAGACTCGGTTCAGGACCTGCTTCATCATGTTCCGATCACCAACGGCCCCGGCAGCGCGTCCTACTCTGACGACTTCTTCAGATATTGCTTTCCGGTCCAGTTGCTTGGAGTTCCTTAAGAGTGGAGGAGGGTACTTAATGAATTCCGGAGGAGAGATCTCTACACATTCAGTGTCAGCATGTCTGATTATTTCAGCCCATCGATCCGGATGCTCCTGTGCCATCTAGTGATGGAGTATGACGTCTTTTTCTTCAGATTGATCGTCCCATAACCCCACCACATATAATATGTAAGCCCACCTATTCCGAATTGGAATCCATACCTCCAACATCTCTATCGGAATGAAATCCTCAACAAACAGAAGTGGAGGAGGACCTTGATCTGGATTGACCACCAACTTCCTCTGAGTCTTCTTTCGAGATCCAGAAGGCACAGTTTTCTTCTTCTGAACCTGCGAAGTCAGGTACTCATTTGACTCTTTTAATCATTGGATCTGACTGAGCAGCGAAATCTCCTTCATCTTCGCTATCTCCTCCGCCTCAGTCATCACCATCTTCTTCTGAGTGGTCAACCCCGGGTGCATCTGTTCCTCCATCTCCTTGTACAAAAGTTCCAGAGTGGGATCCTCAGAGGACTTCAACCTCTTCGGATCTGAACCTTCAGCAGCTTCGATGGTAGCTACGGACCTAGTCCTTTTTCTGTCCTCAGCTTTCAGTTCAGGGGGGGAGTCCTTCTTCTTGGCTTTCCCAGCAGCTATTTGCTTCTTCCCTTCCCCCTTTTTGGCATCATCGTCGTTGATTCGGCCAACAACCTCGTTTACTTACTCCGCCAATAGAGTGAACTGACTATCCATCTCAGTCTGCTTAGCCTGCAGTTACCCTATCTACCCTGCCATCACTCTCAGATCAACACTGAGCGTATCAACAGCAAAATTATGTTCATTCTTCAGCCGTTCTTCAAAGCTCGTCATTCGGTTGTTTAGGGCAGAGGCAATCTCCATTTTCTCTTGTGCAGACATCTCACTCAGCAGCTCATCCTTCAATTCAGCCTTCAGCTTGGCCTATTTTTCATCAACCAGTTGATCAATCTTCTCAAGCAGTTGTTGATCAAGAAAAGTGGCAAGCTTGTTCTCCTGCTGAGTTTGCGCATCAGAGACCATTTGATTGCACCTTTGAATGGCCCCATTTGCTTGCTCAGAGATAATAATGAGATCTACTGAGTGTTGAGTCCGAACTTCTCCAAGAAGGTCAATGGCAGCATGCATATCAGTTCCCATCTCGTTCAGGTCTCAATCCAGTCTGTGCATTTTCTTATTCAGAACTTCTGAATTTGAACCAACCCAACTTATTTTTCTCTCGACAAGGATTACCGTTCTGTGAAGATTGGCAAGGGCTCGTGAGGAGTTCTGAACATATAGCAACTCTGGGGTGATCCATTTTCCTTTGACTCAGACCAGACCTGTTGGACCCTCTCCTGAAGCCTCCGCAGTCCCGGGTCCCAGGAATGCTTCATCGGCCAGTGCACTGACCCCTTCAGTGCCACCTTGCTGAGCATCATCAGCAATCACAACAACCTCTTTCTAAGCTTCCTTCTCCTTCTCTACTCTCTAAGGCTCGGGCTCAAGATAGATGCGTCGGACGGTTCTGATAAAGTCCACTATCTTGATCAGGTGATGTAGAGAGTTTACGTCAAAGTGATCAAAGAGGGCAGCTTCTGATTCAGCCATTTTGTCCCATCCTCGCGACTCTCCGAGCTGACTGAGTTCAGGCCAGGTGGCATTCCTGATCATGGCATAGGTGCGAAGTTGCACAACTGCCTCCTTCTGAGCATCTGAGAGGTCAGGAAACCTCTTCTCCACCATCTCTGTCGTCGTTCCCCTTGCCACTATTTCAAAATCTGGCAATGTGTTCTCATCAGGCGCAGGGAATGGCCATGGGGCTTCAGCCTGAAATCCTGCCTCCTGAGCACGTTCCCCCTGATCCTCACCTGAGGGGGCCTCCAAGCCCTGATAAGTTGATGCAATGTCAAGGATCAGTGGGTGCAACAGCCGGAATGGCAGAGATAGGGGCGATTTCAAGAGCAGCCTGAGCTGATTCCCTCTCCGGATGTGCATGTTGAATCACTTCTTCAGCAGCCTACTCTTCCACTAGCTTCTTCTTTCGCTCCTCTGAACCCGGATATAAGAATGTCAGCTTCTGTTGCTTAGGTCCTGAGGGCTTAGGTTTGTCCTCCGTTGGCTTCGCAATATCGGCCTCTGAAGATTTGCCCGCCTGAGCCTTGACTCTTCCAGTCGTGCTCGCCTGAGAATTCTTCTTCTGAGTCCTTGGTCTTTTCTTGGTGCCAGCATCACCGGAATAGGCTCTGAAGAGATCGATCTTTGCTGGAATCTCGAGTGATTGGGCCTGATCCACATCACCGAGATCCAGGGTCTCCAAGATCACAGAAATCTTGGTGCCAATGTGCATCTTGGTCACAAAAGTCGCTTGACCCTCCGGCGAGTATTTGATTTTGTTGGTCTCAGCTAGCAGCAATTGGAGGAAGTAATCCTCCCAGTTAAAATTGTGCTCTGAGGCATCAGAGATTGCCATTATCGTATATAATTTTGGCCGGGAGATTTTCTCCAGGCCTCCAGCAATCCCCATTATTCCCTGACTAGTCAGGTCGAAGAAGTGACAATTCTCAGTCTTCAACACGGACTTGTTCAGGCCCGACTTCAGGACCACATCACCATCGCAGAGGGACTGGAGATAATCCTTCTCAGTCCCAAACCCATAGTCGATAGGTCTTCGTCCAGAGTTGGGAAGATTAAAAACCTCCTTAATCTTCTGCCTGAGGTTGAGAGTGACCCATCTCCTGGTCATCTCATGTTCGCCATCGTTCCCCTTCACACAAGAAATCAGGGGAATGCACGTCTCCCACTCCTGGGAATCCTTGTTCTGCGCCATTTTGAGATAGAAGGCAGCAACAAGACGGGGATGGAGTCTCTGAGGTCTTGCTGTGATAAATCGCAGAAGTCCTACATTTTCAAAAAGGTCCTTCACAGGCAAGATGTCAGAATGATTAGAGGTAAAATCTCAGAATGGTTCCCAGTGGATCTCGTTTCTTAGATGAAAAAGGTTCCCAAAGAACGAATCTACAGAAGGAGAAGCCATGGATGTAATATGAAGATATGAAGAAAATCGATTTGCAGAGAGAAATATATCAAGAAAAGATTTGAGTACGTAAAGGTTGCAATAACAAAAACTTCCCTTATTTATACTAAAATCCAGTTTTAATTGGATGGCTCAGAAAATTATGACTTATGAGATTCAATGGTTAAGATTAAAACGCAAGATGCATGAAGACTCTTCAGTTTTCAATAGTAATGAGTCAAAACTTTAACGAAAATTGTTCCCGCCCTCTGTGCATTAAATGCGCGTCAGAGCATATCCGTATTAAATTCAAATAATTTTCATTAAATAATAACTGAATATTAAATGAATGGCTAGGATTAAATGACAAAGAAAATTTATTTGACAATACGGCAAATAGTATCAAGGATGATGCAAGCAAGATATGATGACTGAAAGAAAATCAGGAAACATACCAGTCAGTCAGATTTGTATTCTGACTAATACCACATGTGATCTATCAGGGTGACAAGCCCTGAGTTCGGTGTCCTGAATCTTAGTCAGTCTATACTGATCGTCCTTCTTATACTGAATGTCCTCCCTACAACCATTCACATTCTCTCTGAGATTCCTTCATCCTGAGTCCTAGTTAGTAATTCCCCCTGACCTTATGCATTCTGATCTGAGATTCAGTTAGAATCTCCTAAGACTGGGTCAAGGAGTCCTAACTCTACTGATAATTCAACAAACCTGGTTTCTGGCAAAGCCTTAGTCAGGATGTCAGCTCTCTGTTTATCAGTAGGGACTCTCTCCATCCTGATATCCTTCTTCTCAACATGATCTCTGATAAAGTGATGCCTGATGTCTACATGCTTATACCGTGTGTGTAAGACTGGGTTTTGGGATATGGCAATGGCACTATTATTTTCACATTAAATTGGGACTTCAGTGGCCTCAATTTGGTAGTCTCTCAGTTGCTGTTTCAGCCAAAGGATTTGAGAACAACAACTGCCTGCCGCCATATACTCAGGCTCAGTAGTAGACGTTGCAACACTGGTTTGCTTCTTTGTAAACCAAGAGATCAGTTTACTCCCTAGAAATTGACATGTGCCTGTAGTTGATTTCCTATCAAGTCTACAGCATCCATAATCTGCATCTGAATAACCAGTCAGTTCTAGGTTGTCATCAGAGGGATACGAAAGTCCTAAATTGACTGTACCTCTCAGGTATTTCAGTATCTTCTTGGCACTCTCTAGATGACTCTTCTTTGGATCAGACTGATACCTTGCACAAACTCTGACTGCATAAGTGAAGTCAGGACCACTTGCAGTCAGATACAATAAAGATACAATCAGTGCCCTATATTCAGTCTGATTTACTGAGACTCCTTCTTTGTCAGGATCCAGCTTCTCATTTGTGTTCATGAGAATACGTGAGACTTTGCTGGACTGACCTCCTAATTTCTGAATCAAGTCCCTCGCATACTTGGACTGATTTATGAAGATTCCGGAGTCAGTTTGCTTGACTTGGAGACCCAGAAAGAAATTCATCTCTCCCATCATTGACATCTCAAATTTCCCAGTCATCAGCTTGGAGAATTTCTCACAAAGCTTCAGATTAGGAGATCCAAAAATTATGTCATCCACATAAATCTGAACCAAGAGAATATCCTCCCCTTCGGATATCCGGAAGAGGGTCCTGTCCACTGTTCCTTTCACAAACCCATGGTCTATCAGCAATTGGGATAGTGTATCATACCAAGCTCTCGGAGCATGCTTCAGGCCATAGAGAGCTTTCTTCAGGTGATATACCTTGTCACCAACTTCGAACCCTGGAGGTTGCTCAACATAGACCTCCTCTTTCAGTACACCATTTAGAAAAGCACTCTTCACGTCCATCTGATACACTTTGAATTTCTTGAATGTTGCATATGCCAGAAACAACCTGATTGCTTCCAACCTTGCGACTGGAGCAAAGGTCTCATCATAGTCGATTCCTTCGGCCAGAGAGTAACCCTTTGCCACTAGTCTGACCTTATTCCTGACAACAACATTCTTCTCATCCCTCTTGTTCTTAAAATCCCACTTGGTGCCAATAACATGTTGACACCTAGGTCTCTCAACTAACTCCCAAACCTGATTCCGCTCAAACTGATTGAGCTCATCCTGCATGGCTAGGAGCACTGGGAGCTGCTAAAGTTCCCTCGCCTGATCCTGAAACATTAGTCTCTATAATAAAAGGCAAAGAAGCGGAACGAGCAAGAACAGGGGATACTGAGTCCTTTCCTGAGGGTTGTCCAATATCAGAGACATTGTTTCCCCCTACAGAGTTGGACTCAGTAACTGTCTCAGGTGCAGAAGCATCATCACCGACAGTACGTACCTCAGGTTGAGTCTGTCCCTCCGTCTGAGACTCAACATTCTCTGAGACTGGGGCTTGCTGAGGGTTGGCCTGAGGTCCATCCTGATCTTCATCATCATAATCCCATCCTTTGGGAGCACTGACAAGTTTGATCTTGAATTCATGATTTTTCAGACTCAATCTTGTTACTCTCTTGGTAACCCCCTCAGTGTAAGGACTCGGAACCTCTTTTCTACGCACTGATGCAGTCTCATCAAACACAACATGAGGTATTTCCTCCACACAAAGAGTCCGACAGTTGTACACCCTGAAAGCTTTACTTACTGAGGAGTATCCTAAGAAAACTCCCTCATCAGATTTGCTATCAAAGGCTTTCAGCTGGTCTTTCCCATTGTTCAGGATGAAACACTTTTACCCAAAAACATGGAAATAAGAGATGCGAGGCTTCCTCTTGTTCCAAGTTTCATAAGGTGTATGAGCATGTTGTTTGTTCAGCATAGATCGGTTCTGAGTGTAGCAAGCAGTATTGATTGCTTCTACCCAGTACTTCTTGGGCAGTCCTGACTCAGCCAACATGGTCCTGGCAGCTTCCTTCAGGGTCCGGTTTCTTCTTTTAGCTACCCCAATCTTCTGAGGGGTCCTAGCTGCAGAAGTCTCATGAGCTATACTATGGTTTGTACATAAGTCAGTTATAATAGAGTTTATAAACTTTGTTCCTCGATCTGATCGGATCCTGACTATGCTCTGATCCTATTCAGTACTCAATTGCTTGAGTAACTCTGGAAGCTTGACCTGAGTCTCCTTCTTGTTCAGTAAGAAAATAACCCATGTGTACCTACAATAGTCATCATCAACAACAAGGGTATATTTCCTACCATTTATGCTGACAGGAGTAACTGGACCGAAGAGATCCATATGCAGGAGCTGAAGCACTCTGTCAGTTGAGAAGGATTCTTTCTCTTTGAATGAAGTTTTAGTTTGCTTGCCTTCCTGACATGCTCCGCACACGTGGTCTTTGCTAAAAACTTCATTTGGTAGACCATCTACAAGAGAAAGTCTAGAAATTTTGTTAATAATCTTGAAGTTTAAGTGACTCAGGCGTTTATGCCACAGCCAACTGAGCTCAGAGGAGCTCTTAGCGACCAAACAAGTTTCAGGAGGACTGCTCTAGAAGTCAGCAAAATATACATTGCCCCTCCTGATACCTGTAGTCAGATCCTGTAGTGTAGATTTGTCCTTTACAAGACACATATTAGATGTAAATTTTATACTATATCCTCGGTCACAGAACTGACTGACTGAGAGTAAGTTATGTCTCAGTCCCTCAACATATGATACATTCAGTACACGGACAGAGCCAAT
The DNA here is from genome assembly GCA_026898435.1 of Prunella vulgaris. Classification (NCBI taxonomy): domain Eukaryota; kingdom Viridiplantae; phylum Streptophyta; class Magnoliopsida; order Lamiales; family Lamiaceae; genus Prunella; species Prunella vulgaris. Next base: position 307,022 of record JAPKLY010000216.1, on the reverse strand, counting down.
AACAAGGGTTCCGAATCCCCTGATGAAACCCTTAGAGTTATCACCAAAGGTTACCTGCGGGCCTTCTTGAGCTACATAATCCTTAAGGAGATCACGAAATCCGGTCATGTGCCTGGAACACCCTGAGTCCAAGTACCACTTCTTCGTCAGATCCTCCTTCCTCTTCTTGTAGCCCGTAGCGACCTGAAAAGAATCAAGCCTCAGGTACCCATCTCATATTGGGTCCTACAGAGTCAGCCATACCCTTCGGGATCCAGATTTGTTTTACAATTCTGATAGCATCAAAAGTGTAAACCTGTCTCCCAGAAACATCAACATACACAATCTTCTTCCTTTGTGCCTGGGAAGTTGAGGGTGTATGGGTGTCAGCCTGATGTTCAGGAGCCTTGGAATGGTTCCTGGGGGCGGGCCTCCTGTTCCTCTTTGGCCTGGGTGCATTGGGATGGGGTCTGTCATGAGAAGGAGTAGCTCGTGCCTGACCTCATGGCACTTGAGGTCTGGTCTGAGTGTTATCGGAGTCAGGTCTCCGTTGCCTTTCAGAGGCCACCTGGTTTGTCCTTCTCCTTTGAGGATTGGGACGCTCCTGATGGGCTCTGTGCCCAGTCTGAGGAGTCTGGACCTCAGTAGTCCTTGGCCTTGCCTGAGGCCTCCTCTGACTGGATTTCTTTCCACCCTGAGCATTTCCAGGCTTGGCCTGAGAAGTGCTAGGAGCAGAGTTCTTCCCAGCTTGAGGGTTCCTAGGCTGAGCCTTGGAGTTTCTTTGGTCTGTCTTCCTCGACACAGGATGAGGAGCCTTGGCCTTTCCCTTAGGTTTTGGCGTTGGTTCCTCAGTCCTTTGCCTGACAGGTTCAGCAAGCATTTTCTCCTTCCCTTTGCCTTTGTCCTGACGAGCAACACTTGGTCTCGTGTCATCAGTTTGGGCAGGGACAAACTTCTTGTGAGAGTTGCTCCCTGAAGCACCTCTCCTCTTCTTGCCCTTTGGGTCTTTTGAGGCATCATAGCCTAACCCAGCTTTAGCACCATCGGTCAGCTGAGAGAAACTTGTTAACTCACCAACCACTTGGGTAGATGTGTATAACTTCTTCAGCTTAACCTCAAGATGCCCATTTGTTTCTTTTAGGCCCTCAATTTCAGTGGTGTACTGAAGCACCAACTCTTCATGAGCTTTCTCTTTTAAGATCAGCTCAAGATCCCAAGCAGTTTTCTCAGCACAAAGGCAAGCTTGCCACTCAGTTTCGAACATCACTCTTAAAGTGATTCACTCAATCATTAGTTGTTCCTGAGCGAGGAACAGATTAGTTTCACGCGTCTCAATCAACGAGCTGATTACACCCTTCAGTCTTTCCACCTCCAGTGGAGCATCATCATGCTTGTTCCGAGCATGAAGCAGCTCTTCCTTGAGATGAACTAATCCGAGGGCTTCCTCAGTATCTCTTACTCTGAGAGACTCAGTTAACCGATCATTCTCCCCACTCAGTTGTTCATTCACATCCACTGTGTGAGTATGAGTCTCCTGCAGCCTTGAGAAGTCAACCATCAATTGCTCTAGAGCGAGCTGAAGGTCGAGTTCTCCTGCTGAGTCTGAGCTAAGCTCAGGTACGTGTTCAGGAGAAGAGGCAGAAGAACATACCTCATCATCTGCCAACAGGCAGAGGTCATCATACTCCTCATCGGAAAAGAGTTCAGGGGACCGGCGTCCTGGGCCGTCTGAATCTGAGGAATCCTTAGCAAGCATAGCTCTCCGGTCTGATGCCCTGAGCTCTCTCTTGGCTCTCCGATCCTCTCGCTCATGAGCACTGAGCTCCGGACAATCATACTGATAGTGTCCAGTTTTCTTACAGTGGTAGCACTGATCTACATCAGAAGCAAACTTCTTGTCAGTGTACCTTTTGTCTGATGACTCCCTCCTGCTCCCTGATGATCGTTCAGGTTTGGAGCTGGATCTTCTAGGCTCATCATCTCAGCTCTTCTCATCTCTACTCCGCTTAGGCTCATTGCGATCTCTCCTGGAATCTGAACCCCTCCTTTCTTCTCTTCGGGGGCTCGATCTCCTGGGGCTGGAGTACCTGCGATCACGGCTGTCAGTATAAAATTTCTTATACCTTCCAAATCGAGAGTTCAGTTTCTCGAAACGCCGCGCCATCAGGCTGTATTCGAAGGCCAGCTTATCCTTGTTCATGTCCTTCAGAGACTTAGAACCAGATCCAGCCTCAGGCTTAGGAGTAGCTTTAAGAGCCACGCTCTTTTCCTTTCAGGAATCTTCTCCTCACTAACTTCCTCACTGACAACACCCTTCTTCTTCCTCTTATCGAGGTCGAATTCCAGAGCCTTTAACTCTGAGAATAGGTGAGAGTGAGTAATGTTGGTAAGATCCTGAGTGTTCTTTAATAAGATCACTGTTGTGTCCCATCTTTCAGGGAGACAGTTCAGGATTTTAGAAGACATCTCGATCTTGGGAAACTCCTTCCCAAGGGTTGCTAGCTCGTTCATCATCTTAATGAACTGAGCTTCCATCTGATCGATGGACTCTCCCTCTAACATCCAAAAGGCTTAAAACTCCCTGATTGCAAGATCTCTCTTGTTCTCCTTGATCTTTTCTGATCCCTCACTCATCTCCCTCAAGGCATCCCAGATCTCCTTTGCCGTCCTAAGGTGCATGAGCCTGACCGAATTCTCGTAAGAAACGGTGTGGAGTATAATGTTCTTAGCAACATTGCCAGCAACAGGCCAGGTCGTCTAAAGATTTCTCATTAATTTGATCGGACCCTGCTTAATCACCAAAGGCATCTGATCATGGATAGAATAGAGATGTGCGAGTACCCTAAATTTCCAATAGTCATAATTATCAATAGAGAATTCATGAAGATTGCCCTCGAGGCATTTAGAACCGAATGCCATGATATGCAATTTTCAGAAACAAGATCTGTTCAGTAGACCACCAAAAGTTTCTCCTCAGAAACTGTTGGTAAACAAAGTCAGTGGTCTTTTGAACCACTGCTCTGATACCACTTGTTGGTCCCAAAATGAGTATAGTCAGTGTATGGGAGGGAATACACTGATGTTAGATTTTTCTGAAAGACTCAGAAAAATTCTCTAACACACTCAGTCAGGATTCCCTGAATTACTCAGTATGCTGAAGGTCCACAGGGGCAGCAGGGACAGTTCAGTAACGATTCAGATAAGCTGAGTGTGAGTAAAGTGCTCGGAAGCTCAGTAGAGATAACAAACCTACTGACTGCTCGAAAGCGAGTAAGTTGGACTACTATCTCAGTGAGCTAGAGTAAGTGCGGAAAGTGAGCCCTTAGTTTCTACTCGTTTTAGTTTCTGAAAACATTTTCTCTGAACTTGCTTAGTAAACTGGTGGTTAAGGCTGAGTGCACAGTATTAAGATTCAGGATAATTAATTCAGTCCTGAATATAAAAACATTGCAGGATGTTCAGTTTAGTATGATGATAGTTATGATCCTGAACAAAATAGTAAATCAGCACACAAGGGTCTTTTTAACGTGGTTCAGAGATAACCAACTCCTACGTCCACGACCTGATTTAACAGGAAGCTATCCTTAAAACCCTGAGGATAGGTACTTGGTTTTTTACGTTCCAAGGAACACGAATAGCCAACTTCCTCACTTAGGAACTGACCCCTGGGCGTTTTACAAGCCCCAGTCCTTCTAACCAACAAATCTCACACCCTGAGTGGTTTGGTATTCTGGTTTCCAACTAGAATAGCTCTAGCAGTATAAAATAATGCTAAATATTAGAGCTATCGATCTAAGCAAATACAGAGAGAATCCTACTACAACACTAGGGAAATTTAATTGCAGAGTGTTGCTTATATTATACTTTGAGTGCTTGGATTCTTGAGAGCTTTCGCATGGAAATTTCCCGTTAGCCTTGAATGGGTGCAAGGCTCTCCATATTTATAGGCAAGATTCAAAATAGATCCGTTGGAGGAGATCAAATCAAATCTTTCCTATTTTAGGGTGGTTGCAGGCTAGAAGTACTATTTGACCTAATCGCCATGCTTATTCTGGCAAGTTTATCCCGCTGACTCCGTACATACGTGTCGAAAGATCATTGGCTCTCCGATCTAACGGCTAGTTGACTTTCAGACATTTGTCCTTCCTCGTACATTCAATACTCTGAGTCTCTTGTTAATAACTCAGTCTGAATGTTTGTCTTATTGGAGTCTTACTGACATTCTCTTTGTCTCTTGTCCCACAGCGTAAATAACCTTTTTGCTTTGGACTTACATGATTCATGTAAACTGAACCAACGCCTAAGTCAGGTCTTAAGTGCATTCAGCACAGCCTGATAGGTTATTCAGCTCAGTATGTGTAACCTTTTTGCTTGCACTTACATGAGTCAGATAAACTGACTCAAGGCCTAAGTCAGGTCTTATGTGCGTTCAGCACAGCCTGATAGGTTAACACTTACTCTTCACTGACTAAGTTCTGTCCTGAGCATGCTTAGTGTACTCAGTAGAAACATCGGTTAATGGTACTTCCGGATTGTCTTCAGGACGGATCATTAGGCTTCATTCGTCAGCTTTCAGTTCAGGCAATCTTCAGCAAGACTGACTCTGATCTTCTTCAGGATGAATTGCACTTCTGACTTCAGTAAATTGGGTCGACTCCAATATTCTTCAGTCTTCTGCACGTTCCCCCTAAACTGAATTCCTATCCTAACTATCCTGAACTAGACAATCCTGAACAACTGTACTCAGGCAAATTCATCAGGGGTTTTGGGATCTAATCAAAATACTCAGATTGTCCCAACAATTTCCCCCTTTTTGATGATGCTAAAACTCTTAAGCAAATTCCTATTCATCTATACACTCAACTGACTCAGTCAGTGCAATCAACCCAGTACCACCTGACAAACTAGGTACTTAGTCTATAAAATGAAAATAAGGAATGTGTTAGTACAGTTCTTGATAAGGATACAGAAAAATAAATTCAGGAGTCAACAAGAAGTTGTACTCAGGAAAATGAAATAACTTCATTGATTGATAACGAATTACAAGTATCCCGAAGCTATTACAAAAATTTCCTGAACAACTAAGCTCTGAACTAGTCTTCATCCTGATCCTTATTCCAAGCAGATTGAGGAATTTCATACATCTCCAAGACTCGATTCAGAATCTGCTTCATTTTGACCCGATCACCAATGGCCCCGGCAGCGCGTCCTATCCTGACAACTTCTTCTGATATCACTTTCCGGTCCAATTGCTTGGAGTTCCTGAAGAGTGGAGGAGGATACTTGATGAATTCCGGAGGAGCGATCTCTACACCTTTAGTGTTGGCATGTCTGATAATTTCAGCCCAGAGATCCGAATGCTCCTGTGCCATCCAGTGATGGAGTATGACATCTTTGTGTTCAGTTAGATCGTCCCATAACCCCACCATATAGAATAGATAGGACCATCTATTCCGGATCAGAATCCAAACCTCCAGCATCTCAACTGGAATGAAATCCTCAACACACTAAACTGGAGGAGGGCTCTGACCTGGATTAACCACCATTTTCCTCTGAGTCTTCGTCCAAGATCCAGAAGACACAGATTTCTTCTTCCGAACCTGCGAAGTCAGGAACTCATTGGACTCTTTCAAGCGTTGGATCTGACTGAGTAGCGAAATCTCCTTCATCTTCGCTAACTTCTCCGCCTCAGTCATCACCATTTTCTTCTGAATGGTTGATTCAGGATGTAGGCTTTCCTCCATCTCAGTATAAAGGGATTCCAGGGCAGGATCTTCAGATGGCCTCAACCTCTTGGGATCTTAGACTTCAGCAGCTTCGATGGCAGCGACGGACATGGTTTTTTTTCTGTCCGCAGCTTTCAGTTGAAGGATGAAGATCTTCTTTTTAGCTTTACAAGTTTGCTTCTTTTCCCCTTCCCCTTTTTGGTATCATCATCATTGATTCGGCAAACAAACTCATTTACTGACTCCGCCAACAAAGTGAACTGACTGCCCATCTCAGTGTGCTTGCTCTGAAGTCGCCCGATCTGCCCAACCATCCCCCTCAGGTCACCACTGAGCGAATCTTCTGCCATATTGTGATCACGCTTCAGTCTGGCTTCAAAATTAATCAAGCGATTATTTAGAGCACCTTCAACCTCCAGCTTTAGATGATTTTCAAAGTCTCCCATCCTGGAGTCAAGGGTCTGCCTGATCTCATCCTTTTCTTGCTCAGACATCTCACTCAGCAGCTCAGCCTTGAGTTCCCCCTTGAGTCAAGCACATTTCTCATCAACAAGTTGATTGACCTTCTCCTCTAGCAAGGTGCTGAGCCTAGCATCCTGCTTGGATAGGGTATCAGCTGTCATCTTCTTGCAGGCTTCAAGGGTTTTTGAGGTTTGGGCAACAATAGTAGCGATTTCTGTGCCAACAAACGTTCCAAGGCTGGCCATCGCTTAAGCCCATTCAGCATCCAGTATGGATTGTCATTGTTTCAGCAGACTCACCTCTTTGCTAACGAGGGAGGTGCTGTCCCTAACTTTCCTTGTCCTTCCCTCAACAACACTTACCCTTCTGTGATGATTAGCAAGAGCTCTTGATGAGTCAGACCTCCGACTGGCTTTGGCTGTAGTCAGAGCAGTTGGACCCTCTCCTGAAGCCTCAGTAGTCCCGGGTCGCAGGAGTGCTTCATCGGCCGGTGCACTGACCCCTTCAGTGCCACCTTGCTTAACATCCTTAGCAATCACAAGCATTTCCTTTTCCTTCTCTCCCTCCAGAACCTCCATCATCTGAGGCTCAGGTTTAGCAGATTGTGCATCAGGATAAATCCTTCGGACATATTTTATGAAGTCAGGCATCTTCATCAATTGATTCAGGTTGGTGATCTGAAAATGGTCAAAAAGAGCTGCTTCGACATTAGCCAGCCTTACCCATCCCTTCTCATTCCCTATCTGACCTATTTCAGGCCATGTGGCACGCCTGGTCATAGCATATGTGCAGAGCTGCACAACTGCTTCCTTCTGAGCGTCAGACAGGTCCGGAAATCTTCTGTCTATTACATCAGCAGCCCTACCCCTCGCCTCGATCTCAAAGTCAGAAAGGGTGTTCTCATCAGGCGTGGGGAAAGGCCATGGGATGTCAGCAGCAATAATTTCCCCCTGATCCTCACTGGAGTGGGCCTCCATGCCCTGATAAGCAGAAACTACATTGAGGATCTGATCCTCAGCCACGTCTTGCTCAAGGACAAATGGCTTCGGATCTGCGGGTGCAACCTCCGGAATGGCAGAGATGGGGGCAACCTCAAGAACGGATTGAGCAGGTTCCCCCTCCGGAGTTGCCTGCTGAATTTTTTCTTCAGCAGCCAGCTCTTCCACGAGCTTCTTCTCTCACTCTTCAGACCCCAGATATTTGAATTTCAGCGTCTGTTGCCTGAGTCTGGAGGCCTTGGATTTTTCCTCCACTAGTTTCTTAATAGGGACCCCTGAAGATTTGCTCGCCTGAGCCTTGACCCCTCCAGTCTTGCTCGCCTGAGCCTTCTTCTTCAGGTTCCTCTTCTTCCTTGTACCAGAATCACCGGAGAAGGCTCTGAAAAGGTCTACTTTCGTTGGAATCTCGAGTGATTGGGCCTGATCCTGACACAATTGATGATCCTTTTCAGAACTTCTCTCTTTCTGGACCCTCTTTCGATGTTCTTGACTATCACCCATACCAGAGACTTTTCAGAGATGGTAATGAATATGGCAACCTAGATCTGTTCATATTCATGGACATGAAAGAGAAAAGTTAACTAAAAATCAAAAAAGAAAAACACATGCTGAAAAGAAATATAAGATGTTATAAGTCATTTACTGTATTGAATGTGATTTCTTTTATTTTATTCAATGTTATAATTCATTTACCGTATTGAATGTGATTTGTTCTGATGTACGAGATCACGTCTTTGCCTCTGCCTGATGATGATGATGGAGATGACATGGGTGGAGATTACCTTGTCTATTAAGGTGACATCGGTGGAGATGAGTGCCAACCCGAGATGGGAGGAGATGAGTACCCACCCAAGATGGGTGGACTTGAGACTGATGGTCCCATGACTAGCATTTCTAGAGCAAAGCGTGGGAGGAGTGTAGTGACGATAAGTGCTTTGAAGAGACATCGTGCGAAGGGAAAGACAGTGGAGGTATTTTTATTACAATAAAATAGTTGAATTTCATATATATTTTATTGATCGTTTAACCTAACAATATTATGTCATTGTAGCTTTCATTTAATGAGTATGACAGCCGATAGGAATGGAGAGTTCGCAGAAGTCGCACTATCTTGGGGCTGTAGTTCAAAGATGTGACCCGATTGTTCTGCCAGCTAAAAATTGGCATTGCCCGAAAATTGATCATTTAAAGGAGCTTATATGGGATGAGGTTGTTGTAAGTTTTATGTACTTATGAAATTTATTGCATGTTTTATATGTTTATCAATCATTTTTTATTGAATGTTAATTAGATGTTTACAGAAAATAATTTCTCGTCTAGACCACACTAAGAAGAGACTGATATTACAAAAGGGGGGATTATAGCCAAGAATTTTTGGGCTCTTTTGAGAAAAATTTCTAAAGACCCTGTGATTGATACCTACTCCTCTACGCCTCCACCGACTTACTTTTACAATCCTATGGTAGTCCCACATTGGGAAGAATTTGTTAGATTATCGATGACTGATGACTTTAATATAAAAATAATCAATATCAGTTTATTTATTTAGAATGCACGATATTTTTTTACCTACTTTATTTCTATGATAATTCAGGAAAGAAGTCAGATTAATAATGAAAAGCCAAGTCAATGAATGCGCGGTATCGGGGATCTTCCAAAGGTTATGCACGTATAAGAGAAGAAATGGTGAGATTAAAAATTATGTTTATTACATAAATTAATATATTTAAATTTAATATATCTAACATAAAAAAACATTTCGTCACTACTGCAGATAGAAGAAAAAAAGAAAGCTGGGAAGATTGAACCTGTCGTAACCCGATATAAGTTATTTTAGGCTACCCGAAAGACTCGAGACGGGAGAGTTCTAGATCCTACTTGTTGGGACAATCTGAGTATTTTGATTAGATCCCAAAACCCCTTGATGAATTTGCCTAAGTATAGTTCATCAGGATGATAGTTTCAGGATAGTTAGGTTAGAATAGAATTTTCTATTCACTGGTATTCAGTTCAGGGGGAATGTGTTGAAGATTTAAGACTGATGGTGGCGTCCCAAAAGTCTGAAGTCTGAAGCATCTCCAACCCTGAAGGTCTTGATCGTCCTGAAGATGATCATCCTGAAGCTGCAACCTGAAAAACCTAGAAAGAATCCTGAAGCTGTGTAGAAGCCATCCTAAATAAGAACACTGATCCTGACCAAACTGAGTAGACTAACCATGCTCAGGGAACTCCCTATCAGTGAAGGCACATTGTAACCTTGATCAGGCTGAACGTCTTTCTAATGTTCATAAGTCCTGACTTAGGCTTAGTATTAGTTAACCTGATACTTGTAAGTCCTGAGACCCAAAGGTTACACGTGTAAATGGAAGTCTGAGAAAAAAAAAGGAATGTCAGTGTCTCCAACATAAGATAAACATTTATTCTGAGTAAAGATCGAGGGACTCGGAGTTATAAATGTATGAGGATCAGTAAAGTCAAAGCTGACAAGCTAGCCGTTGGATAACTGACCAGTGAGGAGGGGACACATATGTACGGATACTGAGCACATTTAATGCTTCTCAGAGGTACAGGCGGTGGATTAGAATTTTGCCATACTAGGTATGGGTTTTGTCAGACAAGGACAACCAGTACCTGCACCTACCTAAAATAGGAGGGTTTGAAACAGATCTCTTCCAACGGGTCTATTTCAAACCCCCCCATCAATACAAAAGGCCTTGCTCCCATTCAAAGCTAACGGAAAATTTCCAAGAGAAAGCTCTCAAGATTCCAAGCACTCAAAGTTCATTTGAAGCAACACTCTGAAGTTTTAAATTTTCCGAGTGTTGTGGTAGGAATCTTTCTGTATTTTGCTTAGAGTATTGATCCCATCCTTAGAACTGATTTGTTTAGAAGGATCAATACACGATAGTTGGAAACGTGAATACCAAAGCCCTCAGGTTGTGAGTTGGTTGGTAGGAAGGACTGGGACTTGTAAAATGCCCATGGGTCAGTTCCTAAGAGAGGAAGTTGGCTACTCGTGTCCCTTGTCACGTAAAAATCAAGTACCTATCCTCAGTGGTAGAGGGTATCTTCCTGTTAAATCAGGTCATGGATGTAGGAGTTGGTTATCTCCGAACCACGTTAAAAAGTCCCCTATGTGCTGATTTACATTCTTGCTCAGGATCATAATTGTTATTCATATTAAACTGAGCATCATTGCATTGTTTTCAAAACATCAGGACTGATTGTTCATCCTGATCCTTAAAATTGTGCACCAACCTTAATCACGTTTTCCCTAAGCAAACTGATAAGTTTTCAGAACTAAAACAAGTAGAAACTTAAGGGCTCACATTCCGCACTAAACTGAGCTTACTGAGATAGTAGTCCAACTGACTTGCTTCTGAGCGGTCAGTAGGTTTGTTATCTCTACTGAGCTTCTGAGAGCACAACTCTGACATAGCTTCTTTGGTTCATTGCTGATCCGTCCCTGCTGCCCCTGAATACCATCAGTTTAACTGAACATCTCAGGATCTTCCTGACTAAGTCTGAAAGAGCATTTTCCTGAATTTTAGGGAAAATCTGACATAAGTGTATTCCCCCATACACTGATTATACTTATTTTGGGACCAACAAGTGGTATCAGAGCAGTGGTTCAAGAGACCAATGACTTTGTTTACCAACAGTTTCTGAGGAGAAACTTTTGGTGGTCAACTGAACAGATCTAGTTTATGAAAACTTGCATATCATGACATCCGATTCTAAGCGCCTTGAGGGAAATCTTCCTGAGTTCTCTGTTGACAATTAAGATTATTGGAAATTTAGGGTCCTTGCACATCTCTACTCCTTCCATGATCAGATACCCCGGGTGATCGAGAATGGCCCTATCAAGTTCATGACTAATCGTAGCGCCACCTGGCCTGTAGCTGGAAATGTTCCTATTCCGTCTGCCGGAGATGAGGAAATGGAGAGGTCTGCGCTTTCATGTGACATGATAAAGTAAACTGGATAATGTTGCGAAGAACATTATACACCATACCTTTTCTTACGAGAATTCGGTCAGGCTCATGCATCTGAGGACTGCGAAGGAGATCTGGGATGCACAGAAGGAGATGAGCGAGGGTTCTGAGAAGATTAAGTAGAAGAACATTATACTCCAGACTTTTTTTTCAGGAAGTTTGAGGCTTTCAGGATGCTTGATGGAGAGACCATCGATAAGATGGAAGCTCGTTTCATTAAGATAATGAACGAGCTAGCAACCCTTGGGAAGGAGTTTCCCAAGAGGGAGGTGTTACGTACCTTGGTTTAGATTTTGATGTATGGAAAACAATGTGTTTAATTTGGATAAATTGATCTAACACTTGTGCTAAGGAAATTGGTGTTTGATATTTATAGTTGTAAGTGAAGTATGCAGCTGTATATTTGATCACACTACAGCCAGACATGATCCTACAGTTGTAAAGTTTCTCTACAACCGATTTTTCTTATTGATAGGACTCTACAGCTGCAAAGAACCGTTTGAAGAGGAAATACAAGTCAGAGATTATTTGAAGATAATGAAGACCCTTAAGCACAATTAGTGTAGCTTTCATGCACTCACTAAAAAGTACTTAAGTGGAGGATATTTTCTTAATTCTGGAGAATAATGGAGATTAGTTTGAAGACAGCCAGAATTCTAAAAAAAAAGGACAATAGTACAAGCAGTATTATCCTGTGTGAAGGATGAGGACCACTTCACACATGCCAAATGGAGAGAGAGGAGCCTTATCCGGATTTCAAATTTTAATTTCCAACGGATAAGTAACACCACTCAATCTATAAATAGAAGAAGTCCTCAGAGGAAGTAACAACAACAACCCTGAGCATACAAGCATTCTGCCTGAGCAAGTCTACAGCCAACATATTTTCTGAGAGAGCGTTATTATTTTTATTCTTTGTGATTCATATGATAGTTGGTTAGGATTTTCTTAGAAAGAATCACACCCTTTTGTTGTTGTTCCCTCACCTGCTCTATATTCTGAGTGAATAGGGTAGTTTAATCTCTTTGTGAGGTTTTGTAAACTCTTCGTGAGTTATATTCTGAGTGAATAGGGTAGTTTAATCTCTTGTTAGAATAGGAATCTGAGTTAACCTAGTTCTAAGGGGGAACTACTTGTATTGATCTAAGTGATCTCATATTTGTGAATTTGGCACCTAAGTGGTGTAACAGTGGATGTAGGTTGTCTTTTTATAGACACTGAATCACTATAAACCTAATCTATTTACTTTCTGTCATTTATATTCTTGTTCTGCATATTTAATTTATTGTTACATTCATCATTCCTTTGAAAATCAAGTGCATAAAACTTTGTGGTTTTCACAGCTGTTAAGTCTCTTTTTATTGTTTTTCATTAACACACACTTATTTCCGCTGCACATTAGAGTATTCTCAATACACTTCTAAGTGTGAGAACTCCTAAGATATTTTGTATACAAGTGATACTTTATTTTTTTCAAAGTTTTTAAACTCTGCAGCTGTAGACTTCTTAAGTCCACAGTTGTATCCTTTGTGGTCCAGTTTCTAAAACTTTTGTAGACTTGTTATTTTGAACTTGTAAAGAGGCTACTGTGAGGTTCTAGAATCCCTTTTTTTGAAAAGTTTGAAAAATTTGATTTTTGGACTCAAGGTCTATTCACCCCCCCTCTAGACCTTGACCACTTTAAGGGACCAACAAGTGGTATCAGAGCAGTTGGCTTGCCACTGCTTTGATCAGTACCTAGCTAGATCCTTTTTTAATTTTTTAAAAACACACCTGCATACTTGCATGGCTCCCAAGATGGTGAAATCCAAGGTTCCAATGTTCTCTACTGAGGACTATGATGAATGGAAAATTAGAATGCAAGCACATTTTTCTGCAATCAATGATGAGATGTGGTCTATCATAGAGGATGGCCCTATACCTATTGTGAAGGTCAATACTACAGCTGATCAGTCAGTTGGACTAGCTCAGATTATCCCCAAACCCAGAAGGGAATGGACTGAGCATAGAGGATGTTGTAAAAAACTCTATTTATCATTCACTTGATAAAATTATGTTTAGCAAGATCAAAAACTGTAAAACTGCAAAAGATATATGGGAAAAGTTGGAAATAATTTGTGAAGGAACTGAACAAATCAAGGAAAACAAACTCATGATAGCAGTTCAAAAGTTTGAGAACTTCAAGATGAAATCTGGTGAAACTCTTGAAAAGTTTGAGTCAAGATTTATTGAGGTTCTCAATGAGTTAGACTAACTTGGTAAAGATTACTCACAAATAGAAATGAACATGAAAGTTCTCAGAGGCTTACCTTCTGAATGGGACATGAAGGTCATTGCTATGAGAGAATCAAAGGATTTATCTAAGATATCCAACTTTGAACTCTTCTCAGACCTGAAAGCTTATGAATTTGACATAACTAGAAGAAAAGAACCTGACAGCAGTAAGGTTACAGCTCTAGTGGCTGACAACCCTACAGCTACAAGTTCTGATGATGAAGACTTGGCTCTTTTTATAAAGCAACTCAACAAATTTGGCAAATGGACCAAGAAGAAGCAGTTCACACCAAAGGAAGATGGTAAGGTGAAATCTACACTACCTAATTCAACTTATTTGTGCTATAACTGCAGAAAACCAGGACATTACATCAAGGATTGTCCATATCCCAAAGCTAGGAAGTACACAAATGAAGAAAAGAGAATCAGGAAAGATAGAAAGAAAAAGTTTGACAAGGAGAGAATTAGAGCACTACTTTTTTAGTTTGATAAGAACCAGGAAGACTGTCCCTCTTCTTCTCAAACGTCAACTGCAGATTTAGAAGACTCTGACTCTACAAATTCAGATGAAGAATCCCTGATCTATCTTATGGCTAAAGATGAAGAGGTATGCTCATCATCATCAAGTTATATTACAGAAAAGGATTCTTCCAGTGACATGCTAAGTGCAATCCAAAGAGTACAAGAAGAAAATGAAGATGTTAGAAGAGATAATTATATTGGAAGGGAACATATCAAATCTTTGTTAGCTGGAGTGGAAGATGCTGAAAAACAACTGCATATTCTACAAGAACTGAAAGAAGGTTACAGTTGTTTGAAAAATGACAATGAAGAACTTTTTAATGAAGCAAGTTGTAGAGCTGCAGATTGTGCTTAATAGAAGGAAACAATCAGAACTCAAGAACTTATGATAGCTGAGCTTGAAGAAAGCAATGCTTATTATCGTACCTCGCTAAGTCGGTGAGATAAGCGGGACAAACAAGATCCTTGGGATCTCTCTGTCAGTCGGCCAAAAGGAGGACCACTTAGAGATTTCTTCTCCGAGACGGCTAAACACAAAATTTAGACGAGACTCAAATGCCTCGTGGTTCTTTGCAGTCTATTTTTTCTTTAGTTTCAGCTACTCTTTTTTCCTGGCATTATATTTTGTTTTTAAGGCTATCATAGTTTACCCTAGAGCTGCCCTCGTCTCTTTGGACTAAACACTTCCATTTGTACTAGTCTTGATTCCCCTATCATATTGCTCGAGCGTTGTCTAAGTTTCCTCAGGGTGATATCTATGAATAGAGTGATCACATTGAGAGGAGGCGAGTTTGGCTTAATCGGGGATGTAGACGGTGAGGCTGAGGGCGTGGCCTTACTCGATAGCTATGCCATATGCTTTGATTAGCCATAGCAGCAAGTAGGTGAGAGAAAAGAAACACTATGAAGATTTGAAGACTTCAAAGTTTGTAGACTTGAGGATCCAAAGATCACCAAGAAATCTCGTTGAGATTAAGCTTAGAGTGGGTGATTTTAATGGTTTTTTCCACAGACGGCGCCATTGTTAGTCCTGTAACAACTTGAGAAAAGTTGTTGAACAAGCAACAATAATCAAGAAAGACAAACGCTGTAAAAATAAGTATGGACACCAAGATTTGTCTAGCCTTATATTGCACGGACTAGGACTTTAAGATATTTTTGTATATTGATTAGCTAAAGGAAGCTGTTTACAAATTACAATGGTGATATTGTTAGTGAGAGAATGTATCGTGTGTATGTTCTTCTTCTTCCGCTCATAAAGCCGATATATATAGTTTTAGGAGGCCGATGTGGTAAGCTTAGTCCAAGAGGCTGTGGTCCCTGGGCTGTCTATAGCCTTGGTTCGTGCTCCATACAGTGGAGGCTACATTCAGTTGTTGTCCCCTGTACCGGGCCAATGAGAGGTTGCCATATAGGATGATTCCCTTAACCTAATCGTACTTTCATCAGGCAAGAGAGTGCACTTACGCTGATTCGTTCCCTTCTAAGATCTTCATCATTGCCTGCTAATCAGGCTTCTCAGTGTTCGAAAGTTGGTTGTGTTGGTCCTTATATTGGTTATAGTTCTCAGAGCTCGAAAGTTGGTTGTGTTGGTCCTTATATTCTCAGTGCTCGAAATTTGGTTATGGTGGTGTTGTTGAACAAGCAATAATTAATCAAGTAGGATTAATACTGAATAATATGTTAAAACACCAAGATTTGCCAAGTCCTTATATTGAAAGGACTAGGACTTTAAGTGGAGGTTGTAACTAATAAGCCAATGAAGCTGTTGCATGTTACAATAGAGCGCAGGACAGAATTCCAGTGAGGAATTGTGCATCTCTGCGTATGTTAGTTGGTGTATCGAAAGGCGATACAGTTTTGTGTGTGTGGAAAGAGTATTGATTTTCTAGAAAGAGATCCCCCTTTTCAGGGCATGCTTGGGCCACACACATATGGTATCCCTAGTCTATCAATTAGATTCGAATCATGCTCTGCAAAGTGAACGTCCAGTGGAGTCATTGTCATCTGTACTATTCCAATAGGAGGGCACCACGTCGGTGGATTCCCAAACAGAATAGTACTTCTGCTAAGTTCATAGGGCGTGCCTAGGTTGATCCGATTTTCATCGGAGATATTCTGCATTGGATACCAGCTCAGGCTAATGGTTACACAAAGGTTGCCCGTCCTTCATTGGAGGTACTAATATTTGGACTTCCCAGTTCGTTCCTCTCGAGGACCGCACTAGTCATCTTATCATGAATGGTCGCCTGTATACTGATCACATCCTTTTTCCAAACATTATTCGAGTGCTCGATAGATGCGGTGACTCGCTATAATTGTGCAGTATTGCACGGAACAATCTCAGACTTGCTCATTGGGTCCTTGCTAATGATCAGATGTTAGCATTTGGTGTTCTGAACACAACGACTTGAACTTATCACGGGCCACTTATCCGTCGTGGGCTTTTGGGTCATTTGGAGTTCATATTCGGGCCAAAACAATTGTCCCTCAGGTTGGTGCTCGAGTTCCTCGGGGGCCAAGCTCGATCCATGAGTTCAAATCCTCGAGCTCAGTCCAATGAATATCATAATTGGCAACAAATCTATGTGCGGGGGTATAATCGGGTAACACAATTTATAGCTATGATAGGTACTCATTACCTATGACATCGGAGATTGCATTCACCGATTCTGCAACTGTTTTGCCTTGTCTTAAGTGCATTGTGCGACACTTTTCAAAGGTTGCGTGAGTCATCCTCTCTGCAGTTGCTTGTATTTTGAATTTCAAAATATGGGAGTGGTGGGATCCCGAGGGTGGTTTTAGGTTGCGCTGGAGATGCAGAGGCACACGTGAGATTGGCAACGGGTTGTGCGTTTTGGGAAATTGCCGCGTAACCTTCATTTGCCCCAAAAATAAACCCACAAAACCTTCACTCCAACCATTTATCACCCCACACCTTAAGAGACAAACTCTAGAAATTAAAATTTCTGCACTGAAGAGTTCCAACTTTCCAGCCAGATTTTTGATCGATTTTTGCATCTCTTCAGTGTCGTGTAAAGTCTATAGTGTAGCCTTTGTCACAAAATTGACTTACACTAAGCAAATTGTGCTTTAAACCTTCTACCAAGTAGACATCATTGATCTAAACATTTCCTTTGAGCAGACTTCCTGATCCTTTAGCTGTTCCACTAGCATTATCACTAAAAACAACCTTAGGACCTTTGTGATCTTTCATATTTTGTAACAAATTTCTATCTCCAGTCATATGTATTGCACAACCACTGTCTATGTACCAAATCTCTCTTTTGGTGGTTGTAACGTGTCCCTGCAAAATATAGTGAGTTATTTAGAAATCCAATACTTTGGATTTCCTCCAGTGTTACTCTTTGCAATCCAAGCCTTTTTAGGAGCTGTAGAGTTGTTAATTCTACAGTTCTTACTTGATCCTTCTATTTGAGTGCTTGAAGATGGAGGCATATCTGACATATTTCCATTCTAGAATCTGTCAAAGTTAAGTCATCTTTCAATATTTAATTTGTGAAAGACTTCTTCTTCTGACTATATAGTTGATTCTGCAGTTGGTTTCAAAAACATGTTTTCCAACATGTTTGTAACATCTTCTTCAGTATCATTCATGATCTCCTTGATCTTCTATTGTCTTCTAGGTGATAATTCTTTGAATGAGTTCAAGAATTTCAAATCTTCTGGCTGTAGGGTTCAGTTTACAGCTTCTTCAGGGGTTGATTCTTTGATGAACTTCCTTTGAGTTCTTGGAATTGACTTTTGCAGATATTTCATCCAAATTCAAGGATTATATCCTATTCCAATCAAGTCCTTTGAATGTCTTTGCTCAGACAACATCTTCTTCAATTGTTTGGATGACTTTCCAAAACAATCTAGCTTCTTTTGATAATAGGCATGACTTTCTTCAAGCTTAGCTATCAAATGTTCTTGATTTCTGATAGTTTCCTTCAATTCAGCACAGTCTGCAGGTCTACGACTTGCTTCATTAAAGAGTTCTTCATGGTCATTTTTCAGACAAATGTAACCTTCTTTGAGTTCTTGTAGATTCTGCAGTTGCTGTTCAGCATCCTCTATTCCAGCTAACAAAGCTTTAACATGTTCCCTTCCAATATGATTATCTCTTCTAAGATCTTCATTTTCTTCTTGTAGTCTTTGGATTGCACTAAGCATGTCACTGGAAGAATCCTTTTCTGTTATATAACTTGATGAAGATGAGCATACCTCTTCATCTTTATCCATCAGACAGATCAGGGCTTCTTCATCTGAATTTGTAGAGTCAGAGTCTTCTAAATCTGCAGTTGACTTTTGAGAAGAAGAGGGACAATCTTCCTGGTTTTTATCAAACTCAAAAAGTAGTGCTCTAATGCTCTCCTTGTCAAACATTTTATCTCTATCATTTCTGATTCTCTTTTCTTCATCTGTGTATTTCTCAGCTTTGGGGTATGGACAATCCTTGATGTAATGTCCATGTTTTCTGCAGTTATAGCACAAGTAAGTTGAGTTAGGTGCTGTAGATTTCACCTTACCATCCTCCTTTGGTGTGAACTGTTTCTTCTTAGTCCATTTGCCAAACTTCTTGAGCTGCTTTATAAAAAGAGCCAAGTCATCATCATCAGAACTTGTCACTATAGGGTTGTCAGCCCCTAGAGCTGTAACCTTACTGTTGTCAGGTTCTTTTCTTATACTTATGTCAAATTCATAAGCCTTCAGGTCTGAAAAGAGTTCAAAGGTGGATATCTTAGATAAATCCTTTGATTCTCTCATAGTAATGACCTTCATCTCCCATTCAGAAGGTAAGTCTCTGAGAACCTTCATGTTCATTTCTCTTTGTGAGTAATCTTTACCAAGTGAGTCTAGCTCATTGAGAATTTTAATGAATCTTGACTCAAACTTTTCAAGAGTTTCGCCAGATTTCATCTTGAAGTTCTTAAACTTTTGAACTACTATCATGAGTTTGTTTTCCTTGATTTGGTCAATTCCTTCACAAATAGTTTTCAACTTTTCCTATATATCTTTTGCAGTTTTACAGTTGTTGATCTTGTTAAACAAAATTTTATCAAGTGAATGATAAATAGTGTTCTTTGCAATGTTGTCAAGACTGGACCTTGTCCTGTCATCCTCTATCCATTCCCTTGTAGGTTTGGGGATGATCTGATCTAGTCCAGATGACTTTTTAGTTGTAGTGTTGACCTTCACAATAGGTATAGGGCCATTTTCTATGATAGATCACATTTCATCATTGATTGCAGACAAATGTGCTTGTATTCTAATTTTCCATTCATCATAGTCCTTAGCAGAGAACATTGGAACCTTGGATTTCACCATTTTGGGAGTCATGCAAGTATGCAGGTGTGTTTTTCAAAAACAAAAGGATCTAGCTAGGTACTGATCAAAGCAGTGGCAAGCCAACTGCTCTGATACTGCTTGTTGGTCCCTTAAGTGGTCAAGGTCTATAGGGGGGGTGAATAGACCTTGAGTCAAAATCAATTTTTCAAACTTTTTCTAAGAGGGGATTCTAGAACCTTACTGTAGCCTCTATAAGTTCAAAAACAACAAGTCTACAAAAGTTTTAAAAATAGTACCACAAAGGTTATAGCTGTGGACAAGAGAAGTCTACAGCTGTAGAGTTTAAAAACTTGCAACCAAAAAGACAACTTGTAGACAAGAAATTAGAGGGATTCTCACACTTGAAAGTGTATTGAGAATACTCTAATGTGTAGCAGAAAATAAGTGAGTGTTAATGAAAAACCAATATAAACAGACTTAACAGCTGAGTGACTTAGAGAAGTCTACAGCTATAGAGTCAGTTTCTCTGTGAAAACCACAAAATTTATGCACTTGATTTTCAAAAGAATGATGAATGTAACTGATTAGCGTTTAAGTATGCATGTATTTTACCTATTTTGTGTATTATTTTGTGTACTATAATGTATTGTTTAGCGTATTTATATATAATTTCACACATTCTAATTAGTTATAAGTATTTATGTTTTCTATTTAAATAAGAAGCATATGTATAATTCAACCTAACCATTATGTCTATTGTATATTGTTGAGATCTTAAGTGGAGTTATATTTATCCAAATTTTATGATATTGAACACCTAAGACAATGTACTAAATACTTAAGACACTTTAGTGATCCAATTTTACATGTTTGGATTGTATTTGTACTCATAAGTGAAGACTCCAATTCTGTCCAATGTTTGGACTCAAAACACATTTTCGTATTTGCACAATATCTGGAGCCTCACTAAACCAATTGAACCAATTCCAGTTGTATTTGATCACTAATTCGTTGCTCTACAACTTGTCTGCAGGTATTAAGTGTCAAAAGTTCCGGCTTCAATGGTCAAAATGACAATCAATGCAGGGCTTCAGAATTCAGCCATCTCAGTACACACATTGGGAAATAATTCACCATAATTCACACAAAAGTCCAATTTACACAAGACCAAATCCATTGGTTAGCCAAGAAATTCATCAAGACACAGTAGAAATATTAAAGGCGTTGATTTTGTACAAGCTGAGATATCTGTTTTTCAATAGACCACCATAAATTCGCGGAGAAAAACAATCCAGTTTTACCAACTCCACTATTATGGTCATAACTCACAATCTAGAGATCCAATTTTGGAGATCTTAGAATCCTTGGAAAGCTAATCCAACGGCCTACAACTTTCATTCAGAAGTCAAGATGAAATTCAGACGGCAAGGGCAATTAAATTACTGATGTTTACAGGCCACGTGAATTGGTTGCTAAAGTCTCCATGATTCACTATTTGGAGGCCTATATAAAGAGCCCTTTAGCAACCCTTGAAGGCATCCCATTTTCCTTGTAATCCTTCTATCTTAGTCCAGTATCTCTCTTAGAAATATGAGTTCTTATTGTATTAGTATGAATAGCTAAATATTTTACTAGAGTTAGGGATGAAGCTTTAGTAAAGAATTAGTAATGTTCTTGGTTATTCAATAAAGATTTTCAAAGTTTCAATCCTTTAGTCATTTAAAGAGTTTTTAAGAGAGGTTTTGATGTGTCATTACTTTGATTTGTTGTAGACTTATTGGCACAACAAATGCTTAGTTTTACATATCAACTATTGATTTTATAAACTTGTTCGAATTTCTAAAGGTACTTTTCAAAAGTATTATATGTGCTCAAAGTTATATCTTCCGATTGAAATCACTTGATTGTTAGATTTCGATTGAGTTATCAAAGATAACCAAGATCATAACTCTAGTATTTTTATCTAAAGTGGAATCCCGAAGCTCTAGTATTTTGTTACTTTATTTAAACCTCTCAACTAGATAATATCTTTTTCTTCCAAATCTCCCTGTGGTTCGACACTCGGTCTCCCGAGAAATTTTATTACTTGAAATCAACCTACACTTGGGTACGTAACTCTCAAGGAGCTATCAGTAACAGTGAAATAAATATGCAGGACAACAATATAAATGACAGAAAGTAAATAGATAATATTTATAGTGGTTCAGTGTCTATAAAAAGACTACCTACATCCACTGTTACACCACTCAGGTGCCAAATTTACTAAGATGAGATCACTTAGATGAATACAAGTAGTTCCCCCTTAGAACTAGGTTCACTCAGATTCCTATTCTAACAAGAGATTAACTACCCTATTCACTCATAATACAACCCATAATGAGTTAACAAAACCTCATAAAGAGATATTTACACTAAGTAGAAATATAAAATGGATGAGGGAACAACAACAAAAGGTGTGATTCTTTCTAAGAAAATCCTAACCAACTATCCTATGAATCACACAGAAAATAAAACAATAAAGCTCTCTCAGAAAATATGTTGGCTGTAGACTTGCTTAGGCAGAATGCTTGTATGCTCAGGGTTGTTGTTATTGCTTCCTCTGAGGACTTCTTCTACTTATAGATTGAGTGGTGTGACTTATCCATTGAGGAATTCAAATATGAATTCAGGATAAAGCTCCTCTCTCTCTCTCTATTGGCATGTGTGAAGTGGTCCTCATTCTTCACACAGGATAGTACAGATTGTACTATTCTCCTTATCTTCAGAATTCCGGCTATCTTCAAATTGATCTCCATTATCCTCCAGATTTCTTTAGAAATAACCTCCTCTTAAGTACATTTTAGTGAGTGCGTGAGAGCTACACTAATTGTGCTTAAGGGTCTTCATAATCTTCAATTAAATCTCTAAGTTGTACTCTCTCTTCAAATGGTCTTCTCAACTGTAGGGTCTTCAACCTTGCAGCTGTAGAGTCCAGTAAATATAAAAATTGGCTATGGAGAAACCTTACAGCTGTAGGGTCATGTCTGGCTGTAGAATGATCAAGTATACAGCTGCAGACTTCACTTACAACAATAGATTTCAAAACCAATTTCCTTTGAACAAGTGTTAGATCAAATTATCTAAATAAACATAATGTTTTGCACACATCATAATCTAACCCAAGGTACTTAACAGTTTTCTACAAGGTGTAGCACTTCTTTAAGTAAGAAATATGATTTCAGCACTTTTTCCTCCTTATTTGGAACAAGTTGCTGAAATTGGCAGAAGCAGTTTTTGAGTTAGAGCTCTACTCTACTTCACAACAACACAACACGTCTTTACCTTCTTTTTCAACACTTTTTCAAGTAGGTAACAATTCTTCCTCTGGCTTCAATCAAGAAATTTCGGCAAGAGATGGCACAATTTAAAAAAAATAGAAGAAAATGATTTTTAAAAAAAATCAAAAGATTGTGACTTAAATAATTTGTTGTAATGGAAAAGTAAAAAGAAGTAGTCAATAATAAATCAAAAATTCAAACTAACTTTAACAAATAATCCAGCCAATTTATTTTTGATAATATATTTTGAAGAAATATAAAATTTTCGAATAGAAAAATAAAAAAAGAAGACATAAATCATAAAAATAAAACGAACAATTTTTCTGTACCATTCCTAAAAAATAAGCAAAATTTTGGGGAGAAAAAACTTAAAAAGTTATACAATATTTCATATAATTAAAATTGAAAAAAAATCCGGATCTGAATATACCGAAATAAGGGTTAAAAAAAAGAAGAAAATGAATGGGGCCATGGAAGGAGGAAAAAAGTCACTATTCATTTTACCTGTATCATTTTCATTCTTTCATAAAGATTTAAATGGTGACTTAAATAATTTGTTTGAATGGTGATTATTTCTCAGAAAATTTGAATGGAAAAGGAAAAAAGAAGTAGTCAATGATAAAATAAAAATTCAAACTATCTTTAACAAATAATCCAGCCAATTTATTTTTGATAATATATTTTGAAAAAATATAAAATTTCCGGATAGAAAAAAAGAAGAAGACATAAATCATAAAAATAAATCAAACAATTTTTCTATAGCATTCCTAAAAAATAAGTTAAATTTTGGACTGAAAAAACTTAAAATGTTATACAATTTTTGATATAATTAAAATCGAAAAAAATCCGGATCTGGATCTGAATATGAATATACTGAATTAAGGGTTAAAAAAAAGAAGAAAATGAATGGGACAATGGTAGGAGGAAAATAGTCACTATTCATTTTACATGTATCATTTTCATTCTTTCATATTTATAATTTCAAATGGATCAATAATGAGTAAGCCTCGTTCAAAAAGAAAAGAGATGAAACAAGGTAGGGAGATGGATGGCAGATGGGGCGTGGCCACGTGGGAGAGGGAGGAAAAAAATAGAGAGAAATAATGAAACTTTGAACGTTTGTGAGAGAGAAGAGGATAGTGGGTGTGTACGGAGATAAAGTGAGAAAAAATTAAATAGGAATAAAAATAATAATTTATGTGTGTACTAATTATACATTTGTAAAAAAATTGTGCTTCTCGAAAGTTTTTTTCAATAATTAAAAGGTGGGTGTACTTGTTTTAAGAGAGATGGTGAAAAGGGCATTTACGTCATTTCATAGATGATATAAACTAATTAAAATATAAGGTGTGTGTACTTCTAACAAATGTGGGTGCATATAACCTGGGCCAAATGAATTAGCAACATTTTGGGCAACCAATTTAATTGAATGTGTCACAATATTTTAATTGAACCCAACAATAATTTAACAATTTAATTCATTAATTCATCTTGATTTTTCTATAAAATTGTAACACAAATGATTTTTCTACAATCAAGCACAATTGATTAAGATTAGGTAATAAAGGCATAAATTCACAACAAAAATAGGCAATTATAACACATTAAAATCACACAATTTTCACCCGAATCACTTCTTCAATCTCTTTCCTTTTTCCTATTATATTTAGATCATCAACATATACTGAGATGATACAAAAACCCTTAAGTTATTAATCTCGCTTTGTATCACTCTACTTTATTATTTCATTTTGTTTTTGTACAAATTTCAATTTATATCCTTCTGGGATAAAATATTGAGGGGTACGTACGATAGAACAAAATATTTTTCAATATTTTGCGAATCTAGCTCTCGCACACTTGCTTCTTTCTATTGTATCTAATCAAATAGCTTCGAGCACCCAGTTAAGATACTGGATCCAGATTTTATTAAAAGCAATTGTGGGTACGAATAAGTTGTCTACAACAATGATATATTTATCTCCTGTATTTATTTATTTTAACATTCATGTAAACAAGATCTTCATCATTTCCCAAAACATATACTGATCTAGGTGTTGCGCAAGCACGTGTTTTTTACTAGGATTTCAAATAAATTTAATTCCTAAATAATAAATTGAAATGAGCCTCAAAAAGTATAATAAATTGAATTGGGCCTCGAACACCAAATAAAGTCAAGTGGCCCTCTAAAGTCCAGTTAATTCTTTTAGACCTTTAAAGTCCAAGATATCAAACCCAATCTTCAAAAAGCCTAAGAAAACAAATCTTCACAAATATCCTTGAAAATTATCAAATCTGGCATCTTTTGAGAATAATTCCCAAATCATATCTTCCGGCCCATCAAATATGGTCCGTAAATCTAGAATTCTACACCTATAAATATGATCTCATTCTAGTCATTTTTCATACACAAGAAGATCAAGAAGATTAGAGATCGGAGAGGAGGAACATCCTTGAAGATTCAAAGGCGTTCTTCGCGGATTCAAAAGCGTTGTTTGAGTTCTTCATCAACAAAGGCGTTTTGATCCGGGATCACAGTGTGAAGTCTTCGGTCGACGTTCTTCATCAATGTCGACATTCGATTCGAAAATACATAGCGAAGCCCCTCCAATCAACTATCATCCACAAGTCGCCAACGATAATAATTCACAACAAGGAGTCAAGAAGGTCAGAGCTTAGAGAGAAGCATCAAGATCCAAGACTTCGGGCATCCTTGATGATTCAAAGGCGTTCTTCACGGCATCAAGAGCATTCTTTGAGTTTTTCATCAACAAGACATTTTGATCCGGGATCACGGTGCGAAGCCTCCGGTCGGTGTTCAACATCAACAACAATGTTCGATTCTAAAAACACGGCGCAAAGCCCCTCTAATCAACGATCATCCACAAGTCCTCAACAACAACAATCAACACCATTCATCTACAACGACACCCCCATATGGAGTCCAAAGGTGAACACTCAACAAACCCCTTCCAACAAGGCAATATTAATTTGAAATAAGGCTTAACGCCTTCAAATTAATATCAACTTCAACATCAAACTCTGACCCAACTCAGAAAATCAACAAAGTCCTTTCACAAGGCAACATTAATTCAAAATAAGGCTCCACGCCCTCGAATTAACGTCCAACTCCAAAGTCAACTCCGAACCAGCTCCTACAAATCAACAAAGTCCTTCTAAAGGCAACGTTAATTCAAAACAAGGCACAAAGCCCTCGAATTAAAAATTCAAGATTAATTTTCAAATGATCCCTCAACTTTGAAAATTTTCTTATTTTGTTTCATATTTACCTTTAGATGATTTAGCCACACAATTACTTGAGTCACTCTTGATTTTACTCCCAGAATTACTTGAGTTGCTCAATTTTGGAATTACTCAATATTCATCCCACTACCGATTTTGGAATGATCTAGTCCCCTAGTTAAGATACAAGTAGTTTTGAGACTAAATCATTTCAAAAATAGTTATGATACTAAAACTGAACAATTCATGTACTTATTTGACTAAATAATTATTTCAAGAAAATAAAAAGTATATATGAGATGAAATTTAAAACGTTCAAGAAATTAAGGCACTAAATCTTTCCAAAAGGGGAGGCTTCCAATCTATTTGCAACAATCTATCCTTATGATTTTCAATTTTCCATTAACGCTACTTAATTTACTAAAAATTAAAAAAGTGCCCGAACTTTCTAGATTTCACCGGCTTTTTCGTTGACTCCCTATATAAAGAGAGGGCGACCCTAATTATTATCAACACAAGCGCCTCCCTTCCACATCTAAATTTCTACAGCAGCGCCTCCCTTGCTTCACTTTCCGACTATTCGATTGAGGGTTTATGCTGGAGAGTGAGGTACATCTCTCATTTGGTGTTTTTTATAATCCCAGTTCTTTCCAGATCTACTCATTGATTTGCTCCAATTCAATAAAATCGAGGCTGTTTAGTTTCAAGATTTGCTAATTTATTTCTAATGTTATGGTTATATATATGTAGGTGTGGCTAAATCGTGTCATAAGAGAAAACAAAAGACTATGTTTGATTCATCTTTGGATACGTCACTAGATTCATTTTCTAAGGTATATCTAAAAATCTATATTTTGAATTATTATTCCTTTTTTGTATTTTCTGTTCTTCATACACCTGTTTATTCTTTTATTAATGGTGTTGATGTGATTGTGTACAATTGATCCTTAATTTATTTTCCCATTTTTGTTTTTGATTTTGTGGAATGGCCTTAGTTCTATCAAATTGTTTTAATTATCCTGGGGTTTTCCGCAAATAAAAAAAATTATCTCTTGAGTAGTATTTGTTTTATAATTTTTATCAGCTTGGACTTATACTTTCACAATTGGTGGGAATTGTTTTGGGGCATCCAAAGAATTCCAAGTAACGGATTGTGATATATTACATATCTATGTCCATAGCCTTTTTTTTTTCTCACATTGAGAAACATTATTTTACTTCATTCAAACCCTTGATTTTAAGTAATATGTGGTAACTGATAAACGTAACTTTAGGACAGTATAAATTAACTTTTCATCAGATTTTGGTGCCATTTTTTTTATATTGTCCAATTTTAGTCCCTCAATAAACTAGCTAATTCTATAATTGGTGCAAAGTTGATTGCATGATTTTAGTTGACTATTTATTTTATTCAGGAGGGGTTGATCACTCATATTCTATCATAAAGTCAAAAAAATTGTCTCTGGTATGGTTGCTATTCTGTTTTCCAGATATTGATTGTCAATCTGAAATGGTGACTGAGTTATTATTGATTGGAATGGTGCACCCAACTGAGTTAATTAGTTGTATAAAACACCAAAATTTAACATTTCATTACAAAAAAATTATTTGAAATACACCTAATAAAAAATTTAAGAATTAAATTAAATATAAGTACAATTATACTCCATTATTCTTTTTCTATCTTTTTATTAAATAAAAACATCACGTTGCAAAAAAATAATAATAAAAGATTTACACATATATACTTCATAATTGCCCTTAGTTTCATACTTTTAATAATTTAATTATAAATAAAAATTCCATGGCAGTGTTCACATGTTCCCAGCAATTTGCAAATGCATCCCCCTAATTTTATTTCATATAAATTTATAAATGCATCCCTATAACTAATGGTTTTTTCTCTAGGGCCCCCAAACTATATATTTCCAAATTTGCAAGGTGACTCTAGAATGTTCTCAAGTATGTATAAAATAAGTGATGCAGAGAAACCTTATTCAACACTAGCCGCCCCTCCTTCCCCATCCAAAATTCTAGTCAAGATGAAATAACCAACGTGAAAAGGATGATACAAATTAATTAATTTCACACATTTTTATAAATTCAAAATTTATCTAAATAGAATTGTTTTTAATTTTTAGATATATTTGTTTTTTATATAAATTTGTATTTTTGAATAAGATCGAAGAATACATATATAAGACAAGAAAAATGAAAGATTACACATATTTATATAAGTTCGAAATTCAATAAATAAAAAATATTCGAGTATATTTTGTATAAAAATAGTTTATGATAAACTTATTATGAAACTGTTTTAAAATATCAAATATTTAGTAAAGTATATCACATTATTCATTAGGAAATTAAAAGTTAGAATTAATAAAATTTGTAACAAATATAATATAATCATTGATCCAAATTTTATATATTTTTTATGAGATTTTTTATACTCCTAACTAAATATTTGATATTTTAAAATTAGTTTACGAAAAATTTATCGTGAACTATTTTTATATAAAATTTTATCAAATAATTCTAATATAACAATTTCAACTATATTTTTCCATACAAATTTTAATTTTTAGATTTAAAATTTTTTCCGATGATAAATTCAGAGTTTTAGATGAGACGAAAAACTTATTTGAATGAAATATGACAAACTGTCCTGTGTGCTTTTTTTCTTCTTAGTATTCACGCTTCACCCAGAAAGGTGATATAACCCCTCCTGGTTTTTGCTTTCCAGATAAAACCTTCTCCATATTCATTAGTGTGGGCATACATCTCTGCGCTCATTGTTCTCTCCAGTGAAAAAAGAAAGAGTTATGTCGATTCAGTACAAATTCAGGAGCTCCATCATAGTCGAGACGGTGGAAATTGGAAATCAAGCTACAATTTCTGTCGGAGAGCTCAGAACCATGATTATAATGAGGTTTTGTAATGATTCTTGTAGTCTTTCCCATGATTATACCCGAACCTTCACAGTGTTCTTGTAGTCTTTCCCATGCATCTTTGACTTAAACACAATTCTGGATAAGATTGAATATAACCGTATCAACCGATGAATTGATTGAGTTAATGACCTTTGAATTGTACAATGATGAGTTGTTCTCCTCCGTGGTCCATTCAAGCTCGTTCTTGAGGATATGGTCTCCATCTTTATCTTCGGTTGTGGGAGGACTCTAACATGACAGGATGCTCTTCCATGCACGTTCATCAAGGGCTTTGATGTAACTCCTCATCCGGCTTTTCCATGCGGCATAATTGGTTCCATCAAGTATGAGAGGATGGGTGATGGATCCACTGGAGTAGATAGCTCCAGGAGGGTAATCCATGGCAACTCAACACTCAGCACCAGGACCAACACTTAGTACCGTCAAGTGATGGCTCTGATACCACTTGATAGTGCTGTGGTACCGTTGAGTTGAAGTATTGTTTGAAGTGTGGCGACACTCTAGACAATACTTAATGTGTTCAGTATATTTTAGAGAGAATAAGTAAACAGCGGGAGACTTTTGAACACAAGGATTAACTCAATCTTTCCACAAACTAAAAATAGTTTGTGGCGGCCTCAAGGCTGAAATATCACTAACTTGGAAAAAGTGATTACAAAAACAAATTCAAGACTTGGAAACATTCCTTCCAAATCTCAAACATAAAATCGGAAAAGAATCCAAAGAAGTTCCCAAATGGCAAACCTAGATTGTTAAGTCTAAGCCTACTTCAAGCATACACCTTCACAAGAGTCAGTGGCTTAGTGGATAAGTGATCTCCAGTAGTCCTTGCAGCTCCTCGATTAATCAAAAGCCCATGAATCAAGGCAGGATATGGTAGCTTCCCAATCTTGGAGACTTTTCCACCGAACCCAACCATGTTTGCATAAATAATCTCACCAAGAATGAAGGGCAGATTCTTAGAAATTTTGAAGATCAGGCAAGCATGTTCAGTAGTGACTCTTGTGGTATTTGAGGATGGCATCCAGTTGTACACACACAGCTTGTGAAGGATTGAATGCAAGCTAGTCAAATTTGCAGTGAACAACTTCTTGGGCCACTTGGCCAGAATTCCACCAGTGATAGAGTAAGTAATATCATCCATATCAGTCTCCTCAACAACATTGTTAGCATTAACAGTTCCAAGAAAATTATTAATGGCAGTAGGAGAAATATCATAGATGGATCCTCTAAAGAACACTCTACCAAACTTAGGACTAGTACTCTTCATCATTGTAGAACATATATGGGCATAGAATTCACAAATCCATGTACTACAAAAAGAGCTAGAGTACCTCAGTGTATTCAGCAGCCTCCTTTCCTCAAAGAAGGGAATCAGATTGAAAGCTTCAATGTCTTTGTTGTTCATCCTCCTCTCATGTATCACATCTTTCGTGGAAAACTTCTTCTATCGGCTCTTGGAGTCAACAAAGTAGAAGTTATCAGTGCCATAGTTCTCCACGTCATAGGCAGAATCATCACTACCAGCTTCAGAATTTTCTTCATCACCATCAGATTGGTTTTGGTCTTCATCATCTTCATCATCATTGACTTCTTTATCAGCCTGTTCATCATCATCAACCTGTTCACCAGTTTCCTCAGCATCAGGGTCATCATCAGTGTCTTCATCAGAGGATGATGAAGAGCTGTGATCAGGTTCTGGATCACCCTATTCTGGAACAGCAGCAGGTGTTGCCTCAGGGGTGGCAACACTGGGAGCAACAGCTTTAAATCTTCTCCTCTGCTTCAGTCCTTTGCACATCTCAGCAATAGTCACATTATCCTCAGAAATGGCAGGTTCATCAACCTCCATTAGAACAGGGTTATCAGCAGCCTTTTCTTCAGTATCAGAAATGACAATAGAAGTATTATCTTTCTTCCTTGAGCTTGAATCACCAAAACCTGTCTTTTTCAAGTTCCTACTTGATCTACGGGTTGGTGCAATTTTCCTTTTTCCAGTGGATTTTGTGATTTTTGACAATATGGGCATAGGTGGTGATAAGGATGTGGATGATATATGTGATGAAGTGTGAGTGGGTGATTGTGAAAATGGGACTTGTACAGGGATTGCAGACACATTTTCAAAGCTAGGTTGAACATTTTCATTAGCAACAGGAATGTTAGGGCTTGTATGAACAGTACTAGCAGCAGGGGATTCAACATTTTCTTCTACTCTATAGACAGGAACATCATCTAATTGAGAAGCTAGGGTTTCACATTGAGTATCAGATGTACCTGATGGAAGAAGAACTTGAATCGGCAGTGGTGTCTGAACAACCTGTGTTGCTGGTGATGCCATAGTGGATGCAACCGAAGGTGCAGACTCTGGTGTAGTGGCATCGAAAGAGACATTGGTAGCAGTATCCTTAGTCACATTTTCGGCATTAGTAGCGAGATTGGTGAGATGATTTTTGGTTTCAGAGGTTTGAGGGGTTTCAGTGTTTTGATGTGGGTGAGTATGTGAGGAAGATGATTTAGATGGCTTTTTATGCTTCATTGATATGTGTGAGAGACAAATATAACTTTTGATATTTTAAAACATTTTAATGCACACGAACACAACTGGTGAAAGAAACGGCACATTTAATCACGTAATTAACACATAATGAAGACCTTCAATTTATAAGAGAATTTCGAAGATTAGGATCAGCTTAATCAAGAGAAATATCCACCATTTAAATAACTACCCATGATGTGAAAGTGTAGAAAGTGGGGTGAATGAGTGGGGTAGTTATTGAAATAAAAAAAAATGACAATGTTAATTAAAAAAATTAATTATTTCATACCATATAACTATCACACTATTATCATAATTAAAATAATTAAATAACTCATTATGTAAATGCTAAAAATATTCTAAGACTTAGATCAATTACAGTTTATAATGTAGGCACACATACACATTTTTTTATGCACTTTTTATTCTCAAGAATTTAATCACCTTATGAAAAGAACACATCATGGTTGTCAGCCCCGTGTGCCTAGTTACTCAGCAATCATTCAAGAGTGTTCTTCTTTTCTTTTTTGAAACTAAACAGCCTTTTGAAAAGAAAACATCGTGATTGTCAGTCCCGTGTGCCTAGTTACTCAGCATGTTTAGACCTTTAATTTTTTAGAACTTGTGCTTTTGTTGTGTATGTCCAGTACGAAACCTATGAGATCACATCAAGTCAGAATATGGTTAGCAAAAACAAAATAAGTTATAGAACTACTCAATTACGAAATAAAATGATAAAAATATAGTAGTGTTGCCTCAAGTGTAGTAACACTTGAAGCAACGTCACACACAGATTTTCAAGTAATGCAGAGTCCAAGAGATTTTCTAAGTGAAGAAAACCTCTCAAAGTCTAGTGCTTTTGTGAAAATGTCAGCTATCTGTTTTTCAGTGGATATATACTCTAATTTCACTATCTCCTTCTCAACTAGATCTCTTTAAAAATGATGTTTAATGCTTATGTGTTTTGTGAGTGAGTGTTGTACCGAATTTTTTGAAATGTTGATCTCACTTTTGTTATCACAAAAAATTATCAAAGTATTTGTCTCAAGCACATAATCATCTAGCATTTTCTTAAGCCATATGAGTTGTGTACAACAGCTACCAGCAGCTATGTACTCAGATTCAACAGTGGATTGGAAAATGCATTTTTGTTTTTTACTATGCCTAGAAACAAGATTGTTACCCATGTAGAAACAACCACCACTAGTGCTTTTCCTATCATCACAGTCACCAGCCCAGTCAGCATCACTATTGCCTACTAGTGTGCTATTTGTGTCCTTTGAAAACCACAATCCCATGTCACTTGTGCCACTCACATATCTGATGATCCTCTTCACAGCCTTCATGTGAGATTCCTTGGGGTTTGCTTGGTACCTGGCACACACACAAACACTGTACATAATGTTAGGTCTACTGGAAGTTAAGTATAGTAAACTGCCAATCATAGATCGATACAGAGTGTGGTCAACACTTTGTCCAACATCATCTTTGCACAGCTTCTGTGAAGTTCCCATAGGAGTTTTCATAGGCTTTGCATCAGTAAGACCAAATCTTTTCACTAAGTTTTTAGCATACTTACTTTGTGAAATGAAAATACCGCAATCACTTTGTTTGATTTGTAATCCTAAAAAGTAATTTAGGTCACCAACCATGCTCATTTCAAAAGTAGTAGTCATAGCTTTCACAAAGTTATCAATCAATTCTTGTGATGTTGCACCAAATACAATGTCATCAACATATATCTGTGCAATCAAGAAACCATTAGTATCATGCTTAATGAAAAGAGTTCTATCAGCCTCACCTCTAATGAATCCAAATTGTAGTAAGAAATCAGCAAGTCTACCATACCAAGCTCTAGGGGCTTGTTTCAAACCATACAAAGCTTTCTTCAATTTATACACATAATCAGGATGAAATGGATCTACATAACCTTTTGGTTGTTCTACAAAAGTTTCCTCAAGTAAAACACCATTTGAAAAAGCAGCCTTAACATCCATTTGAAACAATTTAATTCCAATAAAACATGCAATAGATAATAGAAGTCTAATAGATTATATCCTAGCAACAGGAGCAAATGTTTTATAGAAATCAATTCCTTCAATTTGTGTATATCCTTGTGCAACAAGCTTAGCTTTGTTTCTTACTATTTTACCAGATTCATCAGTCTTATTCTTGAAAAACCACTTTGTTCAGATTACATTTATGTTTGAAGGTCTAGGTACTAGAGTCCAAACATCATTTCTAGGGAATTGTTCAAGTTCTTCTTGCATAGCATCAATCTAACTTTCATCTTTCAAAGCTTCAGACACATTTTTGGGTTCAATAGAAGATAAGTAACCTTGAGTACATACCTGAGTGCATATATTTGACATGCATACCGAATGTACTACCTCATTCATTTTACCTTTTCTTCTTGTGAGAACACCAACTGAGGATTCACCTATGATCTGTGATGAAGGATGATCCTTCTTGCATATACGGACAAGGGTTTGTCCAGGAGTTTTGGGTGATTGATTCTCATCATCTTCTGAATTTGCATCTGATGTTACTGGAGATGTTGTCGCCTTTGGTTCAACACTTTTCACTAGTTCAGTGATACTTGTGATTTCCATCAAGTCAGAGATGTCCTCCTCCACCTTTTTACCTTAAATATTTGAAACATCCTCGAATACTATGTTCACAGATTCTTGTAGAGTTCTTGTTCTAAGATTGTAAACCCTATAAGCCTTGCTATTCTTAGAATAACCTAAGAACAGTCCTTTATCACTCTAAGAATCAAACTTTGTCAAGGAATCTCTATCATTCAAAATGTAACACAAGCATCCGAAGGTGTGAAAATATTTCAAGTTAGGTTTTCTTTTGTACAATAGCTCATAAGAAGTAATAGAACAACCTGGTCTAAAGAAGACTCTATTAGACACATGCCATGCAGTATTCAATGCTTCCGCCCAAAATCTTTTAGACACATTCATTGAAGTTAACATGACTCTAGCCATTTCTTGCAATGTCCTATTTTTTCTTTCAGCTATGCCATTTTGTTGTGGAGTTTTAGGAGAGGAAAACTCTTGTACAATGCCTTTCTTTTCACAAAAATCAGTGAACATGCCATTTTCAAATTCCTTGCCATGATCAGTTCTAATCCTACTAACTTTCAGATTTAAAACATTTGTCAAACGTTTGTAAATAATTTTGAAAACTTCAAAAGTGTCAGATTTTTCTCTAATGAACTCAACCCATGAAAACCTTGAAAAGTCATCAACAACAACTAATGAGCATTTCTTACCACCAACACTTTCTGTCTCCATAGGACCCATAAGATCAATGTGAAGAAGTTCCAAGCATCTAGTAGTTGTGCATATTGATGTGATATTGTGTGAAGATTTTACCTGTTTACCTTTTTGGCATGATCCACAAACAGGAGTATTTGTGAAACTGAGCTTAGGTAACCCTCTAACAGCCTCTGTCTTAACCAATTTTTGTAAATTTCTGTAATCTACATGGCCAAGCTTTCGGTGCCAAAGAACACTTTCATCAGATTGTGAAATGTTGCACGAAGTGTTGTCACCAATGAGATAACAGTTATCAGCAGAACGATGACCAACCATTACACATTTATCATTTTCATACAATACAGAACATGAATCTTTATCAAACTTCACATGCAGATTATTATCACACAACTGACTTATGCTTATCAAGTTAGCACGTAAACCATCAACATGCTACACATTTTTCAGTTTTGGAAAACCTTCAACATTCAAAGTTCCTCTTCCTATTATGTTACCCTTAGAACCACCACCATATGTAACTTTACCACCATTAAAGATTTCATATTCATTCAAGTATTCAATATTTCATGTCATATGTCTAGAACACCCACTGTCAAAATACCATAAACCAGGTACACATGCTTGTAAAGAAGTACAAACAACATTGCTAAGCACTTTGGGTTTTCTAATCCATGCATTTTTTGAAGTGTGTGAATACTTGTGTGGTAACACTCCAGGTAACACTTTTCCAGAAAGCAAATCATCTTTTAGTTTGAAACAGTAAGGACGAATGTGTCCAGGAACTGAACAATAATGACAAATAAAAGTTCTTTTACCTCTTTGTTTTGGAAATTTTTTGGAAGAAACTTTGGAATTTGGTTTCACAAAGGTAATAGGTTTTTCAAAAATAAAAGGAATAGAATTTTCAGAAAATCCAAGACCACATTTATCGGTTTTTCCAACAGACAAAGCATCATTCAAAACAGTTGTACCTTTAGAGTACTTTTTGAAACTAAGTGTGGAAGCAGTCAACTTTTCTTGGAGTTTAGAAATTTCAAGATCCTTTTTTGTAAGATTTACCTCCAGTCTTGTGATGGTCTCAATCATCTCTTCATTAGCTCGATTGACAGATTTCAGTTCATTCTGAAGTTTAGTAACCTTTATTTCTAAAGGTTCTTGAGAGGTACCTGTTCTGGAACAGAAACATTAGTACTATCCTCATCAGATTCAGAAATAGACTGATACCTGTTTGATGTTGTTGCTGGTGTTGTCACACTGGGTTCAACATCAGAATCACTTTCAGGGAAGTCATCTCTCACACATTCAGATAAGAATGCAAGTTCTTCATCTGTAACCTTTATCTCTTTATCAGAATCTTCATCACTCAAAGAAACAGTTAAGCTCATCCTTTTCTTTAATTGTGTGTTAGCACATTCATTTGCATAATGACCATAACCAGTACACTCATCACAAATGATATTTTTTCTATACTCAGGATCATACTTAAAGTTTCTTCTTTGAAAAGTTTTTTGACCAGAAGTTTGAGGGGAATTTTTGAAATCCATCTTAGGCTTAGTGTTAAAATTAGATTTATTTCTCTTTTGCTTAAGATAGGCTTCAAATTTTTTGGTATGAAATGCAATACTATCAGTGTCATATGAAGTGTTATCAACACTATCGTCAACCTGTTCAATTTCAGTAATAACAGAAGTTTTTCCAGAACTTGAAGAGGTTTCTCCTTTGAAAACAACAACACCCTTTTTATCATAAGCAGATTCTTGTTGAGACAAGTCCATTTCATAAGTTTTTAAAATGCTCATTAACTTATTATGACTCAACAAATCAGTGTTCCTAGCTTCCTCAATGGCACAAACTTTGCCATTGAATCTTCTAGGAAGAGTACGAAGGGTTCTGGTTACTAACCTGATATTGGAGATTGGATCTCCAAGTGATTGCAATTCATTCACCACCTCATAGAGTCTTTCATTGTAGGAAGAAATCGTCTCATCATCTTTCATTCTTAGGCCTTCAAACTTTGTGTTTAGCAATATTCTTGCTTTGGCTCTGTAGACACTACCCGAACCTTCACAGTGTTCTTGTAGTCTTTCCCATGCATCTTTGGCTGAAACACAATTCTGGATAAGGTAGAACATAACCGTATCAATCGATGAATTGATTGCGTTGATGGTCTTTGAATTGTACAATGATGAGTTGTTCTCCTCTGTGGTCCATTCAAGCTCGTTCTTGAGGATCCAATCTCCATCTTTATCTTCAGTTGTGGGAGGACTCCAACCTAACATGATTCTCTTCCATACACGTTCATCAAGAGCTTTGATGTAACTCCTCATCCGGCTTTTCTATGCGGCATAATTGGTTCCATCAAGTATGGGAGGACGGGTGATGGATCCACTGGAGTAGATAGCTCCAAGAGGGTAATCCATGGCAACTCAACACTCAGCACCATGACTAACACTTAGTACCGTCAAGTGATGACTCTGATACCACTTGATAGTGTTGTCGTACCGTTGAGTTGAAGTATTGTTTGAAGTGTGGCGACACTCTAGACAACACTTAATGTGTTCAGTATATTTTAAAGAGAATAAGTAAACAGCGGAAGACTTTTGAACACAAGGATTAACTCAAGGCTGAAATATCACTAACTTGGAAAAAGTGATTACAAAAACAAATTCGAGACTTGGAAACATTCCTTCCAAATCTTAAACATAAAATCGGATAAGAATCCAAACAAGTTCCCAAATGGCAAACCTAGATTGGTAAGTCTAAGCCTACTTCAAGCATACACCTTCACACCCCGTGAATAGCTCAGCAAAACGTATGGGATAATAATATACACAAGTGTTATACTAAGTGTAACAACACATGTGAAATCACTACAATAAAACCGTAAAAATAGGTTCCAACAAATGCGCTATGCTTCAGTATGTAGTGAGGGCTCTCTCTTGTAATTTCTGGACGTATTCCTCATCTATTTATAGAGTTTGAATGATGATCCATCCATTAATGAAGTGGAAATCATGGAGAGAAGTTGAGATCCACTTTTGTAGGAGTTGAGTTAACTTCCATTCTTAAACTCTCGGTTCCTTTTAATTCCAGCTCCTTCCACCACGTTCCAGATCCTTCTAGGTGCATCAAGAATATTCTGGGTCATGGGAATAACTGTCGTTGACCAGGGACATCACCAAGGACAACCATCGAGGCAACACTAAGCAGTTGATTACTGGAACATGTTTCCTGAAGGATGTTAACCAGAAATGATAGCAAAGACAATTTGAGCAACACTAAGAGTTAGTTGTTAGAACAAATATATTGAAGAATGTCCTGGAGGTTGGGTGTGATTCCAGATGTGATGACACTGGTCTCAACACTCACATCTTCAGTTTTTATTTAATAAAAAGATTGAAAAAGAATAATGGAGTATTATTGTACTTATATTTAATTTAATTCTTAAATTTTTTATTAGGTGTATTTCAAATAATTTCTTTTGTAATGAAATGTTAAATTTTGGTGTTTTATCCAACTAATCAACTCAGTTGGGTGCACCATTCCAATCAATATTAACTCAATCACCATTTCAGATTGACAATCAATATCTGGAAAACTGAATAACAACTATATCAGAGATAATTTTTTGACTTTTTGACAGGGTCGACCTAGAGTTGCCCCCTAGAGCAACTCTAAGATTCTGTTTGTTAAACCAGGGTCGGGTGATAAAGACAAAGGAATGCTCACCAGGCCAGCTATTCAGGGAAGGTTAAAGAGTCCGCTGAACCTGTCAGAAAATTGGCTGAGACATCAAGGCCAAATCCTAGGAAGGGAAAGGCCAAGTTGTCTCATCAAGGCGTCGAGGAATTCAGGCCAGAGTGGTTCTCAAGCTCAGGCTCAGAACGCTAAGGTCAGGAGACCTCAGACAGCACATAGGGTCTATCAGTAGAGAGACCTAATCTTGAAAGGAGAAGGTCAAACCAGGTAGCTCCAGAAGGGCTCATGCAATCTGAGGCTCAAAACTCACGATTCAAATCTCTTATGCCTAGAGGTCAGAAAAGCGAAGTCCCTTCTCGTCAGGTACCGAGTGATCAACCCCTC
This sequence comes from Prunella vulgaris, assembly GCA_026898435.1. Taxonomy (NCBI): domain Eukaryota; kingdom Viridiplantae; phylum Streptophyta; class Magnoliopsida; order Lamiales; family Lamiaceae; genus Prunella; species Prunella vulgaris. The sequence continues at coordinate 268,351 of JAPKLY010000216.1, read as the reverse complement.
CTGAATAAAATGACTAGTCAACTAAAATCATGCAATCAACTTTGCACCAATTATAGAATTAACTAGTTTATTGAGGGACTAAAATTGGTCAATATAAAAAAAATTGGCACCAAAATCTGCTGAAAAGTTAATTTATACTATCCAAAAGTTACGTTTATCAGTTACCACATATTACATAAAATCAAGGGTTTGAATGAAGTAAAATAATTTTTCTGAATGTGAGAAAAAAAGGCTATTGACTTAGATTTGTAACGTATCACAAGTCGTTACCTGGAATTCTTTGGATGCCCCAAAACCATTCCCACAAATTGTGAAAGTATAAATCCAAGCTGATAAAAATTATAAAACAAATACTAAATCAAGAGATAATTTTTTTTAATTGCGAAAAAACCCAGCATAATTAAAGCAATTTGATAGAACTAAGGGCATTCCACAAAAATCAAAAACAAAAATTGGAAAATAAATTAAGGATCAACTGTGCACAATCATATGAACACCATTAATAAAAAAATAAACAGGTGTATGAAGGACGGAAAATACAAAAAAGGAATACTAAATAAAAATATAGATTTTTAGATCTACCTTAGAAAATGAATCTACTGACGTATCCAAAGAAGAATCAAACATAGTCTCTTGTTTTCTCTTATGACCATAACATTAGAATAAATTAGCAAATCTTGAAACTATACAGCCTCAATTTTATCGAATTGGAGCAAATCAATGAGTAGATCTGGAAAGAATTGGGATTAAAAAAACACCAAATGAGAGATGTACCTCACTCTCCAACATAAACCCTCAATCGAATAGTCAGAAAGTGAAGCAAGGGAGGCGCTACTGTAGAAATTTAGATGTGGAAGGGAGGCGCTTGTATTGATAATAATTTGGGTTGCCCCTTCTTTATATAGGGAGTCAGCAAAGAAGCCAGTGGAATCTAGAAGGTTCGGGCACATTTTTTATTTTTAGTAAATTAAGGAGCATTGACGAAAAATTGAAAACCATAAGGATACATTGTTGCAAATAGATTGGAAGCCTCCCCTTTTGGAAAGATTTAATCCATTAATTTCTTGAACGTTCTAATTTTCATCCCATATCTACTTTTTATTTTCTTGAAATAATTATTTAGTCTAATTAGTACATGAATTATTCAGTTTTAGTATCATAACTATTTTTGAAATGATTTAGTCTCAAAAGTACTTATATCATAACTAGGGTACAAGATCATTCCAAAATAGGTGGTGGGATGAACATTGAGTAATTCCTAAATTGAGCAGCTTAAGTAATTTTGGGACTAAAATTAAGAATGACTCAAGTCATTATGCGGCTAAATCATCTAAAAGTAAATATGAAGCAAAATCAGAAAATTTGCAAAGTTAAGGGATCATTTGAAAATTAATCTTGAATTTTTAATTCGAGGGCTTTGAGCCTTGTTTTGAATTAACGTTGTCTTTAGAAGGACTTTGTTGATTTTTAGGAGTTGGTTCGGAGTTGACTTTGGATTTGGACGTTAATTCGAGGGCGTTGAGCCTTATTTGGAATTAATGTTGCCTTGTGAAAGGACTTTGTTGATTTTCTGAGTCGGGTCCGAGTTTGTTGTTGAAGTTTATATTAATTTGAGGGCGTTAAACCTTATTTCAAATTAATATTGCCTTGTTGGAAGGACTTTGTTGAGTGTTCACCTTTGGACTCCCTATGGGGGTGTTGTTGTAGATGAATGGTGTTGATTGTTGTCGTTAAGGACTTGTGGATGATCGTTGACTGGAGGGGATTTGCGCTGTGTTTTTAGAATCGAACATCGTTGTTGATGCTGAACGCCGACCGGAGGCTTCGCACTGTGTCCCCGGTTCAAAATGTCTTGTTGATGAAGAACTCGAAGAATGCTCTTGATGTAGTGAAGAACGCCTTTGAATCTTCAAGGATGTCCGATGTCTTGGATCTTGATGCTTCTCTCTAAGCTCTGATCTTCTTGACCCCTTGTTGTGAATTATTGTCGTTGGCGACTTGGGGATGATCGTTGATTGGAGAGGCTTTGCGATGTATTTTCGAATCGAATGTTGACATTGATGAAGAACGTCGACCGAAGACTTCACACTGTGATCCCGAATCAAAATGCCTTTGTTGATGAAGAACTCAAATAACGCTCTTGAAGCCGCGAAGAACAGCTTTAAATCTTCAAAGATGCTCGAAGTCTAGGATCTTCCGAGTTGCTCCTCCTCTCCGATCTCTAATCTTCTTGATCTTCTTGTGCATGAAAGTGACTAGAATGAGAACCTATTTATAGGTGTAGAATTCTTGATTTACGGGCCATATTTGGTGGGCCGGAAGATATGATTTGGGAATTATTCTCAAAAGATGCCAGATTTGATAATTTTCAAGGATATTTGTGAAAATTTGTTTTCTTAGGATTTTTAAAGATTGGGTTTGATTTCTTGGACTTTAGAGATCCAAAAGAATTAATTGGACTTTACGGGCCCAATTGAATTTATTTGGCGTTCGAGGCTCAATTCAATTTATTAGGCTTTTTAAGGCTCAATTCAATTTATTATTTAGGAATTAAAATTATTTGAAATCTTAGTAAAAAGCATGTGCTTGTGCAACACCCTGATTAGTATATATTTTGGGAAATGATGAAAATCTTGTTTACATGAATGTTAAAATAAATAAATACAAGAGATAAATATATCACTGTTGTCGACAACTTATTCGTACCCACAATTGCTCTTTATAAAATCTGGATCCAGTATATTAATTGGGTGCTCGAAGCTCTTTGATTAGATACAATAGAAAGAAGCAAGTGTGCGAGAGCTAGATTCTCAAAATAAAGAAAAATATTTTGTTCTATCGTACGTATCCCTCAATATTTTATCCCTGAAGGATATAAATGGGTATTTGTACAAAAACAAAATGAAATAATGAAGTAGAGTGATACAAAAGCGAGATTAATAACTTAAGGGTTTTGTATCATCTCAATATATGTTGATGATCTAAATATATAGGAAAAAGGAAAGAGATTGAAGAAGTGATTCGGGTGAAAATTGTGTGATTTTAATGTGTTATTATTGCCTATTTTTGTTGTGATTTTATGCCTTTATTACCTTGTCTTGATCAATTGTGCTTGATTATAGAAAAAATCATTTGTGTTACAATTTTATAGAAAAATCATGATGAATTAAAGAATTAAATTGTTAAGTTATTGTTGGGTTCAATTAAAATATTGTGACAATTTCAATTAAATTGTTGGCCCAAAATGTTGCTAATTCATTTGGCCCAGGTGATATGCACCCACATTTGTTAGAAGTACACACACCTTATATTTTAATTAGTTTATATCATATATGAAATGACGTAAATGCCCTTTTCACCGTCTCTCTTAAAACAAGTACACCCACCTTTTAATTATTGGAAAAAACTTCGGAGAAGCACAGTTTTTTTACAAGTGTATAATTACTACACACATAAATTATTATTTTTATTCCTATTTAAAAATCCTATTTTTTCTCTCACTTTATCTCCGTACACACCCACTATCCTCTTCTCTCTCACTAACCCCTTCTCTCTCTCAAACGTTCAAAGTTTCATTATTTCTCTCTATTTTTTTCTCCTCTCTCTCCCACATGGCCACGCCCCATCGGCCATCCATCTCCCTACCTTGTTTCATCTCTTTTCTTTTTGTACGACGCTTACTCATTATTGATCCGTTTGAAATCATAAATATGAATGAATTAAAATGATACATGTAAAATTAATATTGACTTTTTTCCTCCTTCCATGGCCCCATTCATTTTTTTCTTTTTTTTCTAACCCTTAATTCGGTAAATTCAGATCCGTATTTTTTTCGATTTTAATTATAACAAAAATTGTATAACTTTTTAAGTTTTTTCTCTCCAAAATTTACCTTCTATTTGAGGAATGTTACAGAAAAAATGTTTGATTTATTTTTATGATTTATGTCTTCTTTTTTAATTTTCTATCCGGAAATTTTATATTTTTTCAAAATATATTATCAAAAATAAATTGGCTGGATTATTTGTTAAAGATAGCTTGAATTTTGTTTTATCATTGACTACTTCTTTTTCCTTTTCCATTCAAATTTTCTAAGAAATAATCACCATTCAAACAAATTATTTAAGACACCATTTAAATCTTTAGGAAGGAATGAAAATGATACAGGTAAAATGAATAGTGACTTTTTTCCTCCTTCCATGGCCCCATTCATTTTCTTCTTTTTTTTTAACCCTTATTTCGGTATATTCAGATCCGGATTTTTTTCGATTTTAATTATATGAAATATTGTATAGCTTTTTTAGTTTTTTCTCTTCAAAATTTTGCTTATTTTCGAGGAATGTTACAGAAAAATTTTTCAATTTATTTTTATGATTTATGTCTTCATTTTTTATTTTTCTATCCAAAAACTTTATATTTCTTCAAAATATATTATCAAAAATAAATTGGCTGGATTATTTGATAAAGATAGTTTTAATTTTTGTTTTATTTTTTTTTCCTTTTCCATTCAAATTTTCTGAGAAATAATCACCATTAAAACAAATTATTTAAGTCACAATCTTTTGATTTTTTTTAAAAACTGTTTTCTTCTATTTTTTTTTTAAATTGTGCCATCTCTTGCCGGAATTTCTTCATTTGAAGCCAGTGGAAGAATTGTTACCTACTTGAAAAAGTACTGAAAAAGAAGGTAAAAATGTGTTGTGTTGTTGTGAAGTAGAGTAGAGCTCTAACTCAAAAACTGCTTCTGCCAATTTCAGCAACTAGGGCCAAATAAGGAGAAAAAAGTGCTGAAATCATATTTCTTACTTAAAAAAGTGCTACACCTCATATAATACGTTTTTTACAAGCTGAGAAAAAAGAATAGATGCTGGGGTATTTTTTGAATTTTAGAAAATGGGGAGGAATTTTGGCAAATTTTATTTCTTGATTCTTGAGCCCTAATCCAAACACTATAAATACCCATTTTCAGATTTTAGGAAGAGAGAAGAGAATTCCTGCAACTTTTCCCACACACTAACACACATTAGAAGGTGTTTTTCATCAACCACAAGAGACTAAACTTTCCTTTCCTTTCTTTTATTCTGTTATTTAAATTTTGTTATAGTTGCACATGATTGTTGGCTAGAACACTTTTGGTTCTAGGGCTTTGTAAATATTTAGATTAAAGTTTATTAGTTAATATCTTGTTTATTTGGTATTTGTGTGGCTATTTCTTATTTATGTCCTCAATCTTATTTGAAAGTACGTAGTAAGTAAAAGTTTGTCATGCTGATGTGCATGCATAAAATTTAGAAATTCAAACCTCCAGTATTGAGATTTTTCTGAATTTGGTATGATTTTGGGCAAGTTTTCTAGGGTATTTGTATGTCAGCGTGGTAAACTTTAACGTGCTCCGATGAGACATGTTATCAATTGTCAATCAAAAATTAAAAAACATGTATCAAATTGAAATTTTTTAAAGGATTGGGCTTTTTAATAATATTCGTGAGAGCTCGGGATTAGATTGAAAGTTGAGTAAAAAGTGGTGCATTTTTTAAAAATTCAACCCATATTTTAATTAACAGTGCCATTCGTACTGGTTTAAAAGACATTTTTTTTTGCCCAGGTTATTGGCACTAGCCTTTTTAATAAACACACTATCCTGATTAATACACTATCCATTAAATGAATAACTACTTTTTAAATTCCTAAATTATCCTATTAATTTTCTTTCTCCCTTCTCTTCCCTGTTCATTTTTTCCCTTATACACAGGTATCTCATCCGTGCTCTCACTTCCTCTCTTGATCTCATGTCACCTTGCTCCACCCACATACATAGGTAAGTTTTATTTTCGTGTTTTTCTTTTTGAATATATTTTGAATGGTGGTGGTGATTTTGAACTTTTCTTCGAAGATTTTTTTAGATCTGCTATGAAAATTGAAAATTTGAATTTTTTCAAAATATTTTTCTGGAAAAAGTACTTTTTCTTGAAATATTTTCTCAAAATTCTTGTATCTTTTTTCATTTTTTTCAAATATATAGATAAATTTTGCCCATATTTTTCAAACATATGGTTCAGCTTATTTTTCAAAACAAAATTTCAAAAAAATGACATATGATCGGTAAATTTTTTCGAATAAAAATAATTTTTTTCGATTGATTTCTTCGAATAATAAAACATTTAAAAAAAAAAAAACTAAAAATGTCAAATTTGTTTGAGTTTTTATTTTGAAAATTGTGTCATCATTTGAATTTTTCTTTCAAAAATTACACATAATTTCGCAAAACCAGATAGAACATTGTCATCACCCTTTTCAGCGTAATAATTTTTCCAACACCAATTATTTCAAAACTTGATACTATTTTCTTTCTTCTTTCCTAAAATTTGTATATATATATATATATATATATATAAAAGTTATGCACGACTGTCATGGATGCCGGCAATATTATGAATTTGATATTGGAGAAATATAGATAGTAGTTAGAATTTTAATTTAAAAAGACAATAAAGTCTTTTAAGTTTTTTTTTTAAACCATGGTAGTGTATTTATGAAAAAGGTTAGTGCCAATAACTTGCCATTTTTTTAAAGAAACTTAATAAGAAAATGCCCGAAGAATTGGCCCATTAATAAAAAATCAATTACTAGAAACGCTCAGCTTTTTAGTTATCAGGCGGAAAACAAATAAGCCTTTCTTTGTTTGTTTGTTTTTTTTTTTTTTTTCCGGAAAACAAATAAGCCGCTTTATGGGAAAACAAACAAACAAGACGTGTTCTTTGGCGACGCTTAGCCGAGTTATTCGGCGGAAAAAAAATACGGATTTAGTTTATGGGCGAAAAAAAATACGGATTTAGTCGAAATATATATATATTTTTTCAGTTTTAATAAAAGAGGAACAACAGGGATTCAATAGATTTTCTGGTTTTGAGTAGATGTTGGGTTCGAAGAGTTTTGAAACAAAAGTGGTTTTGAGCTAACGAATTATGATTTTGCAATCGAAGACGATTGATTTTGGTTTTTGATATTGAAGCTAGTATGAAGATTTTTGATTCGAACAGATTTTGGTTTCGATTTTCACGATTCTGGTAATCGAAAAATTGTTTAAAGAAATCGCAGTGGTTTTTGGTTTTGATTTGGTTATGGGTTTTGTTTTGGTGAAGAAAATGATTTTTGAGGGTTTTACTACTTTTGTGGTTTGTGATTTGTAAAAGGCAGGCGCTTTCATTTTTCCAAGGTGAGAAAACAAATTTGGCTTGATGATTCCTCCCATGGTCAGAGGAATTGAATTCCGGCTGAGGAAAATTTGAGCAGGTGTGTGTATAATATTTTGAAAATTTGCTTTCTTTATCGTCAAATGTATGACGCCCAAGAGGTGTTTTTGAGTGACGACATTGGATCTTTAGCAAGATGCTTGAATGTTGATGATTTCGGTTTCGGATGTTTCAAGAAAGATAAGAAAAATATAAAATTTCTATAAACATATACGAAATATATGACATATATAAATAAAGCAGATTTCACATATGAATGAATCAAATGCAGATCATTAGTAAACATATGTATATTCAGAAGCATATTCATAACTCATAAATACCCAATTTGCAAATAACCAATTATAAAGACCATTCATATACGTAGATCATACTCTAAACAAATCATGTACGTATTCATATCATAAAATTTACAACTGATCGCTTAAAATCCAAAAATAAAATAATTGTTTGTAGACTTTTGATCCTGAATCTGTGTTCCTGGTTGAGTCGTGGTCCTTACTTTAGTTCTCCATGGTGACTTTGAATACTGGGCCACCTAGAGATAAACATAGAAGAATATAACTTATTTCTTATTTAGCTGCATTGATTAGAATATAACTTTAAAACCATTCATATATATATAAAAAATTCGAAAAAACATTTGAATATATAAAAATTATAAGAAATTATTACATAGAGAGCCTTTTTTAACCATTGAAACCCATTTAGAGCCGGACACTATTCATTAATTCCAAAGAGGGCAACTTTATACCTTTTATGCCAATAACTCTGACAAAGCCCCGTCCTTCCTTTCTCCAGCTCATCTCCAAATTAATACCCTTTCTCACAACTATCAAATCAATCAATATCCGAATTAATGAGTAGGCAGCCTTTCTCTCTCTCAGTACTCTCTCTCTAAATTCTCTCTCACATTCATTTGTGAAAAGTTGTGCAGCGGAGGCGGCAATCGGCGGGAAGAAGCCTGGCAGGTACAGCCACGGGGAAGAAGAGAGACTGGCAGGTACATCCCCTGCAACCGCCCCTGTCCATAACCTCTGCAACACCTGAAAACTGCCATCATCACACTTCTGAGCCTTCATCGCCGACCGGAGTTCTGCCGTCGAGTCCACCATCTTACCGCCATAACCGATTCCTCTCATTCGCCTGCAATTGAATCGCACAACTCCTCCATTGACGCTGGCGTACAATGGCTACTACCAGTTAGTGGTTCTTCAATCTAAAGAGAGAGAGAAGGGAATAGAGAGAAAAAGCCTCGGGAGTTGAAAAGAAGTGACTTTGAGTGAGCTTTTATCGGAGCCTCCAGCATTTCATGTCTTTAATTAGGGGGAGGAGGTGGGTGGACGGGACACAGACGGAGGAGGTGGGTGGACGGGACGCAGACGGAGGATGTGGGCGGACGGCGATTTCATTGTCTTCTCCGGCAATTTCATTGTCTTCTCCGGCGATTTCATTGTCTTCTCCGGTGATTGTAGTTTTTAAGACCGATGTGCACGGCGGCGTCCATGGATTCGAACAAGGCATAGTGGAGCTCCATTGAATCCGGTGATTCGCGGTTGTGGTGTGGGTGTACAATTGCATTATGAGGATAATGTGAACCACGTCTTCCCTCTTCAAGACATATGTGGATAATGTGAAGCCACGTCTTCCCTCTTCTTTCCTAAAATTCTCAGTCAAAAAAATGGAAATGGTCAATGCTTCTTTTCAAATTAAAGATGTACAGTTGCATTTCTTAATAAAGAAATTAATTGGGCCTCAATTCTTTCAATTAAAATCGCAAGTAACAGATTTTTAAGGGCGACGGTTTCTGGCAATAAACTCCGATTGGCGTTGATTGCGACGCAATTCCGGTGATAATGTTGAGGAACGGTATTTTGTGCGAACAGGTGGTGTGGATTCGCCCGAAATCGTGCGGTGGCCAGAAATTATTTTTCCACTATTTTTTGTGAGTTTATATTATCAATTTTCGTCGTGAAATTATGTGAATGTGTTGCCGGAGAAGGGACACAATAGTACAATAAGCAATACTGTAGTACAATTAGATTCGCTGTGGTGCACAATCAATAGTACACTAATTTGTTCAATGGTACATACACATGAAGTAAAGTACACGTCACCGGAATTATGATCGGAAAACTTCATTGATGACCAAAGGTAATAATGAGATGTGACCGACACAGTACACGATGTGACGTGAACAGTGACGCACGTCACATCAATCGCGGCTTTTGTCAGTGCAATAATTGCTCAAATAGTACCCGAGGTACAATTAAATGAATTATAGTACACTTGTTCAGTCACAAGTACACACATAATTTCAATGGTACACATAATTTGATATCTGATGTGGAAAGGTAGTTTTTGGCCCTCTTTTAATTGAATAAAGTTGGGCGGCCTGAAGCTATGCATAGCTTCAACTTCTCTAAGGTCACCACCTTAGTAAACATGTCCGCTGGATTCTCATCTCCAAGTATCTTCATAAGCTGCAAGATCTTCCTTTCCAAAAGATGACGGATGTAGTGATACTTCAACTCAACATGCTTTGTCCTTGAGTGAAACGCCGGATTCTTTGCAAGAAATATAGCACTTTGACTATCACTGAAAAGAGTGCTATTTTCATGCTCCTTCACAAGTTCCCTCAAGAGTGTTTGCAACCACACCATCTCTTTACTTGCCTTTGTCACAGCTACATACTCTGCCTCCGTAGTGGGCAATGCAACAACCTTCTGCAACTTAGAAATCCAAGATATAGCAGTACCGCCATAAGTAAAAACATACCCGGTTGTACTTCTTCTCCCATCGAGGTCATTTGATGCCAAGTCTACATCCACATAACCCACCAGTGCCAAATTATTGCCTTTGAAACATAGAGCCTTGTCTGTGGTACCTCTCAAGTATCGTAGGATCCACTTCACTGCTTCCCAATGTTGCTTGCCCGGATCACCCATGAACCGACTTACTACTCCCACTGCATGAGCAATATCTGGTCTTGTACACACCATGGCAAACATGATGCTACAAATTGCTGAGGCATATGGTACCCCTATCATTTGAGCACGTTCCTCCTTGTTCCTTGGTGACTCCTTCCTTGAAAGTTTGAACTGACTGCCCAGTGGAACACTCACAGGCTTTGACTCTAACAGGCTGAATCTTTCCAAGACCTTCTGAATGTAACTAGCTTGCGAAAGATACACATTTCCCGTCGCCTCATCACGTTCAATCCTCATGCCCAAAATCTGCTTTGCCTCTCCAAGATCCTTCATGGAGAACCGTTCTGACAACTACCTTTTCAACTTATGTACTTCTCTTGCATTAGCTCCTACGATCAACATATCATCAACATATAGCAAGAGAATAAGAAAGCTATTGTCAAACCTCTTGTAATAGCAACAATGATCAGCGTGGCATCTTTGGTAATCAATCTCCATCATAAAGTTGTCGAACTTCTTGTACCACTGCTTTGGAGCTTGTTTTAGACAATACAAGCTCTTCTTAAACTTACACACAAGTTGCTCCTTTCCCTTCTTTACATACCCCTCAGGCTGTGTCATGTATAACTCATCCTGATGCAACATCAAGTTTTCTGATGCCGTCTTCACATCCATCTGATGCAACATCAAGTTTTCTGCAGCTACGATACTCAACGCCATTCGAATAGTGGTTAGTTTCACAACAGGAGTAAAGACATCAGTATAGTAAATACCATGTCGCTGTTCAAACCCCTTGACAACCAGCCGGGCTTTGTAGAGTTTGCTACCATCAACTTCATTCTTAATTCTATAGACCCACTTGCAGTGCAAGGCCTTCTTGCCTTTTGGGAGTTCAACGAGTTCCCAAGTGCCATTCAGCATAAGAGAAGCAAACTTGTCATCTATTGCAACTCTCCATTTCCATCCGTCTACATTCTGCTCTGCCTCTGTATAACACTCAGGTTCACCACCATCAGTAAGTAACAAGTAGTAATTAGAGGGCGAATACCTTTCAGGCGCACGTCGCTCTGTAACTGGTCTCTGCAGCGGATTTTCCAGTGGTGGTGGGGTCATTGGTTCTTCAATAAGAACCTCCTCTTCTTCATTCTGACTCTTCTTACTCCCACTCGAGTTTGAGACGTCTAACTTGATTTCTTGGGTATTGGTCTTGTTAGAATTTGATGCCTCCAAACTGTCTTTGTACATAACCTGCTCATTGAAAACCACATCTCTACTGCGAATGATCTTTCGATTATTCTCATCCCAGAGTCTATAACCGAACTCATCGCCACCATAACCAATAAACATACACTTAACAGATTTAGCATCTAACTTACTTCTATCAACAGAACTAATATGAGCATAAGCAACACAACCAAAGACACGCAAGTGAGACAGATTTACCTCTTTTCCAGTCCATACTTCCTCGGGTATTTTGTTCTGCAATGGAACTGATGGACCTCTATTAATTAGAAATGCTGTTGTGTTTACTGCATCTGCCCAAAACATCTTAGGCAGCCCACTCTTTAGCCTCATGCATCTAGCTCGCTCATTCAGAGTTCTGTTCATTCGTTCTGAAACTCCATTCTACTGGGGAGTTCCTCTCACAGTGTTCTCCATGTGAATCCCATTCTTAGCACAATATTCCTTGAACTCACGGAGTTCGTATTCACCTCCATTGTCAGAACGAAGACACTTTACTTTCAGCCCCAAATCATTCTCTACAAAGGCTTTCCACTTCCTGAAAGTATCAAATGCATCAGTTTAATTTTTTAGAAAATAAATCCATACCTTCTGAGTGGAGTCATCGATAAAGGTCATGTAATACTCTGAACCACCAAGAGACTTCACAGGCACTGGTCCCCATAAATCGCTATGCACCAACTCCAGCTTTTCTGCCTTCAAGGTTCTGCCACCTCTCGAGAAACTGACCCTTCTCTGTTTCCCGAAAACACAGTCCTCACATATACCAACTTCAACAGATTTTAGCCCAGGAAGTCTCCCTTTCGAACACATTACCTTCATTCCTTTCTCGCTCATGTGACCCAGCCGACAGTGCCACAAATCAACATTAGTCGTAGCTCCTGCGAGATCAATGCAGTCCTTGGAGTTAATTATAGTATACAACGTACCCTCCTTCTTTCCCCGGGCTACTATCATAGCACCTTTACTTATCTTCCAACTGTTGCTGTCGAAAGTCACTGAGTATCCCTCTACATCGAGCTGTCTGATTGAAAGCAAATTTCTTTTCAATCCTGGGATGTGCCTCACACCATTCAGCTTTAATGTTGTTCCGTTTGGTGTGGATATCCGAAAATCTCCTTTTCCCACGATCTTCAAGGGCTCATCATCAGCAAGGTAGACTTGTCCGAATTCCACAGACACATAATTCTCCATTATTTCAGCATCACTGCAAGAATGGAATGATGCTCCAGAATCCAATACCCACGATTCCAGCAGACTACAGACACTTAAGACCAATGCATCTTCAACATCATATGTCGCTGCGTTTGATGTCTCCTTCTGTCCCTTCTCGTTCTGCCCCTTCTTGTTTTTCTTAGGTGCTGCACATTGGTTCCTGTAGTGACCAAACTCGTCACAATTCCAACACTGAATTGAGTCTTTGTCTTTCTTAGATTGACTCTTTCCTCTGGACTTTGATCTGCCATGACTTTTCCTACTCTTCGGTCTGCCCCTATCCTCCGTGTTCAGCGCTGACCCTGGAGTAGATCCAGACTCTTTCCTGCGAACCTCCTCACTGGTCATCAAATCCCTCACTTTGTCAAGCTTCGGTTTATCTTTAGCAGATGAAGCGCTAACTGCCGTTACTGTGGCGGCCCAACTATCTGGCAAAGAAGATAACAAAACTAAGGCAAGTACCTCATCACTGAATTCGATCTCGACTGAACTCAACTGTCCAATGACCATATTGAACTCGTTCAGATATTGCTGCACGGGTGTGCTCTCCAACATTCTGAGGTTGAACAACCGTCTGATCAGATGAACCTTGTTTGCGGTTGTGGGCTTCTGATACATCTCCTCCACGATCTTCAGCATCTCCCTTGCGGTCTTGGCTTTAGTCGTGTGGTAGGCTACGTTCATGGACAGTGATAAGCGTATCACACTCATCGCCTTTCTGTTCAATAGATTCCACTCCTTTTGTTCCATATTTTTGGGTTTCACCTCCTCTTCTAAAGGCACGTACAGATCTTTACCACAGAGATAATCCTCGATCTGCATCTTCCAGAACCCGAAATTCGATCCATCAAACTGTTTTATTGAAATCTTCTGATCGTTCATCGTGGCTGCTCCCTTCGAACACACAGCTCTCAATACCAGTTGTTAGGAATTTATACGCACGCACACGATAACAAAAAGAATAACACGAGATTTGTTTACCCAGTTCATCTTGCGACTATGTCTGGGGGCGATGCCAAGCCAGGTTTTTTCACTATATGATTTTCTGATACGGATTACAATAAGAGGATATCAATATATAAACAGCATTCGCCCTAACCCTAAGCCCATTAGGATCAACTGGGCCGAAGCAAAAAAATCGCCGTTATAGGGCTCGTGATTCAGTCAATTTAGACTCCACACTCCAACACCATCGAGTCAAAAAGGCTTGGTGGAAAAATCCGTCCTAACTTGCACATTATAATATGGATGTCTCTATCCAAACGCTCATGTCGTCCACTGTAATCATTGAGGAAGTTAAGTCTTTGAAAAATAGACTTAATTTCATGATAACACTCCATACAGCCTTTGGAAGTGTGTACCAAAAGGCAATCGGTAGCAACTGCTGCATAAAAACATGACAGTAATGACTCTTCATCGCAGTTACCTTCCCTGTTTCTAGCTCAAACGACCGACCCATGTTTGACATGTAATTATCCGGAAAGCGCAATTCCATCACCTATTAAAATAATTATTTTTATCGGCTTTGGAAATTATGTAACTGGCTTGTGGAAACTCACCTAGTTGTCAACCACTAGACAGACTAGGATGAGAACAGAACTGACTTAACTCTTGTCTAGATCTTCCAGTGTCTTTGGTCTTGCCTTCTAAATTCAGGATCGTGTGGAACAAGTTATCAAACACATTCTTCTATATATACATCACATCCACGTTGTGTCTAATCAATAATTTACTCCAATAAGGCAAGTCCCAAAAGATGCTCCTCTTCTTCCAACCTCTTGGGATCCATTTATTGTGGTCAATTGCGTGCTCCTCAGTCGTTTTCCACAAGTCAGTTACTGTAACCTCGAACAACAATGTATCACTTAAAATAAAGTGTGTATAGTTAAAATAAATACATGAAACTCTTATAATAATTAAGTAGTGACTAAAATATAAACAATGTATATATACTTGTTCGAACTTGTGGCCTTGGACGCTTTACAACAAGTTTACCATTTAGAAAATTAACTTTGTCCCTCCAGAAGTCATGATCATCACATAGAAACTTCCGATAGTTGTCAAACCATTGTATCTTTCTACTCAGTGGAAGATAAAATGCATCAGACACATTCATGCAGTACGGGCATGCTAGTTTTCCAAATGTCGACCACCAAGATAACATCAAATATGCTAGAAAGTCATTGATGGTCCATAAAACAGCAGCCCGTAACGTAAAGTTCTCTTTCCTGTACACGTCGTATGTCTCTACTCTAGTATGCCACAAATATAACAACTCTTTAATCAGTGGTGAAGGTAGACATCTAGGTTATGCTTAGGGTTCTGAGGACCAGACACCAAGATAGTGAGAAATATGTGTTGAGGTTTCATGCACAACAAAGGAGGTAGATTGTACGGAGTCAATAATACAGGCCACATTGAATACTTCTTCCCGTGCATACCGAATGAAGCAAATTCATCTGTGCACAGACCAAGCCTCACATTTCTCTTCTCACTCACAAAATATGAAAACTCTCTATCAAGATGTCTCCACGCATTAGAGTCTGCAGGATGACACATCTCTCCGGAATTCTGACCAGAACACTCCTCAGCATGCCATCTCATATCTTTTGCAGTGGCACTTGACTGATACAACCTCTCTAGACGAGGAGTGATGGGAAGATAGTACATAGACTTGAAAGTTCTATTCTTCCTACGATCTGAGGGTTTGAACCTAGGGTGGCTGCACATCCTACACTGATAGATGCTCTCGTCATCGCCCCAAAACAACAAGTGACCTTTCGTACAATAATCAATCTTTTCAAATGGTAAACCCATATCCTTCAAGAGCCTCTTACTTTGATTGGAATTTTCTGGTATCGTGTTCTCTTTAGGTAGGGCCCATTTGAACAACCTTACAAATTGATTGTTGACTTTCTGACTCACTTTGCCTTCAGTTTTGATGGACAACATCTGAGCGTTGAATGAAAACTGAGTCTCAGTATCACAACCAGGAAACAACTTCTGATCAACAGATTTAAGCATATCAAAAAATTTCTTCGAACGAGGATTTGGTTCCTCCTCTATGGTATTGTGGTGACCACCCAAACCAGACACATCAATCATCGTATGTTACCTTTTGAATGCATCTACCTCAATCACTGGTATCCCAAAGCATGGAGTAGGCGAATCACGACTCAAACCACCAATCTCAAATCTATCACCTCTACTGTTGACATGGCGAACTAATGCAATTGACTTCAGAATAATCGCAAAGGCCCAGTACGTCGCCCCAGCTCGGCAAGGTGGAAGACAGCTCGCCCGGACCCCAAGGAGCCCAAAGCCAGCTTGTCGTTCGGACCAAATAAAGGGAGCTCGTCTACCTTGGGGTAGCTCACCCAGGAGCTCGCCCAAGGCAGCTCGCCCCTACCCCGAGAAGGGGCCCCGCCAAGGTCCGTTGTCATACAACACCCAAAGACTGCACAAGGTGTTGGAGCTCACTCTCGAGCTCGCCCAGGAGTTCGCCCTGTAGCCTGTAGGATCTCGATGGTTGCACTCTTTTTCCCTCCGTCCGGTTTATCCACAAGGGTGGTTTACGGTGAGGTTTTTAATGAGGCCCATCTAGTCTAAGATAATGTAGTAGGACGAGGAACGACATAGGAAGCAATGTGAGGGACCAAGACGAGGGTAAGGAACCCTCGTCAACGCCGGAAGCCAAATAGGCTCTTAAGGTGCCGTCTCACACTCGCACACCTATAAATAAGACCTCTCTTGTAACGATTCCACAATTAATACATTTCCTACACTTTACTTTCTCTCTCTAAGCTCTCCACTTTCTCTCTCTGTATTATCAAAGAACACAATATTCATACATTATTGTTTGATAGGATTAATCCGATATAAAGCCACATAACAAACAATGATTAGTAAATTCTATCAACAATTTGGCGCTACAAGGAGGGTGCTCGAATCTGGAAAAATTAAAAAAAAATTCGAAGAACAAAAGTTAGGGTTTGCTTGAAGATTTGAAGGTTTGAAGGTGTTCTTGATAAAACTCAAGAACACTTGAAGATAAACACGCATATTCGTTTCCTTCGAACGAAAACCCAGATTCCCGAACAAAAATTCAGATTTACGGATTTACAAATTCTGCCCAGAAAAAGTTTTCAAACTCGCGCGTGAACATGAATAAACCGAATTTCGGATAGTTCGTCTCATGTGAGGCTAGACGAAAACTCGAACAAACCTACCTGGCCGGAGACCATCACCTCGGCGACCTCCCCCCACCTCGGCGACCTTCCTCAAGTTACCCCCTTCAAAATCCAAAAATGGCTAAGGGACAAACCTTTGCAAATGCCAGAAAGTAAAAAGGGGTCAACCAAAACCAGGCCGAGGTGGAGACCTCGCGCCAAGTGGTGGAGACCTCGCACCAGCCTCCCAAAAAGAACACCCCAGCTCCGCGACCTCCGCGACTTGTGGTGACCCAGGAGTATTTGAGCCCTGCCCTGAGGGACCTGGCCAACAACCCCGACGAGCTCCAACGCACCATTGCAACCCTAAAGAGGTTGCAACAGAGGCAGCATGACGAGCTCGCCCTCGTACCTAGGCTAGCTCCAGCTGCCGAGACCAGGGAGCAGCCGAGGCCCACTCAGGGCACCCAGACCCGGGGGGAGTACAACACTCTCCCTACCGAGCAGGAGAAAAGCTCGGCCCAAGCTCGACAGCACCGAAAGCAGACCAGAAAAGTTAAAATGGTGGAGGAGCCCGCCCTATACACCCATAAAATGGTGGGCGAGCTTCGGCCTACACCGAGGCATCTGGCACCGACCAATCGATGAGGAGGGAGATCCTCCAGGGTAGACTGGGGCCCCGATGTGGAAAAAACGAACGGACAGCCGCCCCAGTCACATCCTACGGGGGAGATTCAGGCCTGCAACCGTGCAGGTCCGCCCACGACCGATTGAGAAGGCCCGCCACCGACAGGTTGGGCCCCCATGGCGGATGTTAATTCCAGCCCATCACAGAGAGGTCACTCTTGAGTGAGGCACCTCGGGGATGTGCGTCCACGAGACAAACGACTTTTGAGCAACCTCCGCCGGAGGTGACCCGCAATGATGAGCTGGCCTCAATGAAAAGGGCCATCGAGGCGCTACAAGCACAAGTAGCAGCCAAATCTGGCGGGCCTGGCGCCACCACGCTCCCCGCATCTCCGTTGGCTCCTGCCATCCTCCGCGCACCGGTCCAGAAGAAAATCCAATTCCCGGTGATGTCCGCGTACGAGGGCGAATCTGACCCGAAAGTCCACCTGGCCAAGTACGCGGACTTTATGATTTCGGTCGGCGCCACCGACTCCATTCAGTGTCGGAATTTCCCGCTGACCCTTGGGGACCGAGCCCACCGCTAGTTCTCATCACTCGCCCCGCGGTCAATCTGCTCATTTGGCCAACTCTCGCGGGAGTTCTTGGCCCACTTCTTTAGGTTCAGGTCCTACCTCACCCAGAAGCACCGACTCGCCAACATCCACCAAGGCGAGAATGAGACCGACCAGCAGTACCTGGAGAGGTTCGATAAAATACTGCTGGAAGGCGAGCCGGTGAGCGAGGACACGAAGGTCATCACTGCGATGTGCGGACTCAGAAAAGGCACCGACCTCTGGAAGGAGATGCACCTATCATGTCCAAACACTTATACTGAATTCCACCATAAGGCGGGGGTGTTTGTGGCTATGCAGGAGGCACTACTGAAAGAAGTTGGTGCCCCTGAGGAGAAGAGGCAGTATGGGAAGAAGTCCGGAGGCACCTACAAAGCTCCCCGGAACTTAAAAGCCTTCGGCGACGGGGACGAGTTCAAAGAAAAGCTCAACCAGGTCCTGACCGTCTCCGTCAACCAAGTCTTCACTGCAGTCAAAGGCAAGGCCATGCTAGAAGAGCCAAGAAGGATCCGCTAAGACCGCACGAAGCTCAACCCAAACAAATACTGCGCCTACCACCAAGCTATCGGCCACTTCACCAGCGAGTGCCAAGACCTTCTCAAACAGCTTTGGAAATTCTATGAGGAGGGGAAGCTGGCAGAGTTCGTGAAGAAGGCCCCAGCTAAGAGGCCCAGGTTCGAGAGGAGGGCGACCTCTGACGATGAGGAAGGGGAGAACGCGGACCAACGCGGACCTCAGAATAGACGGAGGATACCTCCCCAACCTCAGCAAAACCTGGAGCCCACCCAAGAACTCTTAGTTCTCGAGGAGGAGATTGGAGCTTCCGGAGGTCTCCAGGACGGAGGGATCTCCATGTCCAAGAGAAAGAGGAAGGCCAAAATTGGGGCCGTGAACCAGGTCCAGGAAGGCAGCTCCGGCCCCAAGTCCGTCACACAGCTTACTGATGAGCTGACATTCTCCTTGGCGGACCTGGAAGGGGTACTGACGCCCCACAACGACTCATTGGTGATAACCACCAACATCATGAACGTTCGAGTTCACAGGCTACTTGTGGACACCGGCGCATTCACCAACATTCTCTTCAAATCCACCTTAGATGCCTTAGGTGATTTTGAGTCTTATATGAAACCTAGCAATGTTAGGTTAGTGGGGTTCAGAGAAGCTGTAACCGTCCCCCTAGGTAGCATTAGGTTGAGCATCCAACTTGTATCGGCCGAGGACCCGGAGCGGAGACTGACTAGGCTCATAGATTTCCTAGTTGTCGACCAGCAGTCCTCCTACAACGGGTTCCTTGGCCACCCGTTTATTAATGAATTCAAAGTGGCGTGTTCGACTTACTACTACTGTTTGAAATTCCCGACTCTGAAAGATGCCGGAACTATAAAGGGTGACCAGAAAAAGGCCCGAGTGTGTTTACTCCAAATCAAAAATGGCCGGGTCAAAAAGGCTGTGACGCAGGTCCACATCCTTGAAGAGGACATACAGATTCCGGTAGATGAGCCAAACATCCTAGACGACATCTCGGTTGAAATTGAGATGATGAAGGTAGGCGACCTACCAGAAATTGAGCAAGTGTCAGGACCTGCGCAAGACGCACAACCGGCACCAATGGAGGGATTGGAAGAAACCCAAGTGTTGGGACCTGCGCAAGTGTCAAGACCTGTGCAGGAACAACAACCTGCTCCCATGGAGGTGGTTGATGAGGGCCAAGATGGGGGACCTGCGGGAGGTCAAGAACCAATGCCGATGGATGTTGACCTAACTCCCCAGGTCACCGAACTATCCCAAGTTGACAAACCACCGGAGGTACTCACAGTTGATGAACCCACCCAAGCTGAAGGCCAACCCGATGACCTCGAACCGCGCATAGGACACGAACCTGCACAGATGTCACAAGAGGAGTGGGACGAGTTCATCAACGACCCGAGGTGGAAAAGTTAAAAGAGAAAAGCCACCCCCATGGAGGAACTAACGGCACTACCGGTGGACCCGGAAAGGGACTTAGAACTCTTTATCGATTCTGAGTTACCTGAACCGTACCGGTCGAGAATGGAGCTATTTTTGATGTCCAACCTGGACGTGTTTGCCTGGTCCCACAAAGACATGATGGGGATCTTGTTGGAGCACGCTTGCCACAGGCTTAACATAGATCCGACAAGGAGACCTGTGCGCCAAAAGTGAAGGAAGTACGGACCTGACAAATACGCAACTCTAACTGTTGAGGTGGGGAAGTTGTTAGACAACAAATTGATCAAGGAGGCTTTGTGTCCACAGTGGGTCGCAAACCCCTTCCTGGTAAAGAAACACAACGGGACGTGGAGGCTCTGCATCGACTTCACGGACCTGAACAAAGCATGCCCGAAGGACAACTTCCCACTACCCCACATTGATCAGCTGGTAGATAGCTCCTCTGGCCATGAAATGATGACATTCATGGATGCTATTGCGGGATATCACCAGATAACCTTGCACCCAGATGACTAGGAACACACGACGTTCTACACTAACAAGAACATGTATTGCTGGGAAAGGATGCCGTTTGGACTTATCAACGCCGGAGCAACCTACCAAAGGTTGGTAAATAAAATGTTCGACCAACACATTGGCGAGACCATGGAGGTGTACGTGGATGACATAGTTGTCAAGAGTTGAGGAAGGAGGATCACCTCGACCACCTCAAACAGACCTTCGACATACTGCGCCACTACAACATGAAACTGAACCCTAAGAAAACAAGCTTCGGCGTGCATTCGGGGAAGTTCCTGGGACATCTAGTTAGCCAACTTGGAATTGTGGTCAACCCGATGCAGGTCCAATACATAATCGAGATAGGTGTGCCCGATTCCGTGTAAAAGGTTCAAAGACTGACTGGGTGCATGGCACCTATGAACAGATTTATCTCCAGGTCCGGTGACCGAAATTGTCCATTATTCAAGGCAATCAAGGCAAACACACGAAGGTACAAAGAGGCGGCTAAGGCCAACAAGCTGTATCTCAACAAACACTTCGTGTGGACGAGCGAGTGTCAAAGAGCCTTCGAAGATATTAAGGCATATCAGGCAGACACGCAGGTCCTGTCAAAGCCAGTACCCGGGGAGAAGTTATACTTCTACCTAGCTGCGTCGGAGGTGGCCATTAGCTCCGTCCTGGTCCGAGAAGAGGCAAAAACACACCTACCAGTGTACTACGGAAGCCAAGTCTTACACGATGCTGAGTTGCGGTATACCCCGACGGAGAAGCTAGCTTACGCACTGGTGATGAGTGTTAGAAAATTGAGGCCCTATTTCTTCGACCATCCAGTGGAGGTATTGACAACATTCCCACTAAGGCAAATACTGCAACGCCTAGACACCGTCGGACATCTACTGAAATGGTCACTAGAGATTAGCCAATACGGTATAACCTACGCACCCCGAACAGCGATCAAGGGACAAGCGCTCGCCGATTTTATCGTCGAGCTAACTTTCCCACAAGATCCGACGAGGGGGCGTATAGCTCCGTGGCACCTCTACGTAGATGGGTCATCGACCAGCGCAGTAGCTGGCGCCGGAGTGGTCCTAATCAGCCCGGACAGACAAGTCTTCACCTCCACAATCCGGTTTGACTTCCGAGCAACCAACAACGAGGCGGAGTACGAAGCTTTGATAGCTGGACTTAGGCTGTCATTAGCTCTGGGGGTAACCAATCTTCAAGTTTTCGGAGATTCCCAACTAATAATATCCCAAATCCGGGGGGAGTATGAAGCAAAAGACCAGCAGATGATGACCTATCAGAAGATAGCCGCGCATCTGATCTCGATGTTCACGCAGGTCTACATCAATTAGATACCGCGACTAGAAAACACACAAGCAGACGCCTTAGCCCGGCTAGCTACCAGCAATGGCGAAGCCGAATTCAAGGAGGTTGTAATCACCACACTGAAAAACCCCTCGACGTTCGATTACAAAGTAAAACAAACCTCGAGTGGGGGGCAGGAGGACAGGAAAGATGGTGAAGATTGGTGCACTCCAATCTAAAAATATTTAACAGACAGAACAACCCCCGTGGACACCTGGGAAGCTAGCCGGCTAGTAAAGCAAGCTGCCAGATATACATAATCAAGCTCCCAGATCTACAAACGTGGATTCTCTCTACCCCTACTCAAGTGCCTAACTAGAAAACAGGGGTCCGATGTGTTAGAAGAAATCCACGAAGGAATTTGCGGGAGTCACGCTGGGGGGCAAGCATTGGCATATAAGACGATCAGGCAGGGTTACTATTGGCCAACTCTTCGCAAAGATGCCATCAGCTTCGCGCGATGGTGCCCTAAAGTGTCAACTTTTCGCACCAAACATCCACTCCCCAGCTAACCAGCTGAAGTCGGTTTTCAGCCCATGACCTTTTGCAAAATGGGGTATCGACTTGATCGGCCCATTTCCACCTGGCAGAGGCGGTGTAAAGTTTGATGTTGTAGCAGTAGACTACTACACTAAGTGGGCTGAGGCCGAGGCTCTCACAACAATAACCCAGGAGAGGATGATTGGCTTCATCTGGAAGAACCTAATCTGCCGGTTCGGACATCCGCAGTCGGTCATCACAGAGAATGGAAGGCAGTTCGACGGTCAAAAGTTGAGGGACTTCTACAGGTCATGGAACATTAAGAAGCAGTACTCAACTCCATACCATCCACAGTCGAACGGCCAGGTCGAGGCGGTGAACAAAATTCTGAAACATATATTGAAGCTCCGCCTCGAAGAAAAGAAAGAGAGCTGGGCAGACAAACTCCCGGAGGTCCTGTGGTCTTACAGAACTTCCTATCGAACCAGCACCGGAGAGACCTCGTTTGCCCTAGCCTTCAGAACTGAAGCGGTGGTACCCGTCGAAGTTCAGAACAAGACTTGGATGGTGGTAGGATATGATGACAAAAAGAATGACGAAGCCTTGGCAGTAGAGAAGGATCTGATCGAAGAGACCAGAGCTTCGTCAGAGATGAAGAACGCCACCTACAAGCGTAGAGCAGAGAAGTACTACAACTCCCAGGTCCGAGACCGAAAATTCCAGGTCAGAGACCTGGTGTTGTAAAAGAAATTAATGGCCCTACCAGGTGTATTCGGTGCAAACTGGGAAGGACCATTCCGAGTCACCGCAACCTGGCCAAACGGCACTTATGACCTCGAAGAAGCAGAAGGCAACGCCTCATCATATACCTGGAGTGCGGCCCACCTAAAAAAGTTCTATCAATAGATTAGAATTCTGTAATAGACTAGTCGGAGGTTCGTATCAAAAGTGTTGATAGTAGCCGATGTAAATTACGTTCCCATTAAAAGTTGGAAAAGTTTGTGAAATCAGAAAATTTGTCACGAGTCCGGACTTATGTAGCTCGCCAGCTATGCGAACTACCCTAGGTCGCCCACTGTTCGAGGGAGCTCGCCAACCTCAGCTCGTCCAAATACTCAAAAACCCGTAATGCGCAAGGACCAAGGTCCCAAACATTGTGATCAAAATGCTCGAAGGCAAAGGCCAAAGTACCCAAGGTAGCGAAGGCACCCTTCCTAAAGGGTGGCCAAGTACCTACTCCCACAAGTTAGAAAAATTTGTGAAAAAGACGAAAAACGTCTAAGGCAAGGTTCATGAAACCCAATAGCCCAACGTGAATTAAACGAAGTACAACTCGCTGCCCTAAGTGGTTTAAGACGAGCGACTCGTGGCCCTAAGTGGTGTAATACGAAGAATATGTACTATTAAAACAGAGGTATAATTCATAGTCTAAAGTGACATAAAATGAACGATTCGCTTCTCAAAGTAGAATAAGATGAACATTTAAGTACCCTGAAGATAAATAAAAACGAGCTAAGAAAAGTTATAACGTAAAGTGTAAAAAACGGAAGTACAAAGAGTTAAGACAAAAAATGGCTCAGTTTCTATTCAAAACACACTTAGGAAATTTTCAAGACAAAAACACTTGAAAATTCCTAAGTGTTCGGAGTAGTGCTGGCCACAAAGGCCTACCAGCTTGCCGTCTTTGAAGTACAAAACTATGCTCCTTCTGGGCGAGCTATACAAAGCCCGGTGAGCTCTAACTACTTAAAACAAAAGTAAAAAACTACAAAACGGAGCTCCTTCTGGGCGAGCTCCGTAACCCGACGAACTACTACAAATGGAAACTAAGCTACCAAAACAAAAAATGGGGCTCAAGTCTCCGGAGCTGGGGGAACTTGAGTGGAGGCGGGTTCAGCGGGGACCTCGGCATCAGCAATTTAGGGGCCGACCTCCCCACCGGTGACCTGGTTGATCGGAGGAGAGAGCCGGGGAAGGATCTTGATGTCGCCAGTACATTCGCTGGCGTCGAACCCACCGATTTGTGCCAAAGTGGGGGGAGTTCGCACCTCCTCATTGGCGACCTCCACTTCGACGGCAACACCCCGTTCCGGCACGGGCACGGTATGGACTATCTTGAAGCGTGCCAGGACGAAGTCGAGGGGGACCCCGAGCTCAGGGAAGTCACCAATATCCAGCTCGGTCCCATCAGGGAAGGGGGCCCTATCCAAGGTGTCCTTCAGGTCGCCCACCACCGCCTTCAGCTCGTCGTCATGGTGGCCCCTTGCCCACCAGATTGTGTGGATGACTTTGGCATACCATTGGACGAACCCCTTGTCCAATGCCTCGGCTCTCACCACATCCAAATCCGCAGAGGAGGATGCTTCATGACGGAGCTCGGCGACCTCGTTGACCTTCGCCGAGAGCTCCTCCTTGAGTTTAGCATTTTCCTCATCGGTGGACTTAATCAAACCACGCTGCAGGTCGACCTCCTTCCGTGCCATGGCGAGTTCGCCATCTTTATCCGCAAGCTTCTGGGCGAGCTCTTCCTCCTTCGCCATCATCTAAGCATCAACGTTCCGCTGAACGGCGTCAAATTTCCTCTAGAGTTTGCCCAGCTACTCGCGGGTGCTCTTCTTGGCAGTAAGTGACGCTGCAGCCCTCTCCTCGGTGAGCTCCTTGGCTTTCTTCGCCTTGTCGGAGGTGTCAGCCATTTGGAGGAAGGCTTCATTCCTTTTCTGCCGGCCCTCCTCTGACTGGGCGACCGGCTCGAGCGCATTTTGATTTGCGAGCATTAGCCTACTTGCGTGGTTCGCCGAGAGTATGAGGTTCTTGATCAAGTTCTGGCCCTCAATGTTCACCAGTTGTGAGTAAGACCAAAACCTCGGCACCTCGCTTATCGTGTTCCGGGTGAGGCTTTGGGTGAGGTAGCGCATGGAGGTAAGGGAGCGAGAATGCTCGTAGGAGTGAAGGGCCTCATGCCGGTTGGGGTACCCGATGGGGGCAAAGCTGCGAAGTCAAAAGAGTCCGAGTTAGAAAAATATCACAAAAATTAAGATAATAGGGCCCAAGGCGGCGAGCTGCTTACTGAACTCGCTCGGGGTCCCAACCCAGGAGCGTATCATCATTGGTATGCACCCCGAAGGGCGATGGGGAGGGAGGCGACCTCCTCAGAGGCTCAACTGAAAGAAGGGCCGTCGAGTGAGCAGACCCCCCCTGAGCCGACCTCGTATCAGCTCGCTCGGATGCCTCCAGCTCCACCTCGCCGATAGGATCAGTCCAAGCCCTCTTGTGAGCCTGGGCTTCGACCTCACCCACACAGGACCCGTTGCCACATTGAGATCCCCGTTTCGAAGTGTGGGAACCTCGCTCAGGTGTGGCTCCACCTCGCCCGCCACCCCTATTGGTCCGGGCGACCTGCGGTGCCTTTGGGGGAACAGGAGCTTTAGCAGGAGCTTTACTCCCTCCCTTTTGAGTTCCGGAGCCCCCGGCCTCACCCTTCTTCATGGCGAGCTCCGCCTTCTTGCTCGCCTCGAGGCTGAGATTCGACGGGAATGACAGCCTGTTCGGGCGGGGAGGACCCATCTCGATGCTGCGAGCTACTATACGGTACGCTTCCGGGACCTCGGTGGTGGGGAACATGACCCAGCTACCATCTGCAGAATAAGCAAGAAAGGAATTAGAGCCTGAGCGAGCTACACCCCCCATGGGCGAGCTCCGAAGAGTAATAAACCTAGAAGCGCGGGACCTTGGATAGCGAGTTGGTGTGGCAAAGTATGGAAACCGGCGAGGCAGAGGCAGTGGTGCTTGCAAAGATGGGCGATGTCCCTATCCTTCTCACTCCTTAAGCAGCAAATGGCTCGCGCCAAATCGAACTCCGCCGACACTTTGGGCTTCCCTCGTTGGGACTTGTGGTGCTTCGGAACTGCTAAAACAAAAGAAATTAGATTAGTAAATCTAATCCAACCCACACACACCAAGAGGGGCGACCTACTGCTGGCCTCCCCATATTCCGCAGGGGTGAGTATGCGGCCGCCTCGCCCAGAATAAGTATCGAAAGCTCGCCAGTCCCCGCCTATGAAGAAGAACTGCTCCTTCCAGTCACGGACTTTATTCGGGAGCACCCCTAAGAACTTCTCATAGGGGCGAGCTTTGAGGTAATAGTACCCCACGCCATCCTTTACTTGTCGGGTTATGACGAAGAGCTCGCCCAAATCTGTTGACGTCAATCGATTTTTGTAACCCTCCAGTCCGAAAATGGGCAGGGCGGCGAGGAGGTTGCTCCAAGTGTTCGGTGTGAGCTGGGTGATAGCGAGGTTGCTATCAAGGAGAAACTGACCAATAATGGGGTGCAGGGGCAACGTGAGCCCGCCCTTGAGGTGTCGACGTTGATGGCGGTCAGTCCTTCAGGAGGCACATCAGCTAGCTCGTGCACCTCCGGGGCATACATAAAGATGTCAAGCGGGATGCAGAATTTCTTGCATATGCTGGGAAGAGAACTTTCATCGATTGTTCTCTCGACCTCGCTAGCTTTGTACTCGAACACGGCGACCTCCCCCATTTCGGTGGGGAGCACTCGGTCCGGACAGGGGAAGCTCGCCGCGTGCTCAGCAACATATTCCCCCCAGTCGAAAGGATGGGTGACTTCGGCGGACACCTGCCGCTCAATCAATTGGGGTTCGGGAAACCCAATCGAACGGAACCACTCCAATGTAACTTCCTCGAGGACGCCTGCCTCAGCGACCTCCTCGGGGATCCCCACTCCCACCTCGGCGACCTCCTCCAAGACCTCGCCGATCTCCTCGTCATCATCCAGGGCCTCATTGGGTGCTGATTCACCATCTTCCCAGAGGTCCCGGAGGTAAGACTCATCACTCTGGCCGGAACTAACGACCCTCTCCCCAGGATCAGATCGGACCTCGCCGGGGAGCTCGCCATGACTTAGGCGAGCTACTGATTGTACTTCAGATCTGGATCCGATGTCGATTGGGGTCATTTGTAGTATCGGCCCGCTGTCAGTCCTAGGGCATTTCTCAGGGTTATGATTCGGAGGTATTTTGCTCAACGATAGCGTCGACAGGGTCTCAACTAAGTTCGGAGAAGTCCAAAGAGAGTAAAGGAAGTCCGGTCGCCGGAGTTACTGTACGAGCGATCGGAAGTGGCAAAAAACCGCCGGAGATGTCCAAGGTTTTCGGGAATTTGGGAAAATGTAGAAAAGGGACAAGGAAAATCTGCAAAGAAAAGAAGAAAAGGGGAAGAAATTGAATCCTACCTTGAAGAGCCTTCGAAAATCCGTCGAACACAAGAAAACATGGTCACCGGAAAAAGTTCTGAGAATTCGAAGTTGGCAAAACTGAGAAATGATCTTGATTTCTCCTATTTATAGATAAGGGGGGGCGAGCTCGAATTCCCCCAGAAGACCAGGGACCGATGTGCAAAAATTTGAAAATATTGTCATGATTGGCGCGGGAAACAACGCCTAAAAAGGCATGTGCGACGCTTGGGGCCCTGCACCACGTCGGCCTTTGAACCGTCACGAGAGGGAGCTCGCTCGCCAGCTCGGCACTCACCCGAGGATAGTCCGCCAGTGTTTGAGGTCATGATGCACGCGAGCTGGGGGGTAAATGTTGACATGGCGAACTAACGCAATTGACTTCAGAATAATCGCAAAGTCCCAGTAGGTCGCCCCAGCTCGGCGAGGTGGAAGACAGCTCGCCCGGACCCCGAGGAGCCCAAAGTCAGCATGTCTTTCGGACCGAATAAAGGGAGCTCGCCCCTACCCCGAGAAAGGGCCCCGCTGAGGTCCATTGTCACACAACACCCAAAGACTACACAAGGTGTCGGAGCTCGCTCTCGAGCTTGCCCAGGAGTTCGCCCTGTAGCCTGTAGGATCTCGATGGTTTTGCTCTTTTTCCCTCCGTCCGGTTTATCCACAAGGGTGGTTTACGGCGAGGTTTTTAATGAGGCCCATCTTGTCTAAGACAATGTAGTAGGACGAGCCACAAGGAACCCTCGTCAACGCCGGAGGCCAAATAGGCTCGTAAGGTGCCGTCTCACACTCGCACACCTACAAATAAGACCTCTCTTGTAACGATTCCATAATTAATACATTTCCTACACTTTACTTTCTCTCTCTAAGCTATCCACTTTCTCTCTCTATATTATCCAAGAACACAATATTCATAGATTATTGTTTGATCGGATTAATCCGATATAAAGCCACATAACAAACAATAATTAGTAAATTCTATCAACATCTACCACTACTCAACTGATCATACAAGGCAACCACTGTTTCAATATTATAATTCCACCGGGGTTCGCCATATGGTCCGATTGTAATAATATAGAGTAAAACAGGACATCACAAGATGAGTTTTAACCTCATCAATGCTCAAGAATCTCTTGTTACCGCATTTTTTCTTGAACAGGACATGTAATCTGGTCACACATATCCATGCAGTATGGATTACGAGAGGCAACTTAAGAAAACTCATCCATTTTCTCGTAAAATTCAGAGTTGATCATTCCTTCAATCAGACGAGGCATTTGATACATCCAACGATGATCAGGGAGTTCCATCTGATTGAAATTAAGAATACATCACATTAGAATTATAAAAAAAGCTCTATGGTTTCGACTGTAAACAAAGATATCCAATTTTTTTAAACAAAAAATCCACTATAATCATATATCTATTAAATTAAATTTATCAAACATATATGTGATTCACAACAAAATTCTAACAAATAATGTACAATAAATAATGCTAAAATTATCCATAAACAATTAATGTACAACAAATAATTAATGTTAAATTATCCATAAACAATTAATGTACAATAAATAATGCTAAAATTATCACAAATCGAACACAGAATAACATGTATTTTAACAAGCAAATAAACTTTATTTAACAATAGAAATCAATCGGTAAAAATGTGAAAACATACTGTCAAATTGAAGTAACGAGCACAATGTGACAATAGACCCAAAAGATTGCAACCAGCACGTTGAAACGATAATTCTTCACATTTGAGAGATTTTTTGAAGGTTGGGGGGAAGTTTTTTTGCGAATGAATAGAATGAAAAGGGCAGAAGCTGTTGTATATTCGTAATTTCGCGACCGCATAGGCGGTTGCTAAATATAAATATCAAATCGGGTAATAATTGTCCACCTACCCACTTTTGGATTCGATATTTAGTAACCGATTAGGCGGTCGCTAATATCAAAATAAATAGCGACTGTCATTATCGATCGATAAATTGACTAAAACCAAGTTTAACGACCGACAGCAGGCGGTTGCTAAATTGTTTTGATATTAGCGACCGCTATCGATCGCAACAATCTCATTTTTGACCTAGAGTCAACGTCGGTCGCTTATTACATATTTAGCCACCGCTGTTGAGGCGGTCACTAATTCGCGCGTTTTTTGTAGTGTATTAGTGAATTGGGTAGTAGTGAATTGTTCTTGGAGAATTAATTAATTAGACACTACAAAAAAATGGGTTTTAGCGACCGATTTTCGAAGCGGTTGCTAAACGGTCGTTAAGATACCATGGTCTTGACCCGTTCAGGTTAACTCAGCGACTGCCTTCGACGGTCGTTAGATATATATTAGCAACCGCCACTGGCGGTCGTAAATTTATTATGTACTATAAAATAAATTTTATTTTATAACTGTTGCGACCGCCGATGACAGTCGTTAATATATATTTAACGACCGTCTAGAATTTTTAATAAAAAAAATTAATATTTATGTAAATTTTTTAGATAATGTTTGCGACCGATGAAGGTAGTCGTTAATTATATAATTAGTGACCACTTTAGCGGTCTCCAAAAATTTTCGTATTAAAAAATGTGACCAAGCTGTTTCAAACCCAGACCCTTCCTAAGGCTGAGCTGTGCTCGTACCACTTGGCTAAGGATCCAGCATCTTAATTGTAACATTAGACCTTTAATATGAGGCTAAGACTCAGAATAGATGCTCCATTTTCGCACACGGTAGGAGTTGAACGTGCGTTCTTTGGGCATCTCAGAGGTGGCGTGTTCCACTCTGACACTTATCATTATTATACATTTTTATGCAATTAGATCCAACTAATTGTATATAACTCCAAATTTAATCACTTTTTTTAAATGCATCAAATTAATTGATTATTTCTTCTAATTATTTAATGTATATATATATATATATTTCAATAAATATTTTTAATATTCTATATTTATTATTTGATATTACTAAATTTTATGAATTGCAGAAAAATCTGAATAAAATTTAGATAAATTAGGATTTTAATATAATTTTAAAATTAATAATTTTAACATTAACTGACAACAAAAAAAAACTAATTGGATGAACCATAATATTAAACCAAAATTATTTACTGTTATAAGGTTGTGAGTCATGAGGGTTTGCAAATAAAATGAATAAAAGAACAACTAAAGAAAATATTATCAACACTATTTTTCTGCAAATTCAATATTTTATGGGGTAACAAGAATTAAATATCTTTTTTTTATTAACTGTACAAATTAATATTAAATATAAAAATAATACAAATATCATAAAATTTTAAATATATAACAAAAAAAGTTAACTAAAATATTTATAATAAAACATACATTAAAAAAATTTTAAAAATTAAGTAACCTCCCGCGTGATACGCAGTACTAATAATATATAATTAAGAGCGTAAAATGAAGAAAAAAAAGGCTAACTGTTAATATATCATTCTTAGAAACCGCTCTGATTCACTCATACTTATCCGTATTAATATATATTCCACGCATATATATATATGGATCGTTCCCCTCCAAGAAATTAAGCCTCCAGCTCCAACATCTTATAATAATTTCATTCTCTCTTGTTCAATTCAGTAGTCAATTAAGATCGATTAATGGCGTCAATTAGTAGCAGCATTACACTTCAGGTACCGGAGAGGAATAATGTGAAAGTGTACGCCGTCGTCATCAAAAGTCATTCGAATATCAGGATCTGGAACATCCCTGTGAACTTGGACCACACTATCTTGACCACTCACAAAGTCACACGGTGGATTGAAGGCGTCTACGAGGACTTGGGAATACTATTGGATTCCGGCACGTGGGCATGGAAGTGGAGATCGACTTCGTAGCCGCCCGTGCAATTCTGCGTGGGAAACCGGTGCCTGCTGATCCAGGTCGAGGAAAATCAACCTTGCCCTCCCTCCCTCCTTCAATTCATGCACGACCAACACAAATTTGCTTTCGTGAGCAGCCAGGCTGCACTCAAGATAAAGCCGTTGGAAAAGGCGCTTGGCGGCATTCAAGGCACGAAGATGATGATTATCAACTTGTGGAACTATATGGAGCCCATCTTCAAGAAATGGGGCATAATTAATTCGTTTCGACCGGCTAATGAGGGGGTGGTGGACCTTGACTGGGGTGGCCCTAATGCCTACCAGCTCTCACCACTATGCTTGCATCAACGCTCTCCTCAATATTCATATAGCAAAGTGCCTCTGGAATGTATCTTAATTCATCCAATTCACTTCGATGGTTCTTCGACGAACCATTCGTGGACGAACCAAATTCTAGCATGCATGTATGTTTTCTTTACCTGATCAAGGATACATATATTCCTATCGATGGATTCTTCAATGTTTTATATGTTTCAATTGTTATTAGCATTCTCCCTATTGTTTCTGTTATTCTCTACATGCATGGATTCTTAGTCAATTTAAACCCAATGTCACGTTTTCATTTTATTTTATTTTTCAATTAAATTTATTGTCAAACTTCAGTTATATATATATATTAACCTACATATTTCAGTTGAAACTAGAGTAATATCTCAGTCAAAGTTAGTATTACATTTCATTCTTGTTTTTAATCGCACGATGCAACTAATGCACATGATATTGTCATTTTCTCTCTTCCTTTTCTTAGAATGCATGGTTTCTTTAATTTTTGGTGATTTCTAGCATATATCAAAGGTTGCCTAGTGTGCACTTCTTTTAATCTTTAATTCCTGGCACTGTTCTTTTATAACGAATCCAACTGAGTATGCATATATTATTGAGCTGAAGTCTATTAATTTATTATCTGAGATCTCTCCTACTAAAAAAGAGCGAGAAAAAACTGTTATTGAAATGGAGAGTTATGGGACCAAAATCCAAAAGTTAAAATTTTTGGGATCAAAAGAGGACACTCAATAAGTACTTTTGGTCCCACAGGACACGAGAGAAATGTACTTTTGGGACGAGAGAAATGTACTTTTGGTCCCACAGGACACGCACTCGATTCAAAATGGTCCCAAGCCTTTCAGTTTTGGTCCCATATTTTTTTTCTTTACAAAAATAGTCCCAAAAGATTTGAATAATACGAAATTCATCTCATATTATCTAAAACCATTTTAAAATTAATGGAGAAGTCACGTTCTTTGCACGTGCTATGCTATTAAGTCAAAATAACACAAAATCAACACAGAAAACACATACTTTATGGAGATTACACAAAAAAAAACCATACACAATCGCGAATCGTCGTCTTCTTCACTGACCCAAATAAGGTTGCGTGGAAAATGAATACGGGGAACTTCAAAACCTTATTATGGTTCAAAATGAGGTAAATTTCTTTTTCGTGCAGCATAATTAGGTTTTGAAGTTCCCCGTATTCATTTTCTGCGCAGCATTATTGGGGTAAATTTTGCCAATTTCCCCAATGAAGAAGACGATGATTCATGATTGTGTATTTTGGGTGCAATCTCCACAAAGTATGTGTTTTCTGTGTTGATTTTGTGTTATTTTCACTTAATAACAGAGCACGTGCAAAGAACGTGACTTCTCTATTAATTTTAAAACGATGTTAGATGATATGGGATGAATTTCGTATTATTCGAATCGTTTGGGACTATTTTTGTAAAAAAAAAAGATATGGGACCAAAATTGAAATGCTTGGGACCATTTTGAATCGGATGCGTGTCCTGCGAGACCAAAAGTGTAAATCCCTCGTTATGGGACCAAAAAACTTTTTTACTCAATGTTTCCACAACCTGTGAAGGAGTGACTTAGGAAAACCTAGCGTAGACTACTTAGTGTGGGCCAACGCCTTATATGATTATTATATATTTTAGGTGTTTCCTTAGGGGGATTTCTTGCACGGACAGGGGGTCATGTATAAAAATATTATTTGGTGAATTATCTATGTTTGAGTGATAATATGTGAGCTTAGGTGGATTCTAATATGTGATTTATATTCTGTGAATATATAAAATGCATGTGCGAGCATTATATTTAATGTGAAATGAGTTTGTGAGCTCTATATCTTATGTTGAATGAGCATGTGAGATCTATGTGATGTGGAATGAGCATGTGAATTCTATATGTGATATGGAAGGAATCGGTGAGCTCCATAATTGATATGGGTTGAACTTATGGGTTAAGTGCTATTTGAATATTGTGAATTATGTTAAAAGAAAATCAAGGATATATAAAAAATATATTATTAAAATAATCAAGAACATAATATTTTATACGATTTATTTTATTATAATTTTTTGAATTTACATATACGTGTATTAATGATTTATATATATATATATATATATATGATTTCTTGAATCTAACATATACGTATATCAATAATTTATACATGCACAATTGTTTGCCTAAATGGTGTCTACATGTAAGTGTACATGATCATTATCGTCGTGGCAAGTTTAACCAAGTTTATTATTTATTGAACTCAGGGAGAGGGCGGATTGTAATGTATGATTATTGTTCTAATTCAAATTCACGAAGCAATAAAAGTGGGGAAGATTTCTAATGTCTACTAGTTTGTCAAAATAGTAAACTACCTATCACCTTGTTTTGGAAAGTGAGCAAGTTGTGTGAGAGATGTATTAGTGTATTGTCCTATGTTTCACATGGTGATGTATCACTTACTCATGCAATGAGGTATTGTACAATCAATTGGCAAGCCACTCTAACATGCAAAGGTCTCCCTAGATACACATTAGAGCCTCTAATTGTTCATTCTATTCACTAAGGATAATTCTCACTATCTTAGGAATTTTATCAAACACTTAGCATGCATTGACCTAATAACAAGAAGATTTAGGAAAATAGCTCAACTCTCGAATGAGACTAACTCCTAATGGCCTATTCCATCAATTATGCATTCAAAGCATTCATACAAACCATCAATTTTGGAGAATTGATCATACAACATTTCATAGCATTCATAAGATCAACATTCACCACATTACTCCATAGGAATCATATACTAACAAATTAAGGAATTAGCCCATGGCTAATTTTGTAAACAAAAGAGTAATTGAATTAACTACAATCATCATTATGCAGGAATTGAATAGAAAATACAAGAAATTACCTATTACAATGGAAAATTGGAAAGATAAAAATTACCTCCAAAAGTTATAAAATGATCCGTCAATGGAAATCGAAATTCAAACGGTAGAAATATAGCTCTAGCTATGACAAGAGTGCAGGAACAAACAGATTTGAAGATCTGATTGGTAGATCAAAAGTTATCGTAGAAATCGGAAGTAGAAATCTTAAGAACCCAAATAGAAACTACCTCTAACTTCTACCAATCTAGAGAGAGAATATGATGATGTGTGTAATCTAAGAATAATGAAAAGTCTCATTTGGAAATCTGATATGGAAGTATATAAAGTACCCTGGATCATTTACTAAGATGCCTCTCATTAAAACGCGCGAAAATACGAAAATGGCCCTGAAATCTCGAATTTCCTGAACTCAGGGGCGTAGGTACTTTGGGGCTACACTGGGTTGTAGCCCAGTGCAACTTCAAACCAACTTTTTATATGTATGTATATGCCAGCAAGTTAATATAATATTGAGCCCACTCCAAATGAACTTTTAAATCCTGAAAAATTTAATGCCCAAAATTTAATGCCCAAGTCCCAACAAGCAACAATCTAAATAGATGGTGTTTTTGTATTTTTTCTGTTTTCAAAGTTAAATTTCTATTGTGCGGTGATGGTCCTTTATATATATATATATATATATATATATATATATATTTCAAATATGATAAATTTAAAAGTATAAAATATTGAAAATCATTAACAAAAGTAGCAGTTTTCTCGAAATTTTAGAAATTGGGGTTGTCTTGAAATTTTCCACTTCAGTCAAGATAATAATTTTTTAAATTCTATTTATTTATTCATGATTTTTTATGTAATCATTTTGCTTGTTGAAGATTATTTTGTATCTTGTGTATTGAATTTTTATTTTATATATTAAATTAATATTTAATATCAAAATTTATTTAGATAGTTATCGAAATTGCTAATTAATTGTATAAAGTAATATATAAGAAATATATAAATTACATAAATAGTCTCATGAGAATTTGTGGTTACGAATATGATATTCTTTTTTTTTTTTTACCAAAGAATGGCCTATATGATTTTTCCATCAAAAGCTAAAAAAATTACACATACAGAGTTGAGTAGAAGATTTAATTATGTCATCTGTTGAATTATGTTCTCCTGATGTAGCTAGATAGGGTCAAGATATTATTTGTTTAGATTATGAAGGCACTGCTTCGTACATAAAAAGACGAGATATGTTTTTCTTAGAGATTATCTGATGATTTATATTCAGAACAATTTTATTAAGAATATAGTAGACTCAATTATTGATGAATTTTATGTTTTGAAGTGTCGCACAACTTTAAGTGGATATCGAAATATTTTATTGTGTAAATAAATTTTTAATGTATCGAAGCATTTACTGTTCAGCCCAGCGCGCCATCAAATCCTGGATCCTCCCCAGCCTGAACTGCTGCCGACCTTGATCGCGCGCTTTGCAAATCTGTCGAGCACCTTCTTGCTGCCTACCGAGTTTGGTCGCGCGGCAGCGTGCGCGGTTCATGGCTGCCGACCCAGTACCCGGGTGTGCAACCACAAGTGTAGGTCCTGCCGATTTGAGAGGAGGTGCTGCCGATCTGGGTCCTTAGGCTCGGTCGATACGCAACTTCCTCGTTTTTGTCATATCTTGAGTTCTAGGACTCCGATTGACTCGATTCTTCTTTTGTTGCAACCCTCTCTTCAAGCTCTTCAACATGGAACATTAATTTCTTCCATTGGCTCAACTCCAGATTTTAGGACTTTTCTCGATCTTGCTCGTTTCTTCCTTATTTTGCTCGTTTTCACCTACAATCACAACATCCTAGCCAAAAAGGGTTAAATACACAAAATATAGCATATTAGGGTCAAATATGAACATAATATCACCAAAAGCATATAGAAATGAGTGCTAAAACATGCAATTATGACCCTAATCACACCCCCAACCTAGATTGTTGCTCGGCCTCGAGCAACGAAGCGATAAGATAGGGGAATAATTGTATTAATAAAGCATCAAGTACAAGATCAATGCCATAGAATCATCACTCAATATCTAGCAAATCTAAGATACAATATCATCCACTTAACTAATCAAAATCAAGTCAATTAGCACAATATCAAGTCAATGAGTCGTGATCCTCACAAGATAGGTGTTTCACTCAACCCTCAAGTGTTTAGGATCTCTCATACAAACCATTCATACAAACCATCAATTTAGAGAATTGATCATACAACATTTCATAGCATTCATAAGATCAACATTCACCACATTACTCCATAGGAATCATACACTAACACATTAAGGAATTAGCCCATGGCTAATTGTGTAAACAAAAGAGTAATTGAATTAACTACCATCATCATTATGCAGGAATTGAATAGAGAATACAAGAAATTACCTATTACAATGGAAAATTGGAAAGATACAAATTACCTCCAAAAGCTATAAAATGATCCGTCAATGGAAATCGAAATTAAAACGGTAGAAATGTAGCTCTAGCTATGACAAGAGTGCAGGAACAAACAGATTAGAAGATCCGATCGGTAGATCAAAAGTTATCATAGAAATCGAAAGTAGAAATCTTAAGAACTCAAATAGAAACTACCTCTAACTTCTACCAATCTAGAGAGAGAATATGATGATGTGTGTAATCTAAGAATAATGAAAAGTCTCCTTTGGAAATCTGATATGGAAGTATATAAAGTACCCCTGGATCATTTACTAAGATGCCCCTCATTAAAACGCACGAAAATACGAAAGTGGCCCTGAAATCTCGAATTTCCTGAACTGCTGCCGACCACATGCTTGAAGGCTGCCGACCTGGATCGCGCACTTTGCAAATCTGCCGAGCACCTTCTTTCTGCCTGCCGAGCTTGGTCGCGCCGCAGCATGCGCGGTGCATGGCTGCCGACCCAGTACCCACGCGCGCGACCAAAAGTGTAGGTCCTGCCGATTTGAGAGGAGGTGCTGCAGATCAGGGTCCTTAGGCTCGGTCGATGCGCGACTTTCTCGTTTTTGTCATATCTTGAGTTCTAGGACTCCAATTGACTCGATTCTTCTTTTGTTGCGACCCTCTCTTGAAGCTCTTCAACATGTAACATTAATTTCTTCCATTGGTTCAACTCCAGATTTTAGGACTTTTCTCGATCTTGCTCGTTTCTTCCTTATTTTGCTCATTTTCACCTACAATCACAACTTCCTAGCCAAAAAGGGTTAAATACACAAAGTATAGCATATTAGGGTCAAATATGAACATAATATCACCAAAAACATATAGAAATGAGTGCTAAAACATGCAATTATGACCCTAATCAACAACTCATACACAAAATTATGATAAATAAATTAAATAATTAAAAATATGTACACATGCACAACACTTATAAATTACTTACAGTATGTATAGCGTAGACACAATAATTTTAATATGAACCGGTACATAAAAATATAAATAAACAATATCAGAATATTAAGAACATGAAAAAAAGAACATTAAAAATACAAATAAACAATTCAAATGTTGAAATTTAAAATCAAATAGATAAGCAAACCACGAAAAATGTGTAGCAAGAGAAAAAAAAATATTATTTCACCAAATTATAAGATGTAAAATATGAACCTGAAAAAAAAATTGAACATGAAAAGATAAATAAATAATTTAAATATTAGAATACGATAAATAAGAACATTAGAAGAGAAATAAGAAGAAGCAAGAGTCGAAGAAATAGGGTTAAAAGATGAGAATGATAATGTTTATAGAGTAGAAATTTATAGAAGTATAGAAATTAAGATGAACGGTTGAGATTAAAAAATTAAATATAAAATTTGATATTATGAATATATTTATAAGATGTATATAATATATATATATATATATATATATATATATTTATAAAATATCAAAATGTATGGTTAAGATTAAAACACTTAAAATATAAGGTCGAAATTAATTCGTAATGCTAGAGTTAATGAGAATTGAGGAATTATAAAACCGAGCATTCTGATTGATTTCATAACTTCATCTTTATATAATATAAAGCTATATATATATATATATATATACATATATAACTTCGGTAGTAGGTTAACTAACACATGAACTTTACTAATTAGGGTCACTTACATCTAAGGTCAAATTATATAGTAATACTACAACTAAGGTCACCTATATTTTAAAAATACAACAAGGGGCAACAGTGGCGGACCTAGTAGAGTGACATGGGGGTACAGTTGTACCCCTTTTCAAAAAAAATTAATATATATATATATATACATATAGTATAATTTGAAACACTGACCAAGTTCATAACTTCATATATATTGGTTAATTGGTGTAGTGCCGTGAGATTTGGATGAGTAGTTGTGTAGTTGACTAGGTAAATATTTTAGCTTTTAATATATTATATATATAATTTAGATTATATTATATCAATGTTCATTTGAATTGATGAAAATCAAACTTGATTTTAGAATATCATCGTCAAGTTTAACACAACTTCTCTTTTCTTCATCTCTTCTCCACTCCCGACCGTATTTTTTTTATTAATTTCAATATATAATTTTGTGTAGTTGGATTTTGAAATTATTTTATGATTTTTAGTGACTAATTATGGCTTGCTACACCTATCAAATGGATGTTTGAGCAAAATACTTCATTTAAAAGGGGATGAATTTAGATCGGCTCCATATACCGAAATAAATTGTTCAACATTTAAAAATAAATAAACTACCCTTCATCTTCCGAATTAAATTCATTGTCACCAAGTCTCACAACCTCCCCGTTCTCATCATCACTCCTACTCGTTTCTTCTTCATCTTCAACGTCAGGAAACTTGGGAGCTTTGACACCCATATGCTTAGAAACTTCTTTGACCTATTTCTTCATAATTTCTCCTTAATTCTTTGTTTTGCCCATCCATTTCTTCATTTTCTTCTCCTTACTCTACGACTTCTCCAATTTTTCCTCACCTCAGAGTTAGATGAGGTTCCTTTTTGGGATAGATAGACAGCCTTACTGCGACTGCTCAATCCTACAATCTTCCCCTTCTTGACGCCGACCACATCCAAATAGAGGTGGTCCTCGTTAATAGGGGTGAGGGAAGGGTTTTCAGGGTGAGTGTCGACTGCATTTGAGCCTTTTGGATGACCTACTTCATCTTGTTCTAAAATTAAATATAATTTAATATTAATTAGTAGAATAAATTAAAGATTAATTAGAACATGAGTTATAAAATGCTTAAGTGAATGTCAGTGATTCGGTCGAAGGAAGACTGCCTAGACTCGTCAACTGGGTGACAAAAGTTAAGTTCCTCGAAGAGGGTGGCCTTCCGTTCGTACTCCTTCTCCTATAAAAAAATTAATTAAATTAAAATAAGTAAAATGAATAAATTTAAATGTGAGTATTATAAAATTAAATACTTACAAAAGCGAGGTCATGCTCATAAATGATCCAAAAGCCAGCCTGATGTCTGGCTACGCCATGCCTAGTAGGGTCTCTAAGCTGATTTTGTTTGGCTTTCTCGGTCCTCTCAACATTCCTCAGATATATCCATTAATTAACTACTCCCTTCCAGATGTTGGGACCCTCTTTATCTGTCCCCTTATTATAAAATGTGTCCTCGGCCCTCCACTTCCTTTTCATACCGGTGATTAAGTCTTTCATTCGTTGCTGCACTTTTTCATAGAACAGAGATTGCACCTCTGCGTGGTATCATGTATCCCAAATGCAGAGTTTCTGCAATTAAATTCATAATAAACATATAAATTACATTTCATAATAATTTAAATATTAAATAAAAATATTATTGTTTATAAATATTTCTTATACTCATCAAAAAATGCTACTCTCTTTTCAGCCAGAAAGTTAGTACATGAAGTTACGCCATAAGGCCAGACCACACGTTTCAGTGCATCCGTGATTAAGCCGGGAGCCTGATAACTTGAAAACAAGCTGCATAAAAAATAAGGTATTAATATTAATAATAATTATCATAAAATTAAAAAATATGTAAAATTCTTACACTCCATCAGACGGCACAATGTGGAATCGACTATCTTTTTGAGGATGATGTCGGGATTAAGAAGATCCGGCAGCTTCGTGAGTGGATGACGGGCGATGTAAGTCAGTAATGTGTATCTCTAGTAAAGGGAGGACTTGTCATCCACTCCTCCCTCTCCCTCTCCCCTTCTGTCCTCCCTCTCTCTCCTTACTCTGATCTTGACTCATCCATTATCAACAATACTGTTG
This sequence comes from Prunella vulgaris, assembly GCA_026898435.1. Taxonomy (NCBI): domain Eukaryota; kingdom Viridiplantae; phylum Streptophyta; class Magnoliopsida; order Lamiales; family Lamiaceae; genus Prunella; species Prunella vulgaris. The sequence goes on along the minus strand of JAPKLY010000216.1, from coordinate 227,374 downwards.
GTCCCTTATAAGTGGTGAAGGTCTAAAAGGGGGGGTGAATAGACTTTCAAAACAATTTTTAAACTTTTTCAGAAATAGGGTACTAGAACCTTCAAGTACCTTCTATATGTTTAAAACAACAATATACAAGAGTTATGGACCAGAAAGGTTACAGTTGTAGACTACGAAGTGTACAGCTGCAAAGTTTCAAAGCTTTCAAAATAAAACCAACACCTTGTAGATAATATCAGAGGGGTTTTCACACTTGAAAGTGTATTGAAAAACCTCTAAATGTGCAGCGGAAAAATAGTGTAATTGTTAATGAAAAATAATATGGAAAAATGAAATTAACAGCTGAGTGACTAGAGAGCCCACAACTTTAGATTCCAGTTCCTTGTGGAACACAAAGTTTTATGAAATTTTCAAAGTAACGATGAATGTAACTGAATGTAAATTTGCAATAGGCAAAATAATAAATAAATAAAGCAATATAAATAAGAATAGCAGGTTTATAGTGGTTCAGAGTCTATGAATAAGACCTCTTACATCCACTGTTACACCACTCAGGAGCAAAACTCACTAAAACAAGATTACAAAGATCAATTACAAGTATTTCCCCCTAAGAACTAGATCTCACAAAGATTTTTAATCTAAATAAAAGAGAATACTTAACCTAGTCACTCAGAATAAACAAACTCACTAAGAGTTTCAGAAAAAGAAACCTCACAAAGGGACATATACACAAAGTATAATTCAAATGAAAATTATGTGAGGGATCAACAACAAAAATTCATGTTCACCCAAATGTATATAGGATGTACATTGAATTTAACTTATGTTTTAATTTTAATTTGATTGTTCAAAGTACATGTCACACTGTGTATTTTTTTGCAACTAAGGCATTAATAGTGAGTTGCTCTTGGAGTATTAGTGAATTGTTCTTGGGGTATTACTAACTTGTTCTTCGGGTACTACAGGCTTGTGCTTGGGGTATTAGTAAATTGTTCTAGGAGTATTACTTACACACTACAAAAAAGCGAATTTTAGCGACTGATTTTTGAAGCGGTCGCTAAGATACCCGGGTCACTTGCATTATTTTATATATGAAAACAACTGATGCTATTTAGTATATAGTTGAATTTCAATGTGTACCAACACATTACATACAAGATTATACAAATGCATTTATATGTAGAATTACCAACGAAAATTAGCAATTTAAATAGTTAGGTTATTTACGTGTGACATCTTCTAAAATGAATTTAAAAAAGTTAAGCGACAATTTAAGATAACCTCTAGTTGGTCTTGATCGGCAATATAAACATAAAGTAATAAAATTTTGTTCAAGAAAATACAAACTAGGGAAAATTATTATTTTCGTCCTGTAACTTTACCTCTTTTTATTTTAGTCCTACTAGCTTTAAGATTTTGATTTTCGCCATTTAATATTACCTCTTTTTTATTTTGGTCCTATTAATTTTCAAATTTGGATTTTCACCCTATAACTTAAATATTATTTTTATTTTTGTCCTATAAATTTTTTTTTTATACATGGATGAGGATGGCACATGACTAAAAAAAACATGTAAGATATAGGACAAAAATCAAAATTTGAAGGTTAATAGAACAAAATAAAAAAGAAGTAATGTTACATGACAAAAATCAAATTGTGAAAGTTAGTAGGACTTAAATAAAAAAGAGGTGATGTTACGGGATTAAAATAATAAATTTCCCTACAAACTATTAAGAATTGAAAGAAAAGTAATCAAGATCCATACATGAAAGAAACTGATCAATGGAATTTGGCAATTGTAGAAACCCGCCCCAATTTCAATTAATTATGTGTTTAATATTATTGATGTTCTTAAATAATTTTTACCGACAAATGAAAAAACCAAACCGAGAGCACCTCTAGCACTAATATAATTGATTAAATTAAATACTTAATTTATGAAATTAACAAAATACAAATTTTAAATAAAATGTTGATGTCCTTAAATCGCTAATAATTATTGAACGAAAATGCATATTATAGTTAGCAACCGCCACAAAATAGTTGCAAACTCTTTTGTTGATCAACTAACGGTTGTCACTGGCGGTCAGTAATCATAAAAGTTAATTCGTGACTGCCTTTTCATTCGCAAATTTTTTCAATCTAAATTGGGTAGTTGAACAATAATTTCCCATTTCATTTTCTAGGTCTAGCGAATGCATTAGGGCGGTTGGTAAATTAAAAATTGAATTAGCGACCATTTTTCAGTCGCTAAATATCAAATCTGAATTGGTTAAATGAGAAATAATTGCCCGTTCTACTTTATTATTTTGCAACTATCTGGGCAGTTGCAAAATTGGAAAAGGCGGTCCCTGATTTTTTAATATAGATCAATTTCTGCTCTTTCTTCTACATGTTTCTTTCGAAAAAAAACATGAATAGAGAGTTCTAAAAACATCCCGAATTTGGACGAATATTATTTTGACGTGTTGGTTGCAATGTGTGGGTCTATTGTTACATTTTGTTTGTTGCTTTAATTTCAGCTTACGTTTTTAAAATATTACCCTTCAAATCTCTTTTTATATATAGTTTAGGTTTTTGATAAAAAATATTAGGCAAAGTATTTTTATGTGTTTATTATGATAAAGCATGATTTGTTGTATATTAAATGTTATATTGGTATACCTATTTTTATTGGAGATTATTCCAAAATTTTTTAAAATTTGCGTGTGAATTACATATATTTGATAAATTAAGTGTAATTGATTTATGATTATATTGAATTTTTTGTTTTAAAAAAAATGGATATGCTTGTCTACACTTCAAACTCTACCGAATTTTTTTTTAATTTAAATTTCATGTAATCTTAATTTGAATTAAATGGAACTCTTTGATCGTTGTTCGATATGTCAATGTCTCATATGATACAAGAACTGATAAACTTTGAGTTTTTTCAGAAGATTTATTGAGTTTGCCGCTCTTCATCCATATTGCATTAATAGTTGTGGCCAGATTAGATGTCCTTTTCTATCCAAAAATTGCAGTAACCGGAGATTCTTGAGCATTGATGAGGTTAAAACTCATCTTCTAAGGTTCGGTTTTGCTCTATTTTATTACAATTGGATCGAACATTTTGAAGAGCGGTGAAATTATGATATCGAAATAGTGATTGCATTTTATGATCTGTGGAGTAGTGGTTAAGTTGAGAGATTTGAGGTTGGTGGTTTGAGCTATGATCCGCATACTCCATTCTTTGAGACACCATAGGTTAATGCAGATGAGTTCCACATGTATCTTACGACGATTAATGAGTCTGTTTTGGTGTGGTCACCACACTTCCATGGAGAAGGAACCAAATCCTTATTTGAAGAAAATTTTTAAGATGCTCAAATTTGTCGATTAGAGGTTGTTTCCTAGTTGTGATACTGAGACTCAGTTGTCATTCAATACTCAGATGTTGTACATCAAAACTGAAGGCAAAGTAAGTCAGAATGTTTACAATCAATTTGTAAAGTAAGAGACTCTAAAAGGATATGATTTACTGTTTGATGAATATTGATTGTTGTACAAATGGTTGCATGCTATTTAGGGTGATGATGAGATTATTGATAATTGTAGGATGTGCGGCCACCCTAGGTACAAACCATTTGATCGTAGGAAGAAGAAGACTTTAAAGTCTATGTATTATCTTCCCATCACCCTCGTTTAGAGATGTTATATTAGTCAAGTGCCACTGCAAAAGACATGACATGACATGCTGAGGATTGTTCTGGTTAGGATTCTGGAGAGATGCGTCATCCTACAGACTCTAATGCATGTAGACATCTTGATACAGAGTTTCCAGATTTTGCTAGTGAGAAGAGAAATGTGAGGCTGGGTCTGTGCACATATGAATTTGCTCCACTCAGAATGCACGAGAAGAAGTATTCGTTGTGGCCTATGTTACCGACTCCGTAAAATCTACCTCGTTGGTTGTGCATGAAGCCTCAACCCATATTCCTCACTGTCTTAGTGCTTGGACCTCACAACTTTAAGTATAACCTAGATGTCTACCTTCAACCACTGATTAAAGAGTTGTTATATTTGTGATATACAGGAGTATGGCGTGTACATAAAGGAGAGCTTCACGTTACGGACTGCTATTTTATGGATTATTAGTGATTTTTTAGCATATTCTATATTGTTTGGATGGCTGACAGCTGAAAAACAAGCATTACTTTATTATTAGTATTGTATTTTAAGAAAACTAGAGATTAAGAAAAACTAGAGATTTGTCAAAGAAACCATTCGCATGAAAGAAAGAGAAATGGCAAAGCACTAGCAAAATATTAATATTTCAACCCTATTCATGTACTTAAAATATAGAAATACCAACTTTTGCTGAAACATGACGTTGGTTTTATATAAAATGTGTAAGCTAATATAACAGAAACGTGACACTAGCGTTAAATTAAATCAGAATCAATGTAGAGAACGAGAGAGTTAATTAAGATAGAAACAATTTAAGCACAAAACGTTGAAGAAACCATCTATATCTATATATGTATACTTCAGTAAAAGATGCAGTACTACCTGCAAGAACGTATAAAAGGTTGAAAGGAGTGTAGGCAACGCAACCATTGATACATCAACGTAACAAGATCAATGAATACATGCATGCATGCTACAAAATCGTTGTTCCATGAATTAAAGATTCAAAGCAAAAGTAATGATATGGAGAAATGAATTCAATTAAGATTCCAGATGATCTTTGCGATATGAATATTGAGGAAAGCGTCGATGCAAGCATAGTGCACCTGCGCTGGTGAGAGCGGGTAGGCATTAGGGCCACCCCAGTTAACGTCCACCACCCCCTCATCACCACCCGGGCGAAACGAATTGAGTATGCCCCACTTCTTGATGATGGGCTCCGAATATTCCGACAAGTCCACGATCGCTATCATCTTGCTTTCATCAGCAGAAATGCCAACCGCCATTTTCAACGGCCTAACCTTGATTGCAACCAGGCTGCACACAAAAACAAATTTGTGGTGGTCGCACATGAATTGGTGGAGGGAGGGAGGGCAAGGCTGATTTTCCACCAGCTGGATCACCAGGCACCGGTTTCCCACGCAGAATTGCAGCATCCTCGCACGGGCAGCTATGAAGTCGATCTCCACTTCCATGCCCACGAACCGTCGGAGCCCACTACCGAACTCGGCGTAGACGCCTTCGATCCACCGTGTGATGACATCGGGGTGCTTTGTCACGGTGGTCATGATTGTGTGGTCCAAGTTCAAAGGCTTGTCCCAGATCGTGACATTCGAATGACTACCGTTGATGACCACGGCGTACACTTGCATTATACTACTATATATATATATATATATATATATATAGATTATAAAATAATCATCTTCCTAATATTTTCAATATTTATCAACATGAGTTCATATAAATACCATTTCTTGATCATTTTAATTAAAATATATTTTTTTTAAATTATAAAATAATCATCTTTGTAATATTTTTAAGCTTGATTAATACGATTACGTATATACATATTTTTTTTAATTTTTTTAATTAAACTATTATATATATATATATGTATTAATTGAAAAATAATTTTTAAATTAAAAAATTTATATAAAAATCATCATTTTATTCTTATTTTGTTAACACGAGTACTTATAGTATATACACCTTTCTTTATCGTTTGAATTAAAATAAGTTTACTAAAATTATAAAATAATAACTTTTTTTCACTATTTATTTACATGAGTGCATATGTATGAACATAATTTTTTATCGTTTTAACTAAACTTCATCAATAAAAATTATTAATCAATTAAAATTAATTAATATTATACTACTATAATATTTATATATATTAAATCAATTATAAAATAATTTTTAAAATGAAAAAATTACATAAGATAGCAGTTCTAAGCCCTAGACCTTAGACAACAATTTGAACTGTTGACTTAGCCCTAAACCTTAGATTGCAGAATTTTGATTATTTTTCTTAAAATTTTAATATTAAAATCGAAATTAATTTTGTAAATTTTTTGTTTTGTTTTTCAAAATTCATACTTTTTTTGAATTTTGAATATCTTTTCCAACATATTTTTATGAATTTTGGATGTCTTTCCAAAAAAAAATTTCCAAATTTTTCTAACACATCATTTTTTTGTTTCTAGCGTCAAAATTATCTCGAAAGCTAAAGAAGGTATGGGAGACTCAGCACAATTGTCTCTATCTTCTTGCCTCACTCAACACTCTCTCAAGGTTTTATGCCAAAAATACCCCAGACGATCGCCAGAATCTTCGATCCACCATTGAAAGCTGTGACCTCTTCATAAACGAGGAGTTCCTGGCCGTGTACGCCTTGGCCCAATAGGTGCATCAACTGAAACACACTATTTGTTTACTTCATATATTTTTGTAGTTTGATATGGTAAGAGCTTTGATCATAAATGCATTTTCAAGCGTTTGGCTGAGTTGATCAGCGCATATGGTGTGTGCATTGTTATTTGGTGCTGAAACGAAAATCATATAGTATAGAATAATGATATTTGTGTTATTTGGTGCTGAAACGAAAATCATATAGTATAGAATAATGATATTTGTGTTATTTGGAGCTTGATCAATGTTATATATTTGCTTGTCATATGAATGATGTGCATTTTTTTGTTTGTGGTGCATGATTTTGATGGATATGAGAGGAGGGTAATTTGTGGGGGTGTACACAACTTTACATGAGTGTATTCAACTAATTAATTTGTACACTGCAAACACTTGTGGGTGTATTCCACATTCGAAAATAATCTCGTTTCTGAATTCCAATATGCATGTTTACTTTATGCAATAATCTCGTTTTCGAATTTCAATATTTTTTACTTCATACAGCCATGGTTAATATGGGCATTCTCCACAGGCTAACGCTATTAATCAAAGACAACACGCATGCATATTCCCTTTCCTAAACATAAGAAATTCCTTCTTCAAATCCATTTCCTCTCTCCCTAAAGCTCTCACCCCCGCACTAAGCTAGGATACTTAATTTCCACATATATAGAGTATCCCACAACCAACACCAATTTTGCTTTTCATCCTACCTCCTTTCCCACCAAGATCGTCTTCATATTTAAAAATAAGAATTTTATGCCATATGATTATTCGATTTTAAAAAATTCAATGTCATTTATCCAACAAATTAAGAACAAATTGAATGAAAATATATTTTTAATTTTACAAGGAAACTTGTTTATACAATTCAGAAGGTTTTATTCATGAGAATGGAACATCTTTGATCGGATGTAAAATTATTCCAAGAAGAGGAGGTGATTTTAGTCAGAAGAAGTTTCAACGTGCACAACTGACTGCATGTGCATTTAACAGTTTTCAAATTATAATTAACTACTTAATCGAAGTTTCAACGTGCAAAACTGACTGCATGTGTATCTTCTAATTACCAGCCTCTCCCCCTCTCTCTCTCCTAGTAATTTTCCGCATATAGGAATTCCCTTGTGTTAGAGAAATTAAATAATTCCCTATATATAAGCAATTAGCCACTTAGTCTAAAGATATACCAACGTCACAAGATCCATACGTACATGCATGCTAGAAATTCGTCCAAGAAAGAATAGAAGATATGAAAAAAAAGAAAGGAATTAAGCATCGGAATATCAAGATCCAAGATTAAGGACTCAACCATGCATGCAAAAGAAATATAAAGATGCACCAACATATATATATATGTGCGTAGGCACTACAAAAAAATGGGTTTTAGCGATCGATTTAGCGACCGATTTACCGACCGACCAAGGTGGTCGCTAACATTTAGCGACCGAATTTTCATTCGGTCGCTAGCTTAGCCACCGCTAAAACGGTCGGTAATTAGTCGCTAAAAGAACCGGGATTTGACCCGTTTTTGAATGTTAGCGACCGATTTATCGGTCACTATTTATATAAGTAGCGACCGATTATTCGGTCGCTAAATAATAATTTTATTTTTTAAATATTTTGTTATATTTTATTTAGCGACCGATTATTCGGTCGCTAAATAATATTTTTATTTTTTAAATATTTTGTTATATTTTATTTAGCGACCGAATAATCGGTCGCTAATTATATATTTACCGATCGATATTTCGGTCGGTAAATTTTGTCGTGAAAAAAAATTGGGGCCAAGGTGGTTCGAACCCAGGCCTCCAGTGTGGCTCAGCAAGGCTCGAACCACTTGGCTAAGCCCCCAACATATTAACATATGCACCACAACCTTTATTTGAGCCATATTTGGCTCAGATTAAATCCCCCAAATTCGCGCCTGTGAGGGGTCGAACACGCGACCTCTGGGCATCTCAGAGGTGGCGTGACCACTCGGACACTTGTCGTTGTTGTTTATTTTTGTGCAATTAATTGTATATAACTCCGAATTGAGTCACGTTTTTTTTAAAATGCTTCTAATTAAATGAGTATTGTTTCTACTTTATTTATGTTTATATATATTTCATTAAATATTATAATATTAAAATTTTATTATTTAATATTACCAAAATTTATTAATTTGTTTATTTTTTTTGCAATTAATTGTATTTAACTCCAAATTGAGCCACATTTGTTGATATAATTTACTAATCGATATTTGTTTATATGACTTTACAACGAATTAATTCTACCAAACAATAATCTTATGATTTTGTGTTCTTGGAGAGGGAGAGTAGAGTTTAGAGAGAGAAATATTGCAATGAAGATTATA
>JAPKLY010000216.1:205889-218263 GCA_026898435.1 Prunella vulgaris | reverse complement strand
CTCTACTCTCCCTCCCCAAGAACACAAAATCATAAGATTATTGTTTGGTAGAATTAATTCGTTGTAAAGCCACATAAACAAACATCGATTAGTAAATTCTATCAACAATTTGGCGCTAGAAGGAGGGGCTCGAACCTGAAAATTAGAAAATCTCAAGAACAAAAAAAAATTAGGGTTTGTTGAAGATTTGAAGATTTGAAGGTGTTCTTGATAAAACTCAAGAACACTTGAAGATACACATACACCTTCATCCCTTGAACGAAGAACCCAGATTTCCGGACAAAAACCCGAGTTTTCAGATTTCACGAAATTGGCCCGGAACAAGTTTTCAAACGCGCGCGTGCACACGAATAAACCAAATTTCGGATAATTCATCACACGCGAGGCTAGACGAAAACTTGCACAGCTCCACCTAAGCTGGACGACCACCACACCGGCGACCTCCACCACTCCGGTGACCTCCCTCCACTCCGACGACCTTCAGCAAGCTACCCCATCCGAAACCCAAAAATGGCTAACACTCGAGCCGCCAAGGGACAGGCCCCCGCAGCTGCGGGAAGGTCTAAAGGGGGTGATCAAAACCAGGCCGAGGTGGAGACCTCACCCCAGGTGGTGGAGACATCGCAACCACCTCCCCAGAAGAGCACCGTAGCTCCGCGACCTCCGCGAGTTGCGGTGACCCAGGAAGACTTGGCCCCCGCTCTGAGGGACCTGGTTAGCAATCCTGACGAGCTCCAGCACACCATCGCGACCCTACAGAGGTTGCAGCAACGATAGCAGGACGAACTCGCCCTGGTACCCAGACGAGTTCCAGATGCCGAAGCCCGAGAGCAGACCAGGCCCACTCAGGGCACCCAGACCAGGGGGGACTACAGCGTACTCCCCACCGAACAGGAGGCGAGTTCGGCACAAGCCCGCCAGCGTAGGGAGAGGACTGGTAAGGTCAAAATGGTGGAGGAGGGTCCTGCTCCCTACACGGGAAGGGACTCGGCATACACCAGGGCATCTGGCACCCACGAATCACAAAGGAGGGAAGTCCTCCAAGGCCGCCTGGGCCCGAGATACGAAGAGAATGAGCGTACGGCGGCCCCAGCTGGGTCCCACGGGGACTCCGACCAGCAGCCACGTAGATCAGCCCACGAAAGGCTGAGGAGGCCCGCCACTGACCGACTAGGCCCCCACAGCGGACGCCAATTCCAGCCCGCCACTGAGAGGTCACCCCAGAGTGAGGCACCTCGGGGACGTGCGTCCGCAAGACGCACAACCTTTGAGCACCCTCCGCTGGAGGTGACCCGAGATGACGAGCTGGCCTCACTGAAAAAGACCGTTGAAATGCTACAAGCACAAGTAGCAGCCAAGTCTTGCGGACTTGACGCCACGGCTCTCCCCACCGCTCCATTGGCACCTGCCATCCTCCGCGCACCGGTCCAGAAGAAAATTCAATTCCCGGTGATGTCTGCATACGAGGGCGAGTCGGACCCAAAAGTCCACCTGGCCAAGTACGTGGACTTCATGATTTCGGTCTGCGCCACCGACTCCACCCAGTGCCAGAACTTCCTGCTAACCCTAGGGGATCGAGCTCAACGCTGGTTCTCTTCACTCGCCCCGGGATCAATCTGCTCGTTCGGCCAACTCTCGCGGGAATTCCTGGCCCACTTCTCTGGGTTCAGATCCTACCTTACCCAGAAGCACCGACTCGCCAACATCCACCAAGGCGAGAGCGAGACCGACCAGCAGTACCTGGAAAGGTTCGACAAAATCCTACTGGAAGACGAGCCGGTGAGTGAAGATACCAAGGTCGTCGCAGCGATGGCCGGACTCAGGAGGGGCACCGACCTCTGGAAGGAGATGCACCTCACATGTCCCAACACTTATAGAGAATTCCGCCACAAGGCGGGGGTGTTTGTGGCTATGCAGGAGGCACTACTGAAAGAAGTTGGTGCCCACGAGGAAAGGAAGCCCTACGGGAAGAAGTCCGGGGGCACCTACATAGCTCCCTGGAAATTAAAGGCCTTTGGCGAGGGAGACGAGCTCAAAGAAAAGCTTAATCAGGTCCTCACTATCTCCGTTGACCACATTTTCACTGCCGTCAAAGGCAAGGCCATGCTGGAGGAGCCAAGGCGGATCCGCCAGGACCGCACGAAGCTCAACCCCAATAAATTCTGTGCCTACCATCAGGTCATCGGCCACTTCACCAGCGAGTGCCGAGACCTCCTAAAGCAACTCTGGAAATTTTACGAAGAGGGGAAATTGGCCGAGTTCGTGAAGAAGGCCCCAGCTAAGAGACCGAGGATCGAGAGGAGGGCTACCTCCGATGACGAGAAGGAGGAAGCAGACCAACCTGGTCCCCATCACAGACGGAGGGCACCTCCCCAACCTCAGCAAAACATGGAGCCTACTCGGGAACTCTTAGTTCTTGAGGAAGAGATCGGAGCTGCCGGAGGTCTCCAGGACGGGGGATCCTCCATATCCAGGAGAAAGAGAAAGGCTTAAATCCGGGCCATAAACCAAGTCCAGGAAGGCAGCTCCGGCCCCAGGTCCATCTCACAGCTCGCTGACGAGCTGACATTTCCTTCAGCAGACCTGGAGGGGGTACTGATGCCCCACAACGACTCATTGGTGATAACCGCCAACATCATGAACGTCCGAGTTCACAGGCTACTTGTGGACACCGGCGCATTCACCAACATTCTCTTCAAATCCACCTTGGATGCCTTAGGTGATTTTGAGTCGTATCTGGAACCTTGCAATGCTAGGATAGTGGGGTTCGGAGAAGCTGTAACCGTCACCCTAGGTAGTGTTAGGTTCAGCGTCCAGCTTGTATCGGCTGAGGACCACGAAAGGAGACTGACTAGGCTCATAGATTTCCTAGTTGTCGACCAGCAGTCCTCCTACAACGGGTTCCTTGGTCGTCCGTTTATTAATGAATTCAAAGTGGCGTGTTTGACTTACTACTACTGTTTAAAATTCCCAGCTCCAAAAGGTGCCGGAACTATAAAAGGTGACCAGAGAAAGGCCCGAGAGTGTTTACTCCAAGTCAAAGACCGCCGGGTCAAAAAAACGGTGACACAAGTCCACATCCTCGAAGAGGACGTACAGATTCCTGCAGACGAGCCAAACATCCTAGACGTCATCTCGGTCGAAACTGAGATGATGGAGGTAGGCGATTTGTCATAAATCAACCGAGGCACTGGACCTGTGCAAGACACACAATTGACACCAATGGAGGACTTGGAAGAAACCCAAGTGTTGAGACCTGCGCAGGGGTCGGTACCTGCGCAGGGGCAGCAGCCTACTCCCATGGAGGTAGCTGATGAGGCCCAAGGTGGGGGACCTGCTGGAGGTCAAGAACCAACACCAATGGACGTTGATCCAACTCCCCAAGTCACCACACCATCCCAAGCTGACAGACCACCGGAGGTGTTCACAGCCGACGAGCTCGCCCAAGCTGAGAGCCAACCCGATGACCTCGAACCATGCGTAGGCCACGAGCCTGCGTGAATGTCACAAGGGGAGTGGGACGAGTTCATCAGCGACCCGAGGTGGAAAAGTCAAAAGAGAAAAGCCACCCCCATGGAAGAGTTGACGGCACTCCCGGTGGACCCGGAAAGGGACTTAGAACTTTTCATCGATTCTGAGTTACCTGAACCGTACCGGTCGAGGATGGAGCTGTTCTTAATGACCAACCTGGACGTGTTTGCCTGGTCTCACGAAGACATGACGGGGATCCCATTGGAACATGCTTGCCACAGACTAACATAGACCCGGCGAGGAGACCCGTACACCAAAAGCGAAGAAAGTATGGACCAGACAAGTACGCAGCTCTAACAGTTGAGGTGGAGAAGTTGTTAGACAACAAGCTCATCAAGGAAGCTTTGTGTCCGCAGTGGGTCACGAACCCCGTCCTGGTGAAGAAACACAATGGGACGTGGAGACTCTGCATTGACTTCACGGACCTGAACAAAGCATGCCCGAAGGACAACTTCCCACTACCTCACATTGACCAACTGGTGGACAGCACCGCAGGCCATGAGATGATGAGATTCATGGATGCTTTTGCGGGCTATCACCAGATAGCTCTACACCCAGATGACCAGGAACACACGGCGTTCTACACTAACAAGAACATGTATTGCTGGGAAAGGATGCCGTTCGGACTCATCAACGCCGGAGCTACCTACCAAAGATTGGTGAACAAAATATTTGACCAACACATTGGTGAATCCATGGAGGTGTACGTGGATGACATAGTTGTCAAGAGTTTGAGAAAGGAGGACCACCTGGACCACCTGAAACAGACCTTCGACATACTGCGCCACTACAACATGAAGTTGAACTCCAAAAAGACCAGCTTCGGTGTGCACTCTGGGAAGTTCCTGGGGCACCTAGTTAGCCAGTGTGGAATTGAGGTCAACCCAACACAGGTCCAATGCATAATCGAGATGGGTATACCCGATTCCGTCCAAAAAATTCAAAGACTGACTGGGTGCATGGCAGCCCTGAACAGATTCATCTCCAGGTCCGGCGACCAAAATCATCTATTTTTCGAGGCAATTAAAGCAAACACACGGAGGTACAAAGAGACGGCCAAAGCCAACAAGCTCCACCTCAAAAACCACTTCGTCTGGACAAATGAATGCCAACGAGCCTTCGAAGATATCAAAACATACCTGGTGGATACACAGGTCCTGTCGAAGCTAATACCTGGAGAGAAGCTGTATCTGTACCTAGCCGCGTCGGAGGTGGCCATCAGCTCCGTCCTGGTCCGAGAAGAGGCGAAAACACACCTACCAGTGTACTACGTGAGCCAAGTCTTACATGAAGCTGAGTTGCGGTACACCCCAACAGAGAAGCTGGCTTATGCACTAGTGATGAGTGTTATAAAATTGAGGCCTTACTTCTTTGACCATCCAGTAGAGGTGCTGACAACGTTCCCACTGCGTCAAATACTACAGCGCCCAGACACTGCCGGACGCCTGATGAAATGGTCACTGGAGATCAGCCAATACGGTATAACCTACGCACCCCGAACAGCGATCAAGGGACAAGCACTTGCCGACTTCATCATCGAGCTAACTTTCCTACAAGATCCAACGAGGGGGCGTATAGCTCCGTGGCATCTCTACGTGGACGGATCATCAACTAGCATGGCAGCAGGTGCCGGCGTGGTCCTGATCAGCCCAGACAGACAAGTCTTCACCTCCGCAATTCGGTTCGACTTTCGAGCAACCAACAATGAGGCGGAGTATGAAGCGTTGATAGCAGGACTTAGGCTATCATTAGCTGTGGGGGCAACCAATCTTCAAGTTTTCGGAGATTCGCAGCTAATAATATCCCAAGTCCGGGGGGAATATGAGGCAAAAGACCAGCAGATGATGACCTACTAGAAAATAGGCGCGCATCTGATCTCGATGTTTACACAAGTTTACATCAATCAGATACCGCGGCTAGAGAACACACAAGCAAATGCTCTAGCCCGGCTAGCTACTAGCAACGGCGAAGCCGAATTCACGGAGGTTGTGATCACCACACTGAAAAACCCCTCGACGTCTGATTACAATATAAATCAAACCTCGAGCGGGGTGCAGGAGGACAGTGAAGGTGGTGAAGATTGGTGCACTCCAATCCAAAAATACCTAACAGACGGAACAACACCCGTGGACACCTGGGAAGCTAGCCGGTTAATAAAGCAAGCTGCCAGATATACGCTGCTGGATGGCCAACTCTATAAACGTGGATTCTCTCTACCCCTACTCAAATGCCTAACTAGGAAGCAGGGGTCCGAAGTGTTAGAAGAAATTCACGAAGGGATTTGTGGGAGTCACGCTGGGGGGCAAGCATTGGCATAAAAGACGATCAGACAGGGCTACTACTGGCCCACTCTTCGCAAAGATGCCATCAGCTTCGCTCGAAGGTGCCGAAAGTGCCAACTTTTCGCACCTAACATCCACTCCCCAGCCAACCATCTTAAGTCGGTTTTCAGCCCATGGCCTATCGCGAAATGGGGTATCGACTTGATCGGCCCATTTCCACATGGCAGAGGCGGTGTAAAGTTTGATGTCGTAGCAGTAGACTACTACACTAAGTGGGCTGAGGCCGAAGCTCTCACAACCATAACCCAAGAAAGGATGATCGGCTTCATTTGGAAAAACCTGATCTGCAGGTTTGGACTCCCGCAGTCGGTCATCACTGATAATGGAAGGCAGTTCGATGGACAGAAGTTGAGGGACTTCTGCAGTTCATGGAACATCAAGAAGCACTACTCGACTCCATACCACCCCCAGTCGAACGGCCAGGTCGAGGCGGTGAACAAGATCCTGAAACACATGTTGAAGCTCCGCCTCGAAGAAAAGAAGGGGAGCTGGGCAGACGAACTCCCGGAGGTCCTCTGGTCTTATGAACTTCCTATAGGGCCAGCACCGGGGAGACCCCGTTCGCCCTAGCATTCGAGACTGAAGCCGTAGTCCCGGTAGAAGTCCAGAACAAGACTTGGAAGGTGGTGGGGTATGATGAAGAAAAGAATGATGAAGCCTTGGCAGTAGAAAAAGATCTGATCGAAGAGACCAGAGCTTCATCAGAAATGAAAAACGCCACCTACAAGCGCAGAGCGGAAAAATATTACAACTCTCAGGTCCGAGACCGAAAGTTCAAGGTCAGAGACCTGGTGTTAAAAAAGAAATTGATGGCCCCACCAGGTGTATTCGGTTCAAACTGGGAAGGACCATTCTGGGTCACCACAGCCTGGCCGAACGGTACCTATGATCTTGAAGACGCAGAAGGCAAAGCTTCGTCATACACCTGGAGCTCGGCACATCTAAAAAAATTCTACCAATAGACTAGAATCCTGTAATAGACTAGTCGAAGGTTTGCATCAGAAATTTCGATGGCAACCGATGTAAATTACACCGCTATGAAAAGTCAGAAAAAATTCAGAAAAATTCCCCAAGTGTTTGGACCTGTGCAGCTTTCCAACCAGACGAGCTGCACCAGGTCACCCACTGCTCCAGAGAGCTCGCCGAGCCCAGCTCGCCCACATGCTCAAAAATCCTCAATGCGCAAGGACCAAGGTCCCAAAAGTTATAATCAAATAGCTCGAGGGCAAAGGCTAAAGTGCCCAAGGTCGCGAAGGTACCCTCCTTAAAGGGTTGCTAAGCACCTACTGCCATAAGTTAGAAAAATTCGTGAAAAAGACGAAGAAACGTCTAAGGCAAGGTTCATGAAACCCAATGGCCCAACGTGAATCAATCGAAGTGCAGTTCGCCGCCCTAAGTGGTCTAAGACGAACGATTCGCGGCCCTAAGTGGCGTAAGATGAAGAATACGCACTCTCAAAACAGAGGTACAATTCGTAGTCGTAAGTGACGTAAAACGAATAATTCGCTTCTCAAAGTAGAATAAGACGAACAATTATGTACCAGAAAAATAAACAAGAACGAGCTATTTAGGAAATTATAACGTAAAGGCGCAAATACATAAAGGAAAAGAGTTGGACAAAAAATGCTCGGCTTATATTCAAAGAGATACTTAAGAGATTTTCAAGCCAAAAATATGCTTGAAAAAATCCTAAGTATAAGTAGCTGCGCTGGCCACAAAAGTCGACCAGCTGACCATCGTTGAACTACAAAAAGCTCCTTCTGGGCGAGCTGTATGTACCCGACGAGCTGCACTACTTGAAGCAAAACTAAAGGCTACAAAAATGGAGCTCCTTCTGGACGAGCTCCGCAACCCGGCGACCTATCGTAACTTGGAAAATAAAAACTAAACTAAGAAAGCAATAGTAAAGAAGGACTAGGGCTCGGGGTCGGCGAACTCTGGAGTGGGGGCGACCTGGCGGATGGGCATGGCAAGCTCGGCATCAGAAGTGATGTTCCCGGAGAGTCCGCTTGTGCCGAGCTCGCTGATGTTTATCATTGCATCCCCGCAGACCTCCTGCATCTGCTCCATTGTCGGCGGGGCCTCGCCTCCAGCATCCCCCTCAGCACCTTCAGTCTCTTGGGTGAGATCGGCAGTCAAGACCTGCTTCGTCTGGATAATGTTGAACTTTTGACGAGCAGCGTCAAGATTGATCCCGTAGCCCGCGAGGTCTCCAATATTCAGCTCCGTGCCTGGGGGGATCGAGGACTTCTCCAAGCATTCCTTAAACTCGCTGACGAGGGCTTCCCACTCACTGTCATTATTAATCCTCGCCCATTGGAAGGAGCGGATCACCTCAGCGAAGCAGAGCAAGAAGCCCTTGTCGGTGGCGACCACCTCGGCGAGCTCAAGTGCCTCAGGAGTGATGGCGGTGTCAGAACAGCTCTTGAGCTCGGCGATCTCCAAAGCCTTAGCGGCGACCTCTTCCCGCAGCTTGCGGCACTCTTCTCACATATTCGCCCCAGTCGAACTCGTTCACGACCTCGGCAGAGATTTGATGTTCAGGGAGCTTGGGAAAGGGAAAGTCGATGAAACAGAGGTATTCATAAGTGACCTCCATCCCCATATCCTCGCCGACCTCTTCGTCGACCTCACGGGCCAGCTCGCCAGCAAGGTCGCCAGGCCCAACCTCGGCGACCTCCCGGGCCTCAATCTCAGTGGCCTCCTCTTCAACGGGGGTCGCGGCTCCTCTGTGAGCTCGCTCTGAGTAATCCCAGAGTTCGCGGAGGGGCGATTCCTCACCGGAGCTAGTAGCTTGCTCGCTGGAGTCAGAGCGAACTGACCCCAAGAGCTCGCTACTGTTCAGGAAGGTTTCAGAGCTCGCCCCAGAGCTCGAAGAGAGGACCACATGTGCTACTCGGGGGTTTGGAAGGTCATCGGTCATTTGTCCTTTGCCCATATCACGATGCTGGGGGGTACGGCTTGAAGAGTTCTCAGACATAATGTAAGCATCCGAAAATAAGGAACAAGGAAGGAGAGAAAGGAGAAATCTGGATTTCTACCTTGGGAGACGTTCGGAGGCGCGTCTGCAGCAGAGGGATGATCGCCAAAAATGTGCTCTGAGAAGTGAGAAAGCAAAAGTGAGGAAATTTCTCATTTCCGCCTATTTATAGACGCTGGGCGCGAGCTCAAAATTCCCGGAATATCAGGGACCTTTTTGCAAAGAATTTGAAAAGTTATTATTATGGGCGCGGGAAACGACACTTAGGGAGACGCGTGCGACGTCTTGAATTCCACCCACGGGAGAGCTCGCCCGAGAGTCATATGCCAGCTCGCCCACACATGCCATGAGCCATGATGAAGGCGAGCTGAGGAGTAATTGTTGATGGGCGAGCCACTCGAGATAAATCAGAGAATCAGGAGTTCGCATCTGCCATGCTGGAGCTCGCCCAGGGCTCGCCCCATACCCTCGTGAAGGTCTCGCCAGGGTTCATCATCGCACAACACTCGTAGGCCACACAAGGCGTTAGGGCTCGCCCTAGAGCTCGCCTTACCCACCGAAGCCCGCCTGTGAGCTCGCCCATGAGCTCACCTGTTAGTCAATATGACCCCGATGGCGCGCTCTTTTTCCCTCCGTCCGGTTTATCCACAAGGGTGGTTTACGGTGAGGTTTTTAATGAGGCCCATCTAGTCTAAGGCATAGTAGTAGGACGAGGCGTGATAGGGGGAAGCAGTGTGAGAGATCAAGACGAGGGTAAGGAACCCTCGTCAACACCGGAAGCCACATAGGCTCATAAGGTGCCGTCTCACACTCACACACCTATAAATAAGACCTCTCTTGTACTATTCAGAGGACTCTCACATTTTTCACACAATCAATATAATCTTCATTGCAATATTTCTCTCTCTAAACTCTACTCTCCCTCCCCAAGAACACAAAATCATAAGATTATTGTTTGTTAGAATTAATTCGTTGTAAAGCCACATAAACAAACATCAATTAGTAAATTCTATCAACAACATTTTTTTTTTAAATGTTTCTAATTAAATGAGTATTGTTTCTATTTTATTTATGTATATATATATTTCATTAAATATTATAATGTTACAAATTTATTATTTAATACTACGAAAATTTATTAATTTGTTCATTTTTTCCAATTAATTGTATTTAACTCCATATTTTTTAGTCACATTTTTTTAAATGCTTCTAATTAATTGCTTGTTAATTCTAATTTGTTTATGTATATATATATTTCAATAAATATTATAATGTTGTAAATTTATTATTTAACATTACGAAAATTTATTAATTTATTCAATTTAAAAATACAAATACAATTCGTTCAAAATTTTCACTTTCTTTGGATTTTTATATAACCATTTGAAACTAATTATTTTACACTATTAAAATTTAAATATTCAACATAATTTAAACATTCAATATCCCATAAAAACATCCAACATAAATAAAATAAAATTAATTGTTCAACAAAAAAAAAACTAATGTGACGAATTAAAGCCGTCGTCTTCACCACCAAAATCGACAACCTCCTCATCGTCATCGTCATCATCCTCAGGTAGAGGTGGTGGAAGATCAGAAAATTTGGGGACGTTCCAACCCATCTCTTTGGAGGCAGACTCAAGACAATTATTCATCATTCTCGTCAGGTCCTCCGTTTGCTTCATCCTATCTTTCATCATCTTCCCCTTTGTTTGATATTTCTCCAAATTCTTTCTCACGTCGGAGAGTTGACTTTCGACGTGGGAGGAGGGGTGAGAGTCGAGGGAATAGGAGGAGCTCCCCTTCTATGATAGGCGGACAGTCTTACTGTGACTGCCCAATCCTAGATACTTCCCCTTCTTTGGTTTGACCAAATTCAGAAAAATTTGGTCCTCGTCAACAGGGGCGGGGGTAGGATTCTCCGGGGTGGGTGCCGACGCCGTCTGAGCCTCATCTGATTCTGAAATTAAACAATAATCATAATTATAATATAATATTAATTAGTATAATTCATAAAATAATTAATTAGAACAATAATTAATTATAATAAAATACATACGTGAAGCTCGGTGGTGCGGCCATAAGTCGACTGTCTACTCTCCCCAACCGGGTGAGCAAAATGCATCTCCTGGATGAGGCTGAGCTTAACTCCGTATGCATGCTCCTGTACAAAAAATTAAACTTTTTAATAAATTAAAATTAATAAATTTAAATGTGAGTATATTAAAAAATTAATTAAATACTTACATAAGCGAGAGCATGCTCGTAAATCGACCGGGAGCCTGCTCGATGTATGGCTATGCCTTGCCCGGTGGGGTCGCTCATCCTATTTCTTCTTGCCGCCTCGGCCTCGCAACATACCTCGGATCATTCCAATACTCGAGGAGTCCCTCCCAGATATTACGGCCCTCTTCGTCCGTCCCCATATTCTGAATGATCCCCTCCTTCAGCCACTTGTCTTTCATCATGTGGACTAAGTCTTTCATGCGGTTCTGGGCTTTTTCGTAAAATAGACCACGCACCACATCATCGTGTCGCGGTTCCCACACGCAGAGCTTCTGCAATAAAATTCATAACAAACATATAAATTCATAATTCAATAAATTAAATAAAATTAATATTATTACCTTAAACTCTTCATAAAATGCTTTCTGCTTGGATGCGGGAACTTTAGACCACGATCCCACTCCATAAGGCCACACAACACTTTTCAGTGCATCCGTGACCAAGCTAGAAGATTTATTACCCGGACGCAAGCTGCATAAATAATTAGGTATTAATATTATAAAAAAATTATGTATTAATATTATAAAAAAATTATGTATTAATATTATAAAAAACTTACACTCCGTCAGACGGCTTTATTGGTTGCCGACCTCCGGCAGCAGAAGACTCTCCCACTTCAAAATTAGGAGGGATCGACAAATAAAAATTATCGATCGTAACGGGCGGTAAAGGCAGAACCGCTCGTCTCCCTCTCCCTCTCCCTCTCCCCCTTCCCCTCCCTCTCCCTCTTCCTCTTCCTCACTCTCCTCCCTCTCCTCCCTCTCCTCCCTCATTCATCTATTCAACAAATCAAATAATACTAATCAACAAATCAATTAATACTAATCAATAAATCAACTAATACAAATTAATTAATCAACTAATACTAATCAATTAATCAATTCATTTAAATATAAACAACTAATAATAAACAACTAAACAATTATTACTAATCAACTAATAATAATCAACTAAACAATTATTAACAAATATCAACACAAATATTATTTATATACCTAACAAATATCAACACTAATACTAATCAACAACATCAATATATATATAATATAACATATAATATATAAATATACATATAATATATATAAAATTATAATTAGCGACCGTTTTGGCGGTCGCTAACTAAAAAATATGATTAAATTTAATTCTATTAATCATATATACCTATATCAACACAATTAACTATAGTCAATTAACTATATCAACAACAATATCAATTAACTATATCAACAACA
>JAPKLY010000216.1:124363-205879 GCA_026898435.1 Prunella vulgaris | reverse complement strand
TCAATTAACTATATCAACAACAATATCAATTAACTATATCAACAACAATATCAATTAACTATATCATCAATACTAATAATCATCTTCATCATTTTCATCTGCCTCATCATCGTCATCATTTTCTTCATCTTCATCATTTTCTTCTTCATCTTCATCTTCATCCTCATCATCTTCATCATCATCTTCTTCATTTGGTACCCCTTCTTCTCCATCGACTTCGTTGTCAACAATTACCATATCGGGATTTTCAGCCACTAAATCCATAGAAAGATTGATACCTTCGTCAAGAACTACTGTTTGAGCCTGTTGCACTTCAGTTTGGAATGGATCTTCAAATTCTGCAGTGTTCGATGAAGTAGGAATTTCCACCAACGACCTTGCCTTGACCTTACACACTGTTCTTAAGTTCGGTTTGCCTGAACCCGGATACTTGAAGTTATATACCTGAGATGCTTGTGATGCAAAGATGAATGGGTCGTATGCTGCTGGGTATTTTTTGTTCATCAAAATATCAACAATCTTGTAGTTTGCATCGACTCTTTTCCCTCCTCGTCCTGGATCATACCATTCACAAAAGAACATAACAATTTTTCTCGAAGGCCACCCTGGATATTCCACTTCAACGACTTCTTGCAACACACCATAGTACTCGATCGGTGCTTCATTGTAATTTCCACTGGTAACACAAACACCACTGTTTGAAGTGGCTTTTACTGAAGCATACGCAGCTGTGTGAAATTTATAACCATTTGAATAGTACCCGTTATAACATGTCACTTGTCGAAGTTATCTTTTGCTCAAAGCTTCAAGATGTGGATTGTGAAGCTGATTATTTTGTCCCTATACATATTAAAAATTTAGAACATTATTGAAATACACATTTTGTAATATGGAATAGTGTTACATACCATTTTTTGAAATACACTGTTTCAAGATTATGATTCCACCGAGTTTCGCCATGTACAGTCCAATTGTAATAGTATGGAGTAAAACCAGACATCACGAGATGAGTTAGAACCTCATCAATGCTAAAAAATCTCTTGTTACCGCACTTTTTTTTTAACAAGGACATCTAATCTGGCCATTCATATCCATGCAGTGTGGATTACAAGAGGCAAACGCAGTAAACTCATGATTTTTCTTGTAAAATTCAGGGTTGATCGATCCTTGTATCAGACGAGGGATTTCATACATCCAACGACGATCAGGGAGTTCCATTTGATTTAAATTAAGAATATACCACATTAGAATTATAAAAAAATTCGCCAGAGTTTCGACTATAAACAAGCATATCGGATTTTTTAAAACAAAAAATCCAATATATATAATCAAACATCAATTACACTACAAAATTCTAACAAATTAAATTAGGATTAATCTCCAATAAAAATAGATATATTCATAAATAATTAATGTACAACATGAAAATAATATTAAACTTAAACGGTAAAAATGTAAAAATGTACGGTCAAATTGAAGCAACGAGCACAATGTGACAATGGACCCGAACGATTACGACCAACACGTTGAAATAATATAATTCTTCACATTTCTGAGATTTTTTAAGGTTTTGGGGGTAAATTTTCGTCAATGAAAAGGAAAGAAGAGGGCAGTGGCTGTTCTATATTCGAAGTTTAGCGACCGCTTTTTTTAATTTACCGACCGAAAATTCGGTCGCTAAATGTAGAAACTGAATCGGGCAATAATTGCCCACCTACCCGCTTTCGGTTTTTAATTTTAGCGACCGAAAAAGCGGTCGCTAACATAAAAATAAGTTACCGACCGCCTAATCGGTCGGTAATATTGTTGACTAATATTGACTGATAATATTAGCGACCGATTTGGCGGTCGGTAACTTATTTTTATGTTAGCGACCGTTTTTTCGGTCGGTATTTTCGTTGGAAAATTTAGGGTTTGACCAGTAGTCAAAATCGGTCGCTAATTAATTATTTAGCGACCGATTTCAGTCGGTCGGTAAAAAGCGGTCGCTAAATTCCGTCTTTTTTGTAGTGAGGCTAGGAGCTGTCAGCGATCAAACCACCTTCCGATTTGAAGAATGAGAAAAGAATCGACACAAGCATACTGCACTTGCGCATACGACAACAAAGGGGTTCCCCAGTCAGTGTGCATTTTCACCTTAACCTCACCCAAATCCATGGTCTGCACGTGGTGTGCTAACATATGCATCTTGGTTCTTATGTCGACTCCAAAGAAGACGTTGTTCTGGAAATGGTGGGGCAGCAGTGCTTGGGATTGCGGACCTGGATGATGAGGCAGAGTACCGATGGTGGAGGTGTAGTCTTCGCCGGCGTAGAGCTCCGCTTCGAAGACCACGAAGCGTATGTTACTAGTGTCGTTGCGCTTCACGTGGTTGATCCAATCCGTCACCGCTTTGAGCGAGTCTGTGACGGAGGTCAAGATGGTTCTGCCCAACAAACTAACATCATATTGATGCGCGATTGCGTCATGTATATCGTAGAGCGCTTTGATGCTGCTTGATGAAACCTCTGATTTTCGTGTGAGTCGGTTATATCACACAGAGACGACGGTTAATTTCTGAAGTATGAGCAAGGATGAAACTTGGGCCCATACTTTTATATATTTAGAGACTGTGTGAGGGAGGGGTTTCCGAATTGGATGATCATGTGAAGGTCCACCGAGTCTTTATTTTCCATATTTTATTTTATTTTCAGATTTTCTTATTAATTCCCTTTCTTCAAAAAAAAAAAAAACAAAAGTTTTTATGTAAAATCGATCTATTTGGAAAATAAAATTTTAAATGCGTAACCGGAGATTAAATTATAGAAAATGAACTTAACATAGTGTGTGTATATTACTAGAAGAAAAAAAAATTTGCAAACAAAATTAGAAATGCCTACAAAATTTTCAAACCAAAAATTTTAGTTGTGAAATTACATATAAACTACTTACAAAATATCCTAATCATATAAATTCATTTCTCAATCTACAAGCAATTTACCATTGGAATCAATTTTGCCTTCTAATTAAAAGCCTTGTCTTGTTTGCTCTGTTTCTTGTTCTTGTTCTTGTTCTTGTTTCTGTTCTTAAGACAATTTCTTATTGTCTGTGTTGTTTTTATTTTGTTGTTTGTTTTGCCAACATCAAAATAGGGGAAAATTGTTAGTACCTTGTTTTAGATTTTGATGTGTGCAAAATAATATGTTAAAACTGTTATTTGACTAACACTTTATCAAGGAAATTGGTGTTTGAAACATATAGTTGTAAAGAGAAGTCTACAGCTATGTATTTGATCACTATACAGTCAAGACATGATCCTACAGCTGTAAGGTTTCTGATTTTTCATGTTGACAGGACTCTACAGCTGCAAGGTTGAAGACTCTATGGCTGCAAAGAACCGTTTGAAGATGAAGTACAAGTCAGAAATTAATTGAAGACTAAGAAGACCCTTAAGGACTATTAGTATAGCCTTTGTGCACTCACTAAACTGTACTTAAGTGGTGGTTAGTTTCTCAAATCTGGAGGACAATGAAGATTAGTTACAAAGGAGTCCAGAATTCTGAGAAAAGGACATAGTACATTCTGTACTATCCTGTGTGAAGAATGAGGACCACTTCACACATGCCAATAGAGAGAGAGGAGCCTTATCTGAATTTCAAATTTGAAATTCCCAACGGATAAGACACTCCACTCCATCTATAAATAGAAGATGTCCTCAGAGGAAGCAACAACAACAACCTCGAGCATACAAACATTCAACTTAAGCAAGTCTACAGCCAGCATATTCTGAGAGAGTTTTTTCTGTCTTTATTCTTTGTGATTCATAGGATAGTTGGTTAGGATTTTCTTAGCAAGAATCACACCCCTTTGTTGTTGTTCCCTCACCTGATTTTATTTCTACTTAGTGTAGATATCTCTTTGTGAGGTTTGTAAAACTCTTTGTGAGTTGATATACTGAGTGAATAGAGTAGGTTATCTCTTTTTAGAATAGGAATCTGAGTGAACCTAGTTCTAAGGGGGAACTACTTCTATTGTTCTTTGTGATCACTTCTTAGTGAATTTGGCACCTGAGTGGTGTAACAGTGGATGTAGGTTGTCTTTTATAGACACTGAACCACTATAAAATATGGTCTATTTACTTCTTGTCTTTATATTCTTGCTCCTGCATATTTATTTATCTTGTTACATTCATCATTGCTTTAAAATCTGAAGTGCATAAAACCTTTGTGATTTTCACAGAAACTGACTCTACAGCTGTAGACTTTCATAAGTCACTCAACTATAAAGTCTTGTTTACATTGTTTTTCATTAATCACTCATTTTATTCCGCTGCACATTGAAGTGTTCTCAATACAATTCTAATTGTGAGAATTACTCTGATATTCTTGTCTACAAGTGATTTGTTTGTTTTTGCAAAGTTTTGAACTCTGCAGCTGCAGACTCTCTAGTCTACAGTTGTAACCTTTGTGGTCCTGTTCTTAAAACTCTTGTAGACTTTATCTTTTAAACTTGAAAAAGGACTACTGTAAGGTTCTAGAATCCATCCTTTTGAAAAGTTTGAAAAAAAAAATTTGACCAAATGGTGTTTTCAAACCCCCCCCCCCCCCCCCCGACCTTGACCACTTAAAGGGACCAACAGAACGTATTAAAAAAAAGTATGAAATTTAATAGAAAAATAGAGAGTATGATATATATATATATATTGTTATTTGTTAATAATTACAAGACTAAATTCCTAGTCTAATGTGAAAATTAAATTAAAGGATTTTTTTATATAATAACTTAAACTTTTTTATATGATAATATAATGCTATCAAAACTCAAAACTGGACATGTACATATATAATATTCAGTGGTTATTATATGTGTAATACACATGAAAAATAAAATTTTGTGTATAATAATTTGATCCAACTCAAATTATCAATAAGGTCTCATTTGGTTCGTTAGATAAGGTAAGATAAATTAAATTAAGTAAAAGACCCAAGATTAATAAAAAGCCCAAAACTAAACTTCAATTATCTTATGAATGGTGGATAATATTATCTTAGGGAAGAGATGTAATAATAATCAATTGTTTATATCTTTACTAAATACTCCTCTTATGTTGAAAAGTAGAACAATAATTCATTTTATTTTTGTTTAAGATATATAGGGCAAAATTATCAATTGCATGTTTTTTTATTATTAATCTAATTACCATCCAAACATCCAAAATGAATTATCTTACACTACTAATTATCTTAATCCATAAATCCAAATATACTATTTAACTCATAGATAACAATCTCTAGATTATAATCTTGTCAAATCTATCTTGAGTAATTTATCTTGTCCATTGAACCAAATGAGCTCTAAATGGATAATTTGAATTGAATCACAATTCGAATCAAATCAAAATTGATACACGATTCTATATTCTGTGGAGCAACACTTGTGTAGAAATTTCTTCCGTAGAAATATTCATTTCTGTAAAATTCACGGATCTAAATCGGGTCGGGTCAGATTTGGACAATATTTTCCAAAATTCGCACGACTTGTAGTTCCTGGTTTTTTCGCTCCCAGGTATTTTACAATTTGGGCCAATGCGTGTTACATTTAGGCAAAATCTGTGTTACTAATTCTTAAAAAATTAATTTTTTGTACTTTTCAAGTAACTATTAAGAAAATATGTGTTACTTAATTTATTTTTTATTCTCTTTGTTGATTTAAGTTAATAATATGTTATTCATGTACTTAATACATCATTTAATACCTTATATATGTCATATAAAATATAATATATATTTTTATAAGGATAAATAAATGTTTGTGTATACAGTAACACACATTTGATCTTGCAGTAACACACATTTACTCTAATTGTAACACACATTTGCAGTAACACACATTTACTCTAATTGTAACATACATTTGTAGTAACACATATTTACTCTAATTGTAACACATATTTACTCTAGATGTAACACACATTTGCAGTAACACAAATTTACTCCAATTGTAACATAAATTTGCAGTAATACATATTTACTCTAATTGTAACACATATTTGTTCCTCAATTTGTGTTATTATATGAGCATATATGTGTCAGTATAGGATAAAATGTATTTTTATTAAGAATAAATATGTGTTAGACATACATGATAACTTATACATGTGTTACATTGCATAAAAAATATTTACTTCTACAAACATAAATGAATATGTGTAGAAAACAACATTTAATCTGGTTGTAACACACGTATTTCCTTAAAGTAACATGCATTTGCCTAAACTGTAACATACCTGTGAGCGAAAAAAACTGAAATTACAAGCTGCGCGAATTTTGAAAAAAAAATACTCAAATTCGACCCGACCTGGTATAGACCCGCGAATTTTAAAAAATTGATATTTCAAATTTTTATATAAGTTTTTGTGTTCTGTGTGTATTACACATATAATATTTTAACTATAATATTATATATACAACGTATGTGTACCCACGGATTGCACTTTTTAAGTAAAAATAACTAAAAATACGGTACAGTAATATATATAGAAGGACAAAAACTCGTATGCAATATTGCACAAAAATCGACCCGTGCAATATGCCCAACTGAAAATTCGCGGATCCAAAAAGTTTTTTAAGGAAAATTCTCGCCACTTCCGGAATGTATACTACATGCACATATTTGTGCTACTGTAAGACAAAATGTGTGCTACTACATCTTAAAAAGTTATTTTTTTGTACTTTTAAAGTAACTATAAGAATAATATGTATTTTTACAAGAACAAATATGTGTTTCTTAATTTATTTTTCATTTTATTATTAATTTTATTTTGATAATATTTTGCTAATATAATAATACCTTACATGTATACCACATGAACATATGTGTGCTACTGTAAGACAATATGTGTGCTACTGTTAGACAAAATGTGTGCTACTACATCTTCAAAAATTAATTTTATCTAAATTCCAGAATGTATATCACATGAACATATGTGCGCTACTGTAAGACAAAATGTGTGCTACTGTAACACAAAATGTGTGCTACTACATCTTAAAAAATAATAATTTCTATAAAAATCAATAAATATTTATGAAAAACGAATATTTTTCTTATAATAATACACATATTGATCTTACATTGTATTAACATGTTTGTTTTCTACAAAAACAAATGAATATATGTAAAAAAAAACAACATTTGTTCTTATAGTAGTACACATTTGACCTTATAGAATAAAAAATTACTCATACAGTATAGCGAAAATCCTGAAATTTGAAAATTGCCCAAATCCGACCTGACCCGTTCAAGATCCGCGAATTTTGTTAATTTGACCCGTTTGACCCGCGAATTTTCAAAATTTTCCTTTTATGGCATATATTGCACGGGTGCAATATTTCACATGAGACCTACTCATATAGAAGAGACCTATTCTGAATATTAATAAATTAGTTTAAATTGAAATAAATTCGTTCTATTTTGGAGGAAATCACAACTACAAAAGCTAGTTGCTGGAGAAGAGAAGAAAACAGAATAACTAAAAATTATATATAAGTAACAGCGGAAAAATATGAAAAAAGTGCTAATTGATTATCATTCTTCCCCTACATATAAACCAAACCTCTCCGTCCACTCTCTCTAATGGCGCTAATTAATAGCAGTATTACAGTAGTGGAGTCAGTGTGTGATACTGCGGAAGTGTACGACGTCTTCATCAACGGCCCAAATTTCATTATCTCGAGAACCCCCTATCAACTTGAACCACATTATCTCGACCACCGTCACAAGGCACTCACATGTCATCGCACAGTGGATCAATGGCGTCTACGCCCAAGTGGGATATAATAATGTCCACCGCCGGCACGTGGGTTTCGAAGTGGAGGTCGACCTCGGCACCAACCGTATCGGGACGGCGCAATTCTACGTGGGAAACAGATGCCTGATGTTCCATCTGCAGTCAGCAGATACATCGCCCGGCCCTCCCAGCCTCCTCCAATTCCTAAGGGACAAAGACAAATTTACTTTCGTGAAAGTGGGCACAGAGGTAGTACAAAAGATGAACCTCTTGAAAATGCAGATTTCCATTACTGGCACCATCGCCCTCCTGGAATTGGGTTTCCATTCGATTGAGCCCCTCACCAAGAAGAGGGCCGTCTTGCATTCGATTCCCTATGAGTGGCACGTCGAACAAAATTGGGGTCGATTTCAACTCGTGCCATCAATGGTGCAATATGCTTGTCTCAATGCTTTTCTCAATATTCATATCGCTAAGTGCCTCTGGGATATATTTTAATTCACTCCTATATATCAATGACTTTATATATGCATCTTAATTCTGATAATTTCTTTAACCAATTTGTTTGCATATATTGCTTAGCTACTCTTCTTTCAATCTTGAATATATCTTTTTGCCTACTACGTTTCTGTATTTAAACTAATGATGATTGGACAATACATGCATGTATATGTACTCTGGACTAGAGTATTGTACTATATTCCATACAAATGTATTGCGAATTATGGATGTGCACATTAGCTGTCAAATCGTGTATTGTAGCTTCATGTCAGGACAATGAGTTTTTTGAATTTTTCGGCGGGCCAAATTTTCGGCTAGTCACATGTACATTATTGAATAGAGTAAGTCTCATGTGCACCAGTTACACAGTGCAACTCTAGTTCATTTTTAAAAAGTTAAACAGTTTATAACTGAAAAGTTAAACAGTTTATTAGTGAAAAGTGTATCTTTTATATATAGTTTAACTTTTCAGTAATAAACTGTTTAACTTTTCAGTTATAAACTATTTAACTTTTTAAAAATGAACTTGGGTTGCACTGTGTATTTGGTGCATACAAGACTAATCCTATTGAATAATAGATTGTATTGGTTATTGTACTATAAACTTTTGTAACATAGAATTTCATATTATATTAACAGTGTAATGAATCTACTAAACGTGTTATGAATGTACTAAGACTTAATGAATTTTTTTTAAAAATGAAAAACTAGCTATGGAGTAAAATAAACATTAATCACCAAATATTTCTATGAAAATCAACTCCATTATAATAACCATATTCACAAAGAGTAATGAAGTTTTCACATGTCCTTGGAGCGAGGTCACAATGCAGCTCAATGTTAAGATCTCCATGTGTTGTTTGTAGACAAACATAATCTTTCTTCTTGGGGTTTTTCTCCACTTTAACATTTTCAAATTCATTTTGGGTGACAGGATCATAAGAGGTGCAAGTGAAAAATTGTGAAGTAGCACCAGTTGTGAAACAACTTTTAACCTGAAGAAGTCAAATAAACACAATGGATCAACTTAATAATTCCAGCGAGTTTAAACCAACACTATTGAAGATGGATAAATCATACACGATCAAGAAACAAAATTCATGATTCAATTTTCCTTCAAATAAATAACAAAACGATCAACCAAATTCTGTCACTACATGCTACGGGATTTTTTTACGAAAATAATTTTTGAATGAGCAAAATTTCAAGGGTTTATCTCTGTTTTCCAAATGTGATAGATCACAAAAAAATTCTCAAATTTTCAAACATAATCACACAGTTCTTTACGATAATTGATTTAATTAGCTCCATGTTGATTGTTACAGAGAAATCAACAAAAACCAATTAATTTTATTTACATTGAATTTACATCGAATTTACATCATGCAATAAAACAAGAACACCTGAGGATATGGGATAACTTTGAAGTAAAAAACACTATTTAGGGAGTGAGAAATCTCAAACAACTAAACAATGGAGAAACAGAAGAGGACCATAAGCTATATATATAAAGAAAATAAATGTACTCATTCATTTACTATATACTTTTATTTAATCGGAATTCTTTGCATTTAATCTCATTTTCCCGACCTTCTCTTCAACATTTTCTATAATCTCATTATCTCAACACAAACAAAGAGAAGTAAAAAAGTTAAGACACCTCGAAATTTAGGAATACCTGAATTTGTGGCACTGGACTTGAACCCAGAAGCACGAACTAACCACCAAGCTCTAATGTAATGTATATTGCATGCCCTATAAGATGTATGACTAGCGATTTGTGTTAAGTTATATTTAAAGGTTTTTATAATCAAGACGAATTTTTAACGTAAGTATGGAATAAAATTAAGAGTAGCATGGTAGTTTTGAGCGATAACATTTCACTTATTTGATCGAGGTTTATAGTTTTTTTGTAATTGAATATTGAAGGATTTCTCAACCTTTTTTCATGTTCTCTAAAGACAATTAGCTTCCAAATTTTAAAAAAAAAAAAAAAAACCTTATTTTTCTAGAAGCGTCTAGCAATATTTATAAATTGAGAAAAAACAAAGAAAGCTAGTGTGTTTATGCGTGAAATGGGTTCAACCAGCTTTTGAATTGCTTCAGTATGTATTCTTGCGCAAAGTAGATGTTGTGGTCGCATTAGCTACAAAATGCAAAAAGATTGAAGTATATATGGTGACTTTTTCTTTACTATTTGAGTGCATTGGCTGCATTATACAACATATTTCTTCTTCCATGTTCTTCTCTCTCTCTATCTCTATTTCTATGAGGTCCATTAGAATCAAGAGGAATACATTAATTTTTCAGGAAGCTTACATTCTTTACGTGCTACCCTATACAATTAATAGTGAGATATCCTGATGGAGATGCCCTTAAATCAAGTACTTAATCCTATGCAACCTACTTCTCAATTTCCACCTGAAATCATTTGTCTTGATCTTAACCATTTACCTGTGGCTTTTCCTCTGATCGGAGAAGAATGATTCAAAATATTAACAAAATAAGCTGCTTGATTTGAAGAATCACTTATGACTATTACATATTTATATTGCACTAAGCATAGAAAAGACACAGGTCTAGTTTCTAAGATTTGAATGTTTCTAAGATTGGGAGCATTATTTTAGTTTACCAACCACCATTCAAGAAAAATTTAAATAACATAGTAGCATTCTTCATACTGGTAAATTGTATAACTTTTTTAGTGCATTAACGTACCTTCACTTTGCCTATGTGTGGACCAAGATAGAAATTATAATTTAGTACTTCCATTGACATTGGTAAACTTTTAAATATGTAGAGTATGGATTTATCATCATCATTTCATCATTATAATGATTGTTTGTGAGAGGTTTGTGCGAACAAAGGAACAATTGGAGAAATATTAAATTTATTGTTTTCGTCTAATTTGTCATGTGGGTTTACTTACTTTCTTTGCAGGTATTGCTTGGCTTGTGAGATGAAAGATGAAATATGGAAGGTGAAAAAGAAACTGCTATAATTAGTAGCTTGGTTTTTGTATTTTTGTTTTAATGTGTTAGTAAGTCGAATTAATTAAATATTAAAAAATTTGTACTTGATGATTGTATTATGAATTTCTCATTGGGATTTCCTATATATTATTTGATATAATATTATTGTTTTTGAAAATTAAATTTAATAAATAATTAATCAGAACAATAGTAGTTGTCGATGTTGGCCAGGTATAAATTTCTTTTAGCAAATTTTCTCTAGTGACACAAGATGGTGTCACTAGACTAGTATCATCACACTTTTAAGCGTGATTAAATCTGGTGATTAAGTTGGTTATAAACATTTTTATGGCGTGAGAAAGCATCACTAAAGCACATTGTTTTGACACTAAATAGTGTCACCAAGTAGTGTTATGAAAGAATGGTGGTGTGATTCTTAAAACCGTAACAATAAACATACACAGTGACGCTTTTAAGCATCACAAAAATAAGACATTGAAACGCCAAATCAAGTGATGCTTGTCCAAAGCGTCATTATAACAAAAGAAAATTTTTCTAGTAGTGCGTGACACTAGAGTTGAATGAAAATTTAAATAAAAAAAGAAACTAGTTCCTACTGACACAAGATATGTCGTGTACAAGACTTGAATAAAAATCACGGCACTATATTATATACATATATACATATATATTTGCAAAAAACATATTCTCTTTCCTCTCCATTTCAAAAACTGTTTTCTGACGTTGCTCTTTTTTATTTGTAGCAAATTCACACACAATCTAATGGATAAAAATAAGAAATTTAGGGGGGGGAGGCCTGTTTAGAATTTTCCCATGAATATGAGAATAAAAATTATATCTTTCTCTTTGCATTTAGATATATTGAATGAATGTTTGTCTCAATAGCAATTGATTAATTAGTATTGTACTCTAATTTTTTACATACACTCCAATGGAAAAAATATAAAACATTAGGATGGGCGCTTGTTTAGTATTTTAAAATGAAAATAGGAATAAAAAATAAATTTTCTTTTTTGCCCTTAGATATGTGGAATGAATATTTCTATGTTGATTACATAGTTAGTATTATGCTCAAATTTTTACTAGTAACGATCCCACACACACTAATGAAAAAATAAGAAGTTAAGGGGACAGTTGTTTAATTTTTTTTATGGGAATGAGAATGAAAATTAATTTTTTCTTTCTGCCGTAATTATATATGTTGAACGAATTTTTGTCTCTATATGATTGCATTACTAATATTGTACTCTAATATTGAAAAATGGATAAATTAAAAGGAAGGTTATTGACATGTGGCATAAAACATAAGGCAATGATTTAGAAAGATGATAATTACCTATTTTAGAGTGACAAAAGTCGTGTGCTCATTTTTTGTTCTCCTTCTAATGAGGAATTTTCAAACGTCTAAGCATCATCGAAAAGGATTCTATCAACTCAATATTAATATATGTATACGATCATTAGTTGGATTTGTCAAGGAAAACAGTACCAAGAATTGATTATTGAGAGAAGAGTACCAACCAATGAAATATATACTAGAAATTTCGTTAAAGCTAGAAATCAATAAAAACAAGATATTTGTCAAGAAACCATTCTCATGAAAGAAAGGCAGAAAATGGCAAAGCAATATATATAGCGAAATATTAACTTCTTGAAGAAGGGCTCCATATAGTTCCACAAGTCCAGGATCATCGTCATCGTGCCTTGATATTGAAGAATGCCAAGTGCCATTTCCAACGGCCTCATCTTGAGTGGAGCCTGGCTGCACACGAAAGCAAATTTGTGATGGTCGCACATGAATTGGAGGAGGGAGGGAGGGCAAGGCTGATTTTCCTACAGCTGCATCACCAGGCACCAGTTTGATTTTTCGAAAACATACGATGTACAATGTACGTCGCACTATGTGTTTGATTTTTCGAAAACATACAATGTACGTCGCACTATATGTTTTTTGGCAATTGAAGCATTATTGATTTGTTTTTGGGGTATTAGTGAATTGTTCTTGGGGTATTACTAACTTGTTATTTGGGTATTACAGACTTATTCTTGTGGTATTATAAATTGGGTATTAGTGAATTGTTTTTGGGTATTACTTAGAATTGTTCTTCGGGTATTAATGAATTGGTTATTTTATTTTTGGGGTAATATTACTTAAAATTATTCTTGGGTATTACTTAAATTTTTTTTTTTTTGGAATTACTTAGAATTGTTTAAAGTTTAGTAATTGTCTTCACTTGCATTATTCTATGAAAACAACTAATGTTAATTAATGTATAGTTGCATTGCAATGTGTACCTACACATTACATAAAAGATTATACATATACATATATATGTAGAATTACCAACGAAAATTAGCAATTTAAATTAGGTTATTCATGTACGTAGGACATCACTACAAAAAATTCGTGTTTTACCAACGGATTTTTCCAACTGATGCAAATCTGTTAGTAAATACCGACGGATTTGCAACAGATAATCCTGCATCACGATTCTAACGCTTTACTAACAGATTTATAACACATTTTTCCAAACAAAACTTTTCTGTTGCTAATTAGTTGTTACGAAACAGACGAAAATTGTGTTCTATTTTAACTACAGAATACCAACAAAATTATAATTAAATTTTGTAACAACACAAAAAATCTGTTGGTAAATAATTTATCTTTTACCAACAAAAAAATATCTGTCACTAATTAATTTATTTTGAATAAAATTAAAACTATATATCTAAATACAAATGGGCACGAATTTCTTAGATGAAAAAACCCTAGCTCGTGTCGCAAAATTCCTTAGGAGAAAATGCCCTAGTTCATCTCAAAATATGAGCTCACCAAGGAACCTCACTCATCCATCGTTACTGCCTCCCTCCTAAATATGATTAGTTCTCTTTTCTCCTTTCACATCCTTGTAAATCATAGAGTTTTTCCTCTCTTAGCCGTATCTTCGATTGTGTTTCTTTTTTCTTTGTGTTCGTGATTTTTCTTTACTAATGATCTGCTGTTTCTGTCTTCAGATGCTTTTTACAGATGAAGGAATGAATTTAATGATGCAGTCAATGATAATCAGGTAGTTTTTTCCTAATCAAAGCTTTTGCTATTAAAATGGTTTGAAGCACCTTAATTGTTATTATTTCTTTTCCTGAAATTTGACTATGAAAACTGCCCTAGATTCTCATTATTCATTGCTATTGTTTGTGAAAAGTGCAAACTATAAAGTTTCTGTCCTGGGGAATTTATGGCACGGCGTACATGCTTGAGGTTACTTGTGTTTAGTTAAGATTAATTTACTCATTAGGCATGATGTTACTTGTGTTGCTCCTGTTATCACGAACTGCTCATGTGTTGAAGCCCCAATTCAATTGTCGATTTTTATTTATTATAGTTAGAAATTGAATCGAATGCATATAGAAAGTTGTAGCTGTAACTACTCCAATTCAAGAGATATTTACTGAGATAAGAGTTCATGAGTGGTTCCTAGTTAAAAGTTATTTTGGAAAAACCTTATACACCCTAAAATAAGCATTCCCTAACACATAATACAAGTCATCAGCAGATGTTGAGCACCACGAGGACATTCGTGCACCAACACGTTCATCTATAGCCCAATCATGCCCTGGTATATATTTTAAACTCTAATGTAATTCACAAGTTTCAAATTTATACTATGTATTTGCAAATTGAGATAGAATGTTAAATAATTCGAGGCTATATGTTATTAATATTGAATTTTATATTAATTTTCTGCAATTATTTGTGTAAATTGGAGAAAACTCTTGAAATTATTCTTGTGTGAGGGATGGGTGATTATATATATGTGGTCCTGAAATGCTTTATAACACTAAATGCGGGATGAAAATATCATTTCATAGATAGTGGAGGTGGCTCAACTCCATCAGCACCATCCTCGAGTCGACGTACAGTTGGCCATCCATCAAGTTTAGGGGAAGATATTCCGCCATGTCCATCTTCAACTACTGGTATTAGTTCCAATGCAACACAATTATTGGAAATTGAGCCAATGGGCAGGACAAGGTAAATATTGGTGTGATTGTATCCTAGACACACACATAGATACACACATATATATATTGAATAATTTTATGATGCCACTAATGTTATTTAATTTTGGTATGACAGTTTGCATCCAGGAAATACAGTGTCGCGTATAATCACAGATCTTTTTAGGGAAAGAATTGACCCCGAGGGTTATACTTGGAAAATAGTGTCCAAGGAGACAAAAACCCTCTACTGGAGAGAATTTCACGTAAGATATAAAATATTGATAACTTTACACTCACTTTCATTGCAATACATGATTAATATTTTTTTCCTTTTTATACGTAGAAACATGTAACCTACGATCCCAGTATCCAAAAGGTGATCAGAAAATGTTATAACACCCAAGCTGGTAGTGTTATTCCTGTTTCACATGTGATTTGAGAAGATTTAACAAGAAACTAGGCTGTATTACCGAAGTCATTTGGAGAAGATGGTGGGTGGTGTGGAATAGCGACGAATTCAAGCAAAAATGTAGAAAACCTCTGCTAATCGAAGATCTGAAGTTTGTGGACCCGACACTGGAATGTCTGTCCACACTGAGGGATCCAGGTCCATTCATGGACATGCGATACAATTAGTAATATTTTTTCAATACATATTATTTTTACAGTTAAACTTTTATAATATTCATCATTATACAAAGTATTTTCTTTAATAGGCTAAAGAGTTGGGAAGAGAGCCAAGATAGTTTGAGATTTTCAAAAGCACACATATGAGAAAAAAAGAAAAGACGTGGGTGGACAAGCGCTCAAATGATATTGTTGTAAGTAAAAAAATACTTCATACTATTGTTGAAATAATAACATAAGTTAATCTTAAATTTATGATGTCAATTTTGGTAAAGTGGTGATTGGTTAGAGAAAATAAATTCATTCATAAGTAGGATGCAATAGTCACTGCTGTTTTACTATTATATGATTTCATTCTGTATTTTAATTGACTTCATTTTTTCACATTTTAAGTTGAAGTTCATTGATGATGATAAATTAATATATGTAACTATTAACTAATACATTTTGCTTATTCAATTTTTACAGGAGAAAGTCGAGTATAGAATTGCTACCGATCCTATTTTATCAAATCCCGACATAGATGAATCAGAGTGTGCTAAGAAAGTGGATGATCACTATATGAATATTGTTGGAGGGGTTCAAAAGCATCGCATCTACGGTCTTGGTAAATTGGGCTTATCACAGACTTCTTCTAGGATGTCACAAATGGACATATAGCGCATTAGGGAAGAGGGTCGAGCTGAGGTCCAATTAGTATTGGATGATGTTGTGGCAAGACAAACACAAATGGAGGAGACAATACGTCATCTAATGGATCGTGTCAATGGCCCAACTTCCAACTTTTCGAGACCCTCTTGACGGCGGTGATTAGGGTGAGTATCAATTAAGAATTATGATAGTCTTAGATTTTGCATTATGTTTGTAAATTGTTGAAGATGTATTGATTAAAAAAAGTGATGAACTATGCAAAATGGTGGATTTTGTTTTTATAGTTTATGCTTGAATTTAAATTTGTGGTACATTTAAAATTTTATTGATTGATAGGATATATTAGCATATTAGCAAGAAATAAATAATAAAAATCAAATTGTAATTTACCAACAGATTTTTTTGGTTAGTAACATTGTCAAATTTTAACAACAAAATGGTGACGGATTCTTAACAGAATTTACCAACGGATTTCCAACCGATATTCATACTAACGAATTACCAACGAAAATTACTAACAAATTGCCAACTGATTTTTTGACGGGTATGATCATTAAATAACCAACGGATTTCATTTACTGACCGTTTTACCAACGGATTAGTAACGGAAAAATTATATAAGTTAATCCGTCGGTAATCCGTTGGTAATCCATCAGTATTTTTTCCTAACGGACTACTTTTCCGTTGGTAAATTTAGCGACGAGCGTTATACAGACGGATTTTTTCCGTCGGTATTTTGTTAGTAATCCGTTGGTAAATTCTAATATATTGATTACCAATAAATTTTTTCCGTTGGTAAAATGCAAATTTCTTGTGGTGCTCCCGGTACTCGTAAATGGCAATAAATGACTGATTTGTCCTATTTGTGAAGACGGCGGAAATCAATCAAGGCAAATTTGGTTGATTTGTAAATGTCGTCAATCAAATCAGCATCAGCCAACCAGATTGCGCCACGTGTCAGCGCAAGAAAGGAATGTTCTTCACTCTCCACCGTATAAATAAGGAGTGAAGTTCATGCATTTCAGATATCGAAAAGCATCGAAGACGAACGAGTAAGCAGTAATATCCTCTCTACGAGCTAAGAAGATCAAACAATCAAGTCCTTCAAAGATTCAAAGAGTTCTTCAACAAATTTGAAGACGTTCTTCGAAGTTCGAGCCGTTCTTCATCAAATCCTTCAAGAAACAGCGTTCGATCCAAGACAAAGGGCCTCCGTCCCTTCGATCTGACATTTTTCTTGAAGAACGCCTTGAAGATCTTCAACTGTTCTTCATCATATTCAAGCGTTCTTCGCCAAAGTCGACCAGGAACAACGTTTTATTCAGAATCAAGGAGCGAATCCCTCTGATCAGACGTTTCTACCTTGAAGATCAACTTGAAGACAATAAGTGTTCATCACCGCCTTCAAGTGTTCTTCGTCAAGTTCATCCGCAAACATATGATTAGTGTGATTTTTGCTTGAAATTTTTGTGATTTAATTGCATAATTTTATAGAATTTCATGCATTTTATTACATTAATTGGACTATTTGTGCTTAATTGTTGAGTAAGGTAATTGCTATTTATTTTGTGAAAAATTGTGATTTATTGAGCAAAATACCTCTCAAATTAATTTTGTGAAATAAATTAAAAAGGTGAAATTGAAAAAGAAAATAGTTGGGCTCATGTTTAATTTTGGGCCGAAATTAATTAATTGTACGATTCATTTTCTTAATATTTCAAGGCCATTCTTGCTTTTGTTGTTGCAGGATCATTTGATTAAATTCAAGCCCAACCCAATTGCTATTAATTAGTATTGGAAAGAAAAGGGATGGTGCAACTCACGTGAATGAAAATTGGAAAGAAATAAAGCATGGAATTGCTGGAACCCACAGTTGACCAAGAAAAGGGTTATCTTGATTGCCTTGAATTAGTTTCATTGAGCCACTCAAAAGCTGCAACTCAAACACCTCATCTCAGAAGACAAAACAATTCTCACTACTTGAAACCACCACACCATTAACGGATTGGAAGAAACCACCACCAAATCTTCTGCTAAAATAATGAAGGAGCAACCATTGTAGCCTTACCTCCATTGCCAGCCCACATCCGCCTGCAACAACCCGCCACCGCACCGGAGAAACCCATCAGCCGTATCAATGCGAAGCTGCAACACCACACCACAGCCCACTCACCGGAAACTGCATGAGCCACGCAACCCCCTGCTTCCAGCCTTGAATCCGCGAAATCGACGCACAACCCACCTTCAATGTCGCCGGAAATTGAAGGGTTGAAGAAGAAACCAGCCGTCGCCGGAGCCAAGGGCCTAACGCCTGGAAGCTTAAATTCACGCCGGAAACCGTGCCGTAAGCCGCCATCGCCAACAGCCCAAATCCTCTCACCCCTGTTCCTCATTCAAACCGCCGGAAATTGGTCGGGCCAGAGTTCCATTCCACCGCGCCGGAGAAAATTGTCGATGCCTGGAAGAAAGAGGTAAACGTGTGTTTGCTTGAAAAGTCGCTTAAAGTGGAAAAAAACGTTTTTCTCTGTTCGTGCAACGATGCTCGTTCGAGTTTCTTTAAGGATTTTACGAACCGAAAATTCTTTGGATTGTGCTCGACCAACTTTTGCTCGAGTTACGCTGCTCGATCGAGCTCTTTTGCAAGGTAAAGTTGCTAGAGCGTTTTTAAAATGGTGCTCGATCAAATACTCCTAGTGCAAGCTTGCTCGATCGAGCACATCTACAAAAATCAGAATTTTATTGGTTGAAACAAGTCAATTGGAAGGAGGAATGTATTGGGCCTTGGCCCATTCTTGCACACGTTAAAAGGGAAAGCAGCTGGGAATTAGAAAAGACACGACACTACTCCCCTTTTGGGAGAAAATTTTCTCAACACACTCGTACATAGTTAGGATTTATTGCTTTCTTAGTTAATTTTCTTTGGATGGAAGCTTTGTTGGAGAATATTTAGGTGACTTCTATCCTTTTATTTAAATTTTGTTGGTTTATTTTTAATGTTTATGGTTTATTGTTTTTATTTTGATATGAGGTTGATTGTTATGATTGTTGGCTAGGTTTTTAGTGTTTGTGTGTTTGGAATTATGTGGGTGATTGGTTAGTGGATTGATTTTGTGAGTTTATCCTAATTGAAAGTTATATGATTAGATTAATGGGGTTTGTTTGATCAATTGCTTGTTGGACTCTTTTAATTCATATGGGTAGATTGTTTATTGCAACGAGAGTTGAATAGACACGTTTATTTCATATGGGTATGAGTTCGATTTTGTGATTTGAGTTAATATTGGATTATCGCAACGAGAGTTGGATAATTTTCATTAAAAAATCCATTAATTTACATTAATTGCTTGAATTGACATTTAGGTAATTAGTGAGGGGACCAAAGGTGAGGCACCTTAGTATACGAGTTGAAAAGCACGCTAGAATTTTTCTTAGCCTTGTGTGATTACCCGAGTGGGAAACAGTGAACTATTCCTATAACAATCTACATGCTTAATTGATGCGTTAATCCTAGGCTTATCCAGTATGGTTTAATGTGTATTAATCGTGATTGCTCCTATCTTTGACAAACAAAAGGGATAAATGAACTTGTTGAACCGTTGATTGATTACCCCGTAATGAAGAACACCCGAACACACTTTTCTCGTATTTGTCTTTGTTGATTTCTCATGTTTGCTATATTAGTGTCTTATTTTGTGAATTTGTTAGTTCTAGTCTAATTTCTTTGTTCTATTTAATTGTTGTTATTTTAAGTTTTGCATTTAGTTTAATTGGGGAACAATATCATTTGCACTACAATCAATCGCCGACATATAGTTCTAGGGCTTCACTAGCCACTAATCCCGTGGATTGATATTTTAACCGGGCACTTACTATTTCTACACGAACTTCTTACACTTGGGAAGTAAGTGTTGTAAAACACGTGTCAACATACTTCGATCCAGGAGTAAGGGGCCAAATCCCTCCGATCATCAAATCTGAAATGTTTTTCATAAAATCTTCCAAGACCAACGTTCAATCCAAAACTCCACGACTCCGTCCTTGGATTAAGCGTTATCATGTCAAACTCCAGTCAAAGTCAAGTCAAGACCAAAGTCGAGTCAAAAGTTGAAGGAGAATCAGAGGAACATAGCTAGAGAGAAGAACCAAAAAATCAAAAAATTCAATTGTATTTCATTCAAGTGTTAATAAATTTTTATTACACAAGAATTGTTATTACAATCTTGTATGTAATGTGTAGGTACACATTGCAATTCATCTGTATATTAGATAAAATAAGTTGTTTTCGTAGAATAATGCAAATGAAGGCAATTACTTAACTTTAAACAATTCTAAGTAATTCCTCAAAAATAATTTTATGTAATACCAAGAACAATTTTAAGTAATACCCAAAAAAAAATCACTAATAACTAATTTATTAATACCCCAAGAACAAGTCTGTAATATCCGAATAACAATTCTAAGTAATAATCCAAGACCAATTCACTAATACCCCAAGAATAAGTCTGTAGTTCCCGATAACAAGTTAGTAATACCCCAAAAACAAATCATTAATACCTCAATTGCCAAAAAACAAACAGTACGACGTACATTCTATATGTATAGTATTGTTAAAAAAATCAGTTTGAAATGAAATAAATTCGTTGAATTTGGAGGAAATTCATCACAATTCACAAGTATAAAAACAGTTGCAGCTCTAGGAATTAAACAGAATAACAAATTAAACAATATATAATTAAAAGCGGGGGCTAACTGACTGTTTATAATTCTTAGAAACCGCTCTTATTCGACTTATATATATATTCCACGCATATATGGATCGTTCCCCTCCAAGAAACTAAGCCTCCATCTCCACCTTATAATTTCATTCTCCCTTTGTTCAATTCAGTAGTCAATTAAGATTGATTTATGGCGGCAATTAGTAGCAGCATTACGCTGCAGTTGCGGGAGACGGATAATGAGAAAGTGTACGCCGTCGTCATCACAAGTCATCAGAATATGACGATCGGGAACATTCCTGTGAACTTGGACCACACTATCTTGACCACCATGACAAAGCACCCCGATGTCATCACACGGTGGATCGAAGGCGTCTACGCCGACTTCAGAAATGGGCTCCAACGGTCCGTGGGCATGGAAGTGGAGATCGACTCCATGGCCGCCCGTGCGAGGACGGTGCAATTCTGCG
This sequence comes from Prunella vulgaris, assembly GCA_026898435.1. Classification (NCBI taxonomy): domain Eukaryota; kingdom Viridiplantae; phylum Streptophyta; class Magnoliopsida; order Lamiales; family Lamiaceae; genus Prunella; species Prunella vulgaris. The sequence goes on along the minus strand of JAPKLY010000216.1, from coordinate 184,155 downwards.
TGGGAAACCGGTGCCTGTTGATCCATCTGGTGGAAAATCAGCGTTGCCCTCCCTCCCTCCTCCAATTCATGCGCGACCATAACCAATTTGCTTTCGTGTGCAGCGATTTTCGTCGCAAGATGTGGCAGTTGGAAATGGCGCTTCGCATTCAAGTCCGCGGGATGATGCTGATCCTGGACTTGTTGGACTATAGGCAGCCCATCTTAATGAAGTGGAGCATACTGAATTTGTCTCAGGCGCTGGCTGTTCAGGGGGTGGTGCACCATGACTGGGGTGGCCCTAATGCCTACCAGCTCTCACCAGCGCAGGTGCGCTATGCTTGCATGGACGCTTTCCTCAATATTCAAATCGCAAAGTGCATCTGGAATGTTAATTGAATTCACTTTCATCTCCATATCAAATTTTTTTTTGATGTATATATGCATCTTAATTCTGAAATTGTTGCATATATCAATCGTTACTTTTTCTTTGAATCTTTAATTCATGGACCAACAAATTTGTAGCATGTATTGATCGATCTTGTTACGTTGATGTATCAATGGCCTACACTGCTTTCGATCTTTTATATGTTATTGCCGGTAGTACTGCATTCATCTTTAACTCAAGTATACATATATAAATATAGATGGATTCTTCAATGTTTTTTGCTTCAATTGTTTCTATCTTAATTAACTCTCTCACTTCAATTTTTGTTGTTCTCTACATGAATTCTGATTCAATTTAATGCTAGTGTCACGTCTTAGTTATATTAGCTTACACATATTTTCTATACAACCAGTATCATGTTTCAGCCAAAGTTGGTACTATATTTTATGTACATGAATAGAGTTGAAATATTAATATCTCGCTATATATGTATATAGCTTTGCCACTTTCTGTCTTTCTTTCATAAGAATGGTTTCTTGACAAATATCTAGTCTTTATTGATTTCTAGCTTTATCAAAAATCTCTATCCAAAACATCTCTAACATGTTAGCAACAACTCCATTGGTTTGGTAAATATTCCCTAACATTATCAAAATTTAATTCTATTTTAAGGCCAATTTTACTCAATAGGTAAACTTGTTATTGGTGTCTTTCAGCAACAACACCAAATCATTAAAGTAATTAAGGGTTTTGAGAAAATGAACACACGATACAGAGATTTTCCTTCCTGAGCACTAATAGGCCAATTTCAATGACTTAATACTAGTTTTTGTCTTGTAAATAAGCCAGACTAAACTATAAAGAAAGTATCCAAAAAAACATCAAGTTAATTATGTTCAATGACTCTATCCTCACTTTTTTTTTTCCTTCATGAGACATGAGCACTAATAGAAGATCCTCCATCTTTTCTTTTCACACATAATAATTTGAACCATTGAGATTCATCATTCTACTAGTATTGGTCTCCATATTCACCACAAGGCACAGAGCAGAGACCGTGCTCTGATACCACTTTGTTGGGATAAAGACATGAATAATCAAGCAACAAAGTATTCGTCTACGCAGCGGAATGATCAATTATCCCTCTCTTGTGTGAATCTAGTAGGAAATAATACTAAGAATATAATGCACGATGAAGCAAACAATCAACAAGCACAACACAAGCGATTTTAACGTGGAAAACCTCCTCAACGTGAGGAATAAAAACCACGGGACCGAAGCCCAACCAAAAATTTCACTATGAGCAAAAATCCAAGATTACAATCTGCCCACAACAGATATTCAACTACAAGTGTATCAAGACAATCAATACTTGATAACTACAATGAGATTAGAAGGATCTCACCCAACAACACCAACTGGAGACTACTGTTCACAACTCTCGGAACCTCCAAACATGATCTCCACCGTCCAGAATCAACACCTATGTGTTCTGAACGTGTTGTCCAAATTACAGCTTGATCCAACGATTGGTTTGTGAGAAACGACCCTTTTACCTCAGCTCCGCAGAAGTGAATCTCCAAAAAACAGACCTTCCGTTTGTGGCCTATTCACGTCAATATAGAGATCAAAATACGATCTTCACCGTTTAGAATGCAGTTCCACAAGTTCCGAACGTGCTGACAAAATTTCAGCTCGATCCAACGGTTGAAAATCCGGATATTGCTTCTGCAAGATTTCTGTCCTTTGAATTTCCTAAAAAACGTGAATAGTTTTTCACACACTTTTCTTATCTTCCATCAATGTTTTCTAGGGCAAGATAACACCAAGTATTGGGCCTACTTGGGCATTACAATCTTGGCTATTGGGCTCCTCCACATATTTGGAAACCCAATCCAACAGTCCGAGCACCCTCAGAGCTCCCTTGGACATTAGATGCTCTCAATGCTTGCTTTGATGCTCGACGAGCACGCTGGTCAAAAACACTTTGGTCGTAGTGTGGTCCTCCTCAAAACCGTACATGTGATATTCCTCAGATTTCATTAATGCTCGGAGGGCTAGTGGTCAGGCATTCGAGCATGGTGATGCTCTAGCGATCATTAGGTCTGGGCCCAATCCAAAGGCAATTGAACTTGGTCCTTGGATGATCAGAATCATGCCACAATATTCTTAAAATGTAGTATTGATGGGGTATAACATAGGAGTTGGAGGCTCTAAACAACATATTTGTAACTAAACTTTTTTGGTTGAATTAATTTTGTGTGGGATGCTGTAATTTTTGTTTGAGTGATCTTTGTTGTTGGTGGATGGATTTTGTTTAGGTGTTTTTAGTATTTAAATATTTGTAAAAAAAATTCATTAGTATTGTACAGTATTATAAAAATATATTAAGGTATCGTAAAAATACACTAAAGTATTAGGAGAGAAGCTTTGCTTTTTGTTTTTTTTTCCCCGATTTGAAGCCGTGTGTGAAGATGATGGGGATTTTTCCAGGTTTTATTGCTTGATTTGTGTAGATTCTGGCTGAAATTATAAATTTTATAATTGATTAATGGTCAGTTTTTTAGTGTTAACAGATGGTAATTTTGTTGTGGTAACATATTTTTGTGTGGATTTTTGGTGGTTATTTTTTAATGATTCTGATTTTAATAGTGCAGATACAATTGGTATAGTATTTTAAAAAAATCAATTGTGTAGACACAATTGTTGAGATATTGTAAGAAATTCAATAGATTTTGAGTAGATTTTATGTGTGGATTTTTGGTATTGAGTCTGTAATGATTCTTGAATTGTAATAGCTCAGATACAATTGCTATACTATTGTAAAGAACTCAATATTGCAGATACAATTATTAAAGTATTGTACTAAACTCAATAGTATAGACACAATTCCTATAACACTGTAGAAATCTCAATAATATCGATTCGTATTCAATAGTATCAATTAGAAAATTTTAAAAATCAATGAACAGTACAGCCAGAAAAAATATAACTGTGACAAGTAAAGTATTGGAAAAAAACTCAAAAGTGCAGATACATATGCAAAAGTATTATCGCGACGCGTTGAAAATTGGTTGACCAGAAAATTCTTTGTTATAGTTGTGAACAGTAAATTAATTAGTCAAATCGGTGATGAATAATAGTAAAGAAAACTAATCAAAATTAATTAACATATATATAAAATAAATTTAATATGAAAATTAGATGAAATTATAAAATTTAAAAAATTAGGGAACTAAATTGACTTTCCTAACCAATTAAATTGAGACGAGTTGAGAATAAATAGAAAATTATGGGACTATATTGACTTTCTTAACTAAATTGGGATTATCTAAGAAAAAATTAACAACGGGACTAAATTGATTTTCATAACTAAATTGACACTATTTAAGAAAAAGCAGAAAGTTATTGGGACCAAAATAACTTTAATCTCTTAAAAACTTGCTGCAAGTTGGAGGTTTATTTAGAACCTTTTGTGGATTTCTTTTAGCTTTTGAGTCTCTTAATTCTTCTTAAGTTCCTTAGGAGTTGAATTAAGGCTTGACGATGCTTGGATTTTATCTAGACAAGAAAGAAAACTTTAGTTAGTAAATGATCAAGAATGAAAAAGGAAAAGTCGTAGAGCTTTGTTTCAAGCTCAAGATGAACTAAACTTTCCTCCTTAAAGAGGCAGGGGCTTAAAGATGGACTGAGCTTCCTCTTGAAGTTATAGAAAAACTTGAAGATTGGCTAAATCCTCTTGAAGAGGTAGGAAAATTTGTAGATGGACTAAGATCTCTTAAGGTGGGAAAGGAATGGTAGAAGAGATTTTCTTCTCCCTTTGGAGAGTGCATGGCTGAGAGGGAGAGAGTGTGGAGAGGTGTGAGGATTGTTCAGCATATATAGCGTGATATTTATAGAAGAAAATTATAGTCAGTAGCCAAAAATTAAAAGAAAGGGTCAGTATGCAAAGGTTAAAAGTGCTTAAGTCATTCCCTAAATGGGGAGCTATGTTCTTTTCTTTATAAAAGCTACAATGGTCGAATTTTCTGGATCATGATCAATTATTGTAGCAGCCGGTATTGTGAGACGCGATATCTCCGGAAAAAAAAAATTCATTGAATTTTGGGTTAATAAGTTTATCTTTTCGTTCAATAATTATTAGCGATTTAAAGGCATCAACATTCTTATTTAAAAGTTATATTTCGCTCATTTCATAAATTTAGCATTTAATTTGATCATTTATATTAGTGTTAGAGATGCTCTGTGTTTAGTTTTTCATTTGTCGGTCAAAATTATTTAAGAATATCAATAATATTAAACACATAATTAATTGAAATTGGGGGCGAGTTTCTACAAATGTCAAATTCCATTGATTAGTTTCTTTCATATATGGATTTGATCATTTTTCTTTCTATTTTTAATTAGTTTGTATTTTCTTGAACAATTTGAATTACTTTGTGTTTATTTTGCTGATCAAGACCAACTAGCAGTTATCTTAAATTGTTGCATAACTTTTTTAATTTTATTTTAGAAGATGCCACACGTACATGAATAACCTAACTATTTAAATTGCTAATTTTTGTTGGTAATTCTACTTATATATGTATATACATCATCTTGTACGTAATGTGTAGGTACACATTACAATTCAACTGTATATTAAACCAAATAAGTTGTTTTCATAGAATAATGCAAGTGAAGGCAATTACTAAACTTTAGACAATTCTAAGTAATTTCTCAAAAATAATTTTAAGAAATAGCCAAAAACAATTTTAAGTATACCCCAAAAAATAATTTACTAATAATTAATTAATTAATACCCCAATAACAAGTTTATATTACCCGAATAACAATTCTAAATAATAATCCAAGATCAATTCTAAGTAATACCCAAATAACAACTCACTAATACCCAATTCACTAATACCCCTATAATAAGTCTGTAATACCAGAATAACAAATTAGTAATACCCCAATTACATTTCACTAATACCTCAAGAACAAATAATTAATGCCTCAATTGCAAAAAACAAACAATACGACGTACATTCTATATGTATAATAGTGTTAAAAAATCAGTTTCGTTGAATTTGGAGGAAATGACAATTCACAAAAATAATAACAGTTAAGAAGAAATGAAATAAATTCGTTGAGTTTAGCTGTAGGAATTAAACAGAATAACAAAATAATATATAATTAAAAGCGGGGGCTAACTGACTGTTTAACATTCTTAGAAACCGCTCTTATTCACTTCTATATATATAAATATTCCACGCATATATATGAGGATCGTTCCCCACCAAGAAATTAACCCTCCAGCTCCAAGATCTTATAATAATTTCATTCTGTCTTGTTCAATTCAGTAGTCAATTAAGATCGATTAATGGCGGCAATTAGTAGCAGCATTCTGCCGTTGCCGGAGACGGATAATGTGCAAGTGTACGCCGTCGACATCAACAGTCATCAGAATATGACGATCTGGAACATCCCTGTGAACTTCAACCACACTATCTATACCATCGTGACAAAGAACCCCGATGTCATCAGACGGTGGATCGAAGGCGTCTACGCCCACTTCGGAAATGGGCTCCGACGGTTCGTGGGCATGGAAGTGGAGATCGACATCATGACCGGCCGTGCGAGGACGGTGCAATTCTGTGTGGGAAACCGGTGCATGGTGATCCAGCTGGAGGAAAATCAGCCTAATTGCCCTCCCTCCCTCCTCCATTTCATGCGCGACCATAACCAATTTGCTTTCGTGTGCAGCGAGGCTGGTCGCAAGATGTGGCAGTTGGAAATGGCGCTACGCATTCAAGGCTTGTCTCAGCCGGCTGGTCAGGGGATGGTGCTGATCCTGGACTTGTGGTACTATGAAGTGCCCATCTTAATGAAGTGGAGCATACTGAATTTGTCTCAGAGGGCTGTTCAGCATGATGAGGGGGTGGTGGACCTTCACTGGGGTGGCCCTAATGCCTACCGGCTCTCACCAGCGCAGGTGCACTACGCTTGCATCGACGCTTTCCTCAATATTCATATCGCAAAGTCCATCTGGAATCTTAATTGAATTCACTTCCATCTCCGTATCAAATTTTTTTAATTGCATCTTAATTCTGAAATTGTTGTATATTTCAATCGTTACTTTTTCTTTGAATCTTTAATTCATGGACCAACAAATTTGTAGCATGCAAGCATGTATTGATCGATCTTGTTACGTTGATGTATCAATGGCCTACACTGCTTTCAATCTTTTATATGTTCTTGCCGGTAGTGCTGCATGCATCTTTAACTCAAGTATACATATATAGATATAAATGGATTCTTCAATGCTTTTTTGTTTATCTCTACGTGAATTCTGATTCAATTTAATGCTAATGTCACGTCTTAGTTATATAATATTTTTTAAGTAAATGGTTAAACTACCTCTTTTAAAAGTTATTGGACATTAACTGCAAGTTTTAACTTCTTGTAAAGTGATTCGCCTTTCATTTACTCAAGATGTGTTTTATAATATTTTTTATGAAAAGGTCCCGTAACTTTATTTTCCAGAACTTAGCAAAATAATTTTTATCTAAAATTTTATTCTCTGATTAGGTCCTTTTACTTAACTTAAGATATTTATTATTATTTAGTCCTATATGATTTATTCTATTGGAAAATGGTTCAAGCCTTAATTTAATTATTTTCAAATCCTTTAATCTTAAAAAAAAAAAAAAGAACTTTCAAGAAATGGGGCGTGACAAGTTCCAATCAAACTAATTACTAAGTTACATGTTTCGTTCAAATTTATTTCATCGTTGTTCTTCACTTTAATTTTCGTGAAAATCAATTCATCCCACCGCTGCCGGAGATGAAAATCGCTCACACTGTTATCGCTGAACAGCGAACAGAAAAGTGCCACCCACAGTTCGATCGCCAAATTTTCTAAACAAAATATACACAAAATTCATTCAAATTTCTCAAAATTCGGCCAGAAATTGGATAACAGAGCCTCACCCTTCCTGATTCTTTTATTTGTTCGATTGGGGAAGTTTATTCTTTTAAGATGCATATAAAGAAATTGATATGGAGACTTGAATTAATATATATCCCAGAGCCACTTAGCGATATGAATATTGAGGAAAGCATTGAGACCAGCATATTGCACCATCGGGGGTACGAGTTGAAATCGACCCCAGTTTTGTTCGACCAGCCACTCATAGGGAACCGCACGCAAGAGGGCCCTCTTCTTGGTGACTGGCTCAATCCAATAGAAACCCAAATCGATGAGGGCGATGGTGCCTGGAATTGAAAACTGCATTTTCAAGAGGGTCATCTTGTGTACTACCGCTGTGCCCACGAAGGTAAATTTGTCTTTGTAGCACAGGAATTGGACGAGGCACGATGTAGCTGCTGATTGCAGATGGAACACCAGGCACCGGTTTTTGATCCACTGTGCGGTGATATCGGGGCGCCTTGTGACGGTGGTGGAGATAGTGTGGTTCAAGTTGATAGGAGTTCCCGAGATAATGAAATGTTGACCGTTGATGAATACGTCGTACACTTCCACACCATCATACTCCGACTCCTCTACTGTAATGCTGCTATTAATTAGCGCCATTAATCTCTTGAGTTAGCTACTGAACAAGAAGTGAGAAAAGTGTTGGTTGGAGGGGAATTTATATGATCTAAGAAGAGCGGTTTGTAAGAATGATAATCAGTTAGCACTTTTTTTCTTATTTTTCCGCTTTTAATTATTTATAAACTATAACTATTTAGTTATTCTGTTTTCTTCTTTTTTAGCCATTTTTCTTTAGTTAAATTCTTATTTGGTCATGTAAGCTCACAAACTCTTTAATAGCTATTTTGATAATTGTTTTTTCATAAATACCACTCATTTAATTTTTTTTAGTATCGAATTAAAGTATTGAAACCACTAATGAGGTTCATTCTATCCATTCCAAATCATTTCAGCATTAAGTTATAAATCCTTCAGTGTGGGCCATAAAATGTAATACATGGAGAGAATGTGAAAACACCACACATCTGGAGATCATATATATATATATATTTCAAATCAAATTTTGAGATCATTAATGATATTCATTCTCATTAATTCCAACTAATTCCGTTGCATTTCTGAGCAGTATGCGAAATTTCAAAATGGCTAAAAAACATCTATTTTGGTCAAAGTGGCCAAAAAACAATTTAAACATCTAGTCAATGGCTTATTTTTGTACATTATCTCTAACTAATAATATGGTACAGTAATATACAAGAGGCCTATTCAGAATAGAGATAATATAAAAAAATAGCCATTGGCTAGATGGTTAAATTTATAGTATTACAAAAATACATTCAGGACAATTCTTCTTGAGATGTCTCACCTTCTGACATGAGAAACACTTTCTCTTCTCCACAAATTTACCAGATTCAGGGCCTTTACCATTCTTCTTCTACTTTCCTGAAAACTATTTCTTCCCTTTCTTGAATTTGATATTCAGTCCTTCTCCATGATTTGTGTTCTTCCTTTCAAATTGCATTTGAAGCGCCTTAATTTTCAATGCATTCTGAATATCATCAGGGGACATCTTCTCTTGCCTTCCAAATAACAGAGCATCCTTAAAATTCTCTAAGGATTTTGTAGAGAATTTAGTAACATCAGGACTTTATCCTCATCTTCAATCTTGACTTCAAGATTCTCCAAATCATCCACTGCTTTATTGAATTCTTCAAGCTGTTCAACAAGATCCCTATCTTCAGTCATTTTGAAGGAATGAAGCCTCTGCTTCATGAACAACTTATTGGTAACCAACTTCGTTTGATACACCTGTTCCAACTTGTTCCGTACATCAATGGCAGTCTTCTCCTTGTACACCTCCCTCAGAGGTTTGTCCCCCAAACACAAGATGATTGTGCTATGAGCCTTGTCCAGAATCTCCTGCCTCTTTGCAGGTTCTGTTGAAGATGCTGATGGCCATTGATCCGTTGGTTTCAGAGCATTTGATAATCCATAGTGTGTGAGGAGAGCTTTCATCTTCACCTTCCACAAACCAAAATCATTTGCCCCTGTGAATTTCTCAAACTCCATCTTCGTAGAAGCCATAGCAGTTGATTTCATCAATAATCTCCTTTCCCATAGACGGCGCCAATTGTTGAATTTACAATGATTGTTTTAAAATCGAGAAATAAAGAAATTGAAGAACACCAAGATTTACGTGGTTCGATCAGAAATGATCTACGTCCACGGATGAGGGCACCTCTCTCACTAATCAATGGAGAAAATGATACAAATTACAAGTATTTTGGATCTCTCTAGAGTATGATGTGTGTTGATTGTTCTATATCTCTCTATACATATGTGCGTATATATAGGAGTATGGAAACCCTAATTAATGCTTGTGATCGTAACCACCTAACAAAAAACTGCTATAGTTGCAACTGAAAATGAGTAACTGTCAGAGCCCAACGGTCTTCAGTTTTGATTCTGTTAAACTGAACGCCCGTTGTCCAACTTGGAAGTTTAAACTGCTTCGTAACTGATCCTGAGTTAATTCCTAACTTGGAGTCAGTATGCTCCTTTCTTGTCTGCTGAAGTGATATGTCCTCAGCTGAGTCTGAATACTCAGCTGATATCATCAGTAGACCTTCATCCTGACCTGACCAGCTGTCCTGACCATCATCCTGATCTGACCAATTATCCTGACCATACCATCCTGACTGACCATCCTTAATGATCATCCTTAACACTCAGGAGACTCCATCAGGTGACCACCATCAGCTGACCTCCTCAGCTGACTCCGCTGATATCTCAGATGACTTTCAGTAGACTTTCCAGATGATCCCTCCTGACCATATCAGATGACCTTCAGCAGACCTATTAGTTGACCCCCTTCAGCAGACCTATCATCTGTCCCCTTTAGCTGATAGAATTATTGTTCAGTTAATAAGCAGTACTTGCTCATCTGAGTTTATTTCACTTTCTTTGCTCCCATAACATAGAGTATGGAAAGCATCTTTGAAATCAACTGAGAATAGCAATAGAATTTGAATTAAGTGGCGTTCTTTCCTAAAAGTCGTTTACTCTCATTTAAGTCTCTTGTATGTTTGACTTCTTTAGAAGGCAATTACAATTGAATGAAATTACTTGTTGCAATCGAGTTAAGTGCTTTTCTTCAAGTCTCCATTAATTTAGTTAGCTCCAGGTGAAAGTCAGTACGAGCTCCAATTTTTTTCTTAGGTTAGGCTAGTACAAGTCTAAATGTGCTAAAAAATTTAAAATGACCTTTATTTGCAAAGCTAAATTCATATAGTCATTGCTTGGTTATTCTTACATTTCAAGATAAATATATATTTCCTTTTGTTTTTAAGTACGATTTGCATGTGTTGGATGCACTTTGATTGATTTTCCGTATTAAATATTTTGATGTTTACCGTATCTTCTAAAAACATGCAAATGAATCCACCTTCCTTTCTTCAAGTCCTTTAATTTGGTTATCTCATCACCAATATCAAAATCAAGCTAATTTCTTGCATAAAAATGAATGAGAATCACCAGTACTAGATCTAGCCCAATATATCTAATAGGAAGAGCTTTATTTTTCTATAGTCTACAGCTGTAACCTTTGTGGTTCAAACTCTTGTATACTTCTTGTTTTAAACTTATACAAGGTACTTCAAAGGTTCTAGTACTTCAATATTTATTTATTTGTTTGTTTGATTTTGTATGTAATTTATTTTTTTGCACTAAAAGAGAATAAAAGGATATAATTAAAGTAGCACTGACTCATATAAGATTAGACTACCTCATGTATGTAATTATGAAAAAATAATGTACTTGCTACTTCAACATTCCATCCATAAAATTTCACGTATTTTTTAAAACAAAAATACGGAAAACTATACAAATCTTTTTCGCCATACTTTTTAAGAACTCTCTCCCTTTTTTTAAGTCAGAATGAGTACCCAAGACCCCATTTTTTAGCCCAAAAAATTGACAATACAGTTGGCAAAAAGATTGAGACTTTCAAACTTTCCTCTCTTGGGAATCCTTTACTTTAAAGCTTTCCAAGCCACCACTGTCATCTTTAGTGGGAGTAAATTGTTCCATACATTAGTAATGCATTACATGTCTATATAATTTTTGGTGATACCTGGACGATAATAATAGTGTCTTCTGTATCTCAAAAGTGCATGACTAGGTTATCCTTTTTTAAATAATTAAAAACACTTACATATTTAGCTGACACGTGCACTTCACTCACAATGCGTGTTAGTGTTGCTTCTGTTAAGTTAAATACCCGAATTAGTTAGAGGCTAATCAGCTGTTATAAAGTTGTTAACAATAGTTACCATTATAAAATTAATCAATATTTATTTCAATATAAGTAGCTCTTCTTGAGATTATAAGAATTTTCAAATGAAATAATATGATTTTCCATAAAAGCAATTAAATTAAATTTTCCTCTGATACACATATAATGGTAAATAAAAATAATAATTAAAAGATAAAGACAAACTTGTATAAATTACATTAAATACACTCCTTATATTTTAAGAAATCATATCCTTTGAAATCTTAATTTATGGATAATGTTGGTCCCTTAAAGTGGTCAAGGTCTAGGGGGGTGAATAGACATTGAGTCCAAAATCAGATTTTTCAAACTTTTCAAAAGGATGGCTTCTAGAACCTTACAGTATCCTTTTTGAAGTTTAAAAAAAATAACAAGTTAGATCTACAAGAGTTTTAAAACTGGACCACAAAGATTACAGCTGTGGACTTAGAGAAGTTTGCAGCTGCAGAGTTTCAAAAACTTGCAAAATAACAAATCATTTGTAGACAAAATATCAGAGGAGTTCTCACAATTAAAATTGTATTGAGAATAATCTAATGTGCAGTGGAATAAAAGTGAGTGTTAATGAAAAATAATATAAACAAACTTAACAGTTGAGTGACTTATGAAAGTCTACAGCTGTAAAATCAGTTTTCTTTTGTGAAAATCACAAAGTTTTATACACTCAGGATTTCAAAGCAATGATGAATGTAACGAGGACATTAAATATGCAGGACAAGAATATAAAGAGCAGAAGGTAAATAGACCAGGTTTATAGTGGTTCAGTTTCTTTGAAAAGACCACCTACATCCATTGTTACATCACTTAGGTGTCAAATTCACTAAGAAATGATCAAAAATATCAATACAAGTAGTTCCCCCTTAGAACTAGGTTCACTCAGATTCCTATCCTAAAAAGAGATAAACTACTCTATTCACTTAGAATACAACTCACAAAGAGTTTTACAAAACCTCACAAAGAGATATCTACACTAAGTAGAAATATAAAATGGGTGAGGGAACAACAACAAAAGATGTGATTCTTACTAAGAAAATCCTAACCAACTATCCTATGAATCACAAAGAATAAAACGAGTAAAGCTCTTCTCAGAATATTGTTGGTTGTAGACTTGCTTAGGTTGAATGCTTGTATGCTCAGGGTTGTTGTTATTGCTTCCTCTGAGGACATCTTCTATTTATAGATTGAGTGGTGTGACTTATCCGTTGGGAATTTCAAATTTGAAATTCAGATAAGGCTCCTCTCTCTCTATTGGCATGTGTGAGGTGGTCCTCATCCTTCACACAGGATAGTACTGATTGTACTATGTCCTTTTCTTCAGAATTCTGGCCTCTTTGTAACTAATCTTCATTATCCTCCAGAATTAAGAGAAAAACCTCCACTTTAAGTACAGTTTAGTGAGTGCTTGAGAGCTACAGTAATATTCCTAAAGGGTCTTCATTATCTTCAAATAATCTGACTTGTACCATCTCTTCAAACGGTTCTTTGCAACTGTAGAGTCTTTCAACCTTGCAGTTGTAGAGTCCTGTCAATATCAAAAATCGGTTGTAGAGAAACCTTACAGCTGTAGGGTCATGTCTAAACTGTAGATTGATCAAATATACAACTGTAGACTTCACTTACAACTATATGTTTCAAACACCAATTTCCTTAATACAAGTGTTAGATCAAAATAGCAAATAAACACATTGTTTTGTACATATCAAAATCTAAACCAAGGTACTAACAATTTCCCCCTATTTTGATGTTGGCAAAACAAACAACAAAGACAATAAGAAATTGTCTTAACAAGAACAAAAATAACAAGAAACAGAGCAAAGCAGGACAAGACACAAGACAACAGAAAATAAAGCAAAAAACAGAACAAAGCACAAGACACAAAGCTGCATAAACTAAAAAGAGGTTCAAGATACAGCTTACAGTCGGTTAATTAGACTAAAAACTAAACAGTTTTAGTGTCTAATCTAGAACATAATCTTCATCTCCTTCTGTGCTTGGGATCTGCATCTTCTTCGTCATCTTCATCATCAGAATCTTCATCTTGAGCCGTCAGAATTCCTTGCTCCACTAATTTCATGTTCTTTTCATCCTCTTCAAAATATTTCAACAGCATCTGTAGTTCATAGGATTCCATCTCTTCTTCTTCTTTCTTGGACTTAAATACCCTCTTAGGCAATGGAGTTCTTCTGATCTTTCCACCAAGGAGCCGAGCATTATCTCCTTTGTATAGTGATCCATCAGCCTTCAGGTCTTAAAACTTTTGAAACTTGTCCTTCTTGAGCTTAATCCTCTTAATAACAGTATGCTTATTGCATATACTCAAGAATTCCTTCCACAAGTTATCAAAGTCAGCTTTCATTTTCTTAACCCTTTCATCAGAGTCCTCAATAGGTACCATGCTCAAAGGTTGAACAGTTAGAGGTTGAGCAATCATAACTACTGTAGACTGTTCAAAAGCTTTCTCTCTTTGCCTTTCTTTCTCTTCTTTCTATTTTTCTTCCTTCTCTTTTTCTTCCTTCTCTTTCCTTCTCTCTCTTGATTCCTTCACAGTTTGTTCCCATTAACCAAGAGGTTTTTGAGTGTGAACTGTAGGTTTCTGAGCTGTAGACTTAGGGAGTTTTATAATCTTGCTTCCTCCTTTAGAACTTCTCTTAGTCTGATCTGATTGAGTTCTTTCTTCAGCTTGTTCACTCAATTCCATGGATAAAGACTTTGCAGCTTTTAACTCTTTTGCCCATGATTTTCCAATATCCTTCACATTCTCAAGGATATCATCAGCAACCTTTTCCCTTTCTTCAAATTCTTTTTCTATCTTGCTTTCCCCCTTTTTGTCAACATCAATATGTGACAAAATGGTGTTAAGCTTACTCATTAAATCCAATTTCAGAGAATCATTTTCAGTAATCATCTTGGTCAATTATTTCCTCATACCTTTCACTTCTACCTTCAGATTGAAAGAATCATCCTTCATAAGCTTGACATCTGAATGTAGATTAGTGATTTCTCTTGATTTCTGGCTACTCTATTTTCTGATTTCTTCATTTTGAGCTAGTAAGCTGTCTACAACAGCTTTGAAATTTTTCTCAAGAACCTTTTTTTCTTCTGAGCTTCTCTCCTCAAACTTCTTTACAAGGTCTTCCATTCCTCTTCTTACATTCTGATAGATAATAGCATCAGGAACTTGCTTTACATGCTTCAGAATCTCAGCTTCAATCCCTTTGAATGATTCCTTTAAATTCATCAACTGGGATACAACTTCCTTAGGTGTCATCTGAGGGATTGTATCACTATCTTCTTCTTCAGAGTCTCCTTCTCTAATGATCAACTCTTTTCCTTTCATACCTTTCTGAGCTTTGGAAGGTGCCAACTCTACATCTGTAGAGTCTTCAGTGGAAACCTTCCTCTTGCTAGGAGTTGCAGCAACCTCTGTAGAGAATTCAGTGATATAATCTTCCATATTAACCACATTCACTCTTTCAAGAGCTGAATAGCTCTACAGTGGGGGAGTTCCATGCTTGTAAATTTCTTCCAATGTGTACATTGCAGGTGGAGATTGATGAAAGATACTTGTGATAGGGTGTGATAAGTCTTTATCAATCTCATTAGATGTTTCATCCACAACTCTCTCATAAACTTGAACATTTTCAGAAGCTTGAACTTCAGTTTCCACAGTTTTAGCTTGAATATATATTTGAATTTGAGCTTGAGCACCACTCATTGGTGCATCATCATTGTCATCATCATCATCATCTGGCTTATCTTCAGGTTCTTTGCATGGAGAAGCATCTTTTCTTGTCTCCTTATCTTTTTCAGATTCAGGTTGATTAGGATTAGTTTCTTCAACCTGGATTGGATCTGCAGCACTAGCTCCTGCAGACTCCATCAGAATAGCTTCCTTTGCAAGAATAGTTAAGCCTTCAGCTTCAACTATTTGAGTACTTCCTTCTCCAATCTTTTGTGGAACTTCTTCATCACTTTCTGAACTTACCACATCAAATTCTGCTTCAGGGAATTGAGCTTTAGGATCTTCCTCAGTCATAAGGTCAACTCTCAAAGCTGCAGCTGCTGATTTAGTTATCTTCTGTCTTGCAGCTTCTTCAGCTATGATCTGCTTACCTTTTCCTTTGTCTTTCCTTCTTTTGTTGGCAATAAAATCTTCAAGGAAACTTAGCTTCATCAATTCATTAAGATCACTGCAACTTGTCCAGTCAACAACCTACTGGAACAAGTTTCTTTCCTCAATTGTCAACTTCTCAAGCTCTTCTCTCACTAGCTTCCAATCTTCAAATTTTTACCTCTCTTCTTCAAATTCTTCAGCCCTCTCAACTGGAACAACACGGAGTTGTTCAGTTTCAGATTCAGGGACTTCAGCTTCTATAACTATTTCTTCAGTAGCTTGTACCTCAGACTGTACAGTTGGCAAGTCTACTGCTGTAGACTTGTCAGTTTCAACTTCAGTGGCTTTCCTAGAGTGAAGTTTCTTCTGCCTTTTCTCTCTATCAATCTCATTTTCTGAATCAGTGGGTTCATCCACTAAGAGCTTTCTTCTTACACTCTTCTTCTTTTTCTTCTTCTCTGATTCTTTTGGTGATCTTATGATAGTAAGAACCTTCTTTTCAGCTTTCTTCTTTCTCCTCTTAGATTCAGGAGCCATAGGAGCATCCACAGCTCCTCTCTTGAAATTAGCTTTTCCAATAATTCTATTAGGTATAATGTGCTTTCCTACATGTCCATTAAACAAAGTAAATCCAACTTCCTTCAGGATGTAATTCAAGAACAAACCAAAGCCTTTGTTCTTTCCTTCCTTCATAACATCATTACCAATATTCTTCAACAAGAGTTCTCCAATATCTATCTTAATCTCTTTCACAAAGGCTATCATCAAATCCCACATTAATATTGTACCAGTATCATGAGAACCAGTTCTACACAATAAGCATTTATCAATACCCTCATAAAGGTAGACATACTCAACTGCTAAGTCAGTCTTCTTGAATGTCCTCTTCCAGTTGTTTGGAAATGGCTTCTTTGCAGTGAATCTCCTCCAATATTTTTCATCTTCATTAGCAAAGTGGAGGTTATCATGTGCATCTCCGCCAGTGTTCAAATGTAGAGCTTTGCAAATATCACCAGCTGTAATATTCACATTCATTCCTTGCAGCTTCACTGACAATGTTTTTCTTTCAACATTTGCTTCAGCATTCTGGTAGAACTCGTGAACTATCTTATCATCATATGAACCGGGGTTGTGAGTTAGGCAGTAGTGAACACCTTGATTAATGATGTGCTTGACGATGTCCTCCATAACATCAGTGGGATGCTTCTTCAATATCTCATCAAAATCAAACAAGGCTCCGAAAATAACTTTCATCGCCATGATTCTTGGTTTCTTTGAGTAGGGGATAGGGAGTGTTTAAGGTTTCAGGGGGTTCGAAATGTTAAATTAGGATACAAAAGGATGAAGGGTCCTTTAAATACCTTTCTTTAAACAGCCATTAAGAACAGGGGTATAACGGTCTTTGACCAAAAATTTATGAGCTTTTGAATTCTGGACCAAAGTTTATAATTAAATTTGTCCAAAAATCTAACTCATATAGAATTTAATTCTATTTAAAATGTTACACGTACTCACATATTTTATTAATTAAAATGCCTGAATAAATCTAAAATTTTTGTAACTTAGTACAAAAGTTTCTGGATTTTGTAGTGCTCCATTTAATTATCAGAATTGTACAAAGTACTGTAAGTTCACTAAGTTTGTAGTTGACATTCTTTGAATTTGAAAATATACAGTTGGTAAGGAATTTTGCAGTTCTGAACTAAGTCTTCAGCTGTAGAGTTCAACTCTACAGTTGAATGACTTTGTAGCTGCAGTTTTCCTTTCTACTGAGTTTTCAATTTTCTAGGTTTGTCTTTGCAATTTAGTGATTTTCACAGAGTCTTCATACAATTCTAACATTCCCAAATTACCTCTCAAGATTGAAAATCTTGATTCACACAAGGGTTTAGTGAAAATATCAGCAAGAATCAAATCAGTATGAATCTTTGTCAATTTCACATCCTTTCTTTCAACATGATCTCTTATGAAGTGATGCCTTACATCTATGTGTTTTGATCTAGAGTGTAAAACTGGATTCTGTGTAATAGCAATAGCACTTGTATTATCACAAAATATAGTTATTTCTCTTGAATCAATCCCATAGTCTTGTAATTGATATTGCATCCATAAGATTTGTGCACAACAGCTTCCAGCAGTAATGTATTCTGCCTCAACTGTAGAAAGAGCAATTGAATTCTGCTTTTTACTGTGCCATGCCACCAACGTTTCACCTAGGAATTGACGAATCCCACTAGTACTCTTCCTATAGATCTTGCAGCCTGCAAAATCTGAGTCAGTGTACCCAATGAGTTCAATTCCTCCTTCTTTTGGATACCATAATCCTAGATTTTGTGTGGATTTGACATAATTGATGATCTTCTTCACAAAATTCAAGTGTGATTCCTTAGGATTCACTTGGAATCTAGCACATACACCTACTGCAAACATGGTATCAGGTCTGCTAGCTGTAAGGTATAGCAATGATCCAATTAGTCTCCTATATTTGGTTACATCAACACTTTTGACATTCTCATCTTTGTCAAGACTCACAGAAGGTGTCATAGGTATATTGGTAGGCCTAGAACTATCCATTCCAAATCTCTTTATAAGCTCTTGAGTATATTTAGCTTGATTGATGAAAATTTCATCTCTCATTTGCTTAACTTGTAATCCCAAAAAGAAATTCATATTTCCCATCATGCTCATTTCAAATTTCTCAGTCATTAGCTTAGAGAATTTTTTGCATAATTCCTCATTGGTTGAGCCAAAGATTATGTCATCAACATAGATTTGGACTAGCAAGATATCATTCCCATGTTGTAATCTGAATAAGGTTTTGTCAACCATTCCCTTTTTGAATCCATTTTTGATCAGATGATCACAAAGGGTATAATACCATGCTCTTGGTGCTTGTTTGAGTCCATAAAGGGGTTTTCTAAGCTTACAAACCTTATCTTCAGCTATAGATTCCTCAAATCCTGGTGGTTGTTCAACATACACTTCTTCAAAAAGTAAACCATTGAGAAATGTACTCTTTAAATCCATTTGATAGACTATAAAGTTCATATGTGCAGCATAGGCTAGAAAAATTCTTATAACTTCTAATCTTGCAACTAGGGCAAATGATTCATCAAAATCTATGCCTTTAGATTGACAATAAGCTTGAGCTACTAACCTTGCTTTATTTTTTTGTTACAATTCCATCTTCATCAAGTTTGTTCTTGAATACCCACCTAGTTCCAATCACTTTGTGATTCCTAGGTCTTGGAACAAGTTCCCATACTTGATTTCTCTCAAAACCATCCAATTCTTCTTGCATTGCAATAATCCAGTTGACATCTTGCAGTGCTTCATGAATATCAGTAGGTTCAGAATATGAAAGAAATGTAGCAAACATTACCTCATGTATTTGGTTTCTGGTTTTTACAGCATCTGATGGGTTTCCAATTACATGTTCAAGGGGGTGATCTTTTAACCAAATCAAATCTAACATAGGTTCTAATCCTTGATCATTGTTCTCTACAGCTGTAGATTTACCTATTGCAGACTCATCAAGTCCTTTTGTTGTTGTCTCTACTTCTGTTTGAACATTCTCATGGACTAGGTCTTCTACATTCTCTAATGGTGGAAAAACAATTATAGTGCTAAAGCCTTTGTTGGTCAAATCTACAGGAGTTTTGATCTCAACATATTGTTGTTGACTTGTAATTGTAGAGTTGTCCTCCTTAGAGTCTTCAACAATTTCTTCAGGGGAGCTTTGTTGTTCATCGAAAACAACATGGTGTGACTCTTCCACAATCATTAATCTCTCGTTATACACTCTAAATATCTTGCTAACATTAGAATAACCTAGGAAGATACCTTCATCTGACTTTGAATCAAAAGTCTTAAGATATTCTTTCCCATTATTCAGTATGAAGTATTTGCATCAAAAAATGTGTAGATAAGAGATATTAGGAGTCCTTCATTTCCATAGCTCATATGGAGTCTTTTTATGATCCTTAACAATCAAGCATCTATTCTGAGTATAGCATGCAGTGCTTGTAGCTTCTGCCCAAAATTTCTTAGGTAACCTTGCTTCAAAAATCATTGTTCTTGCAGCTTCCTTGAGTGTTCTATTTTTCCTTTTAGCAACTCCATTTTGCTATGGGGTTCTAGCTGCAGAGTATTCATGAGCAATACCATAAAGTGAACAATACTCTTCAATAACTTGATTTGTGAATTCTATTCCTCTGTCTGATCTGATCTTCACAATCTTCAGATTCCTTTCATTTTAAATCCTTCTTAACAGTTCTAGTAACCGCTGTAGAGTTTCACTTTTCTTTCTTAGAAATACAGTCCAAGAAAATCTTTAGTAATCATCTACAACAACCAATGTATATTTCTTCCCGCTTATACTTACTGGTTCTATGGGTCCAAATAGATCCATATGCAGTAATTCAAGTGTTCTTTAAGTACTTGGGTGTGTTTTACTTTTGAAAGTGTTCTTGATTTGTTTCCCTTTGACACAAGCATCACATAAGTGTTCCTTTCTGAACTTAGTGTTTGGCAAACCTCTTACAAGTTTGTTGTTTACAAGTTCATTCATGGTTTTGAAGTTTATGTGATTTATTCTTTTGTGCCATAGTCAACTAACTTCATTGGAACTATTAGCTAGAAAGCAGGTAGTTTCAACTGTAGAGTTCTACTTCACAATGTAAACATTTCCTTTTGTAGTTCCTGTCAGTTTAGTTGTTTGAGATTCAATATCTTTGACTATACAAGTGTCTTGTGTAAAGTCTACAGTGTAGCCTTACAAGTTATGCTTTAGGCCATCTACCAAGTAATCATCATTGATCTGAACATTTCCTTTGAGTAGACATCCTGATCCTTTAGCTGTTCCACTGGCATTATCACCAAAAACAACTTTAGGACCTTTATGATCTTTCACATTTTGTAACAAACTTCTGTCTCCAGTCATATGTCTTGCACAACTACTGTCAATGTACCAAATCTCTCTTTTGGTGGTTGTATTATGTCCCTGTAAAATAAAATAAGTTATTTAGGAATCCAATACTTTGGATTTCCTCCAGTGTTACTCTTTACAATCCAAGCTTTTTTGGGTGCTGTAGAGTTGTTAATTCTGCAGTTCTTGCTTGATCCTCCTCTTTGAGTGCTTGAAGAGGGAGACATATCTGACATATTTCCATTCCAGAATCTATCAAAGTTAAGTCTTCTTTCCATATCCAATCTATGATAGACTTCTTCTTCTTACTGTAGGTTTGATTCTGTAGTTGGTTTTAAGACCATGTTTTGTAACATGTTTGAAACATCTTCTTCAGTATCTTTCATGATCTCCTTGATCTTTTGTTGTCTTTTTTGTGACAATTCTTTGAATGAATTCAAGAATTTCAAATCTTCTAACTGTAGGGTTGAGTCTACAGTTTCTTCAGGGGTTGTCTCTTTGATGAACTTTCTCTCAGGTCTTCGAATTGACTTTTGTAGATATTTCATCCAAACACAAGGATTATATCCTATTCCAGTCAAATCTTTTTAGTGTCTTTGCTCAGACAGCATCTTCTTCAATTGTTTGGATGATTTTCCAAAGCAATCTAGCTTCTTCTGATAATAAGCATTGTGTTCTTCAAGTTCAGCTATCATCATTTCTTGATTTCTGATTGTTTCCTTCAATTCAACACAATCTGTAGCTCTACAACTTGCTTCATTAAAAAGTTCTTCATTGTCCTCTTTCAGACAGCTGTAACCTTCCTTCAGTTCTTGTAGAATCTGAAGTTGTTTCTCAGCATCTTCCACTCCAGCTAACAAAACTTTCACATGTTCTCTTCCAATGTGATTATCTCTTCTAAGATCTTCATTTTCCTCTTGGAGTCTTGGATTGCACTTAGCATGTCACTAGAAGAATCCTTTTCTGTAATATAACTTGATGATGATGAGCATACCTCTTCATCTTTAGCCATAAGACATATCAGGGCTTCTTCATCTGAATCTGTAGAGTCAGAGTCTTCTAAATCTGCAGTTGACTTTTGAGAAGAAGAGGGATAGTCTTCCTGATTTTTATCAAACTCAGAAAGTAGTGCTCTAATTCTCTCCTTGTCAAACTTTTTCTTTCTATCTTTCCTGAGTCTCTTTTCTTCATCAGTGTACTTCTCAGCTTTGGGATAAGGACAATCCTTGATGTAGTGTCCTGGTTTTCTGCAGTTATAGCACAAATAAGTTGAGTTAGGTGCTGTAGATTTCACCTTACCATCTTCCTTTGGTGTGAACTGCTTCTTCTTGGTCCATTTGCCAAATTTCTTGAGCTGCTTTATGAAAAGAGCCAAGTCTTCATCATCAGAACTTGTAGCTGTAGGGTTGTCAGCCACTAGAGCTGTAACCTTACTGCTGTCAGGTTCTTTTCTTCTGCTTATGTCAAATTCATAAGCCTTGAGGTCTGAAAAGAGTTCAAAGGTGGATATCTTAGATAAATCCTTTGATTCTCTCATAGCAATGACTTTCATGTCCCATTCAGAAAGTAAGCCTCTAAGAACTTTCATGTTCATTTCTCTTTGTGAGTACTCTTTACCAAGAGAGTCTAGCTCATTGAGGATCTCAATCAAACTTTTCAAGAGTTTCACCAGATTTCATCATGAAGTTCTCAAACTTTTGAACTGCTATCATGAGTTTGTTTTCTTTGATTTGTTCAGTTCCTTCACAAATCATTTCCAACTTTTCTAATATATCTTTTTTCAGTTTTGCAGTTTTTGATCTTGCTAAACACAATTTTATCAAGTGAATGATAAATAGTGTTCTTTGCAACATTGTCAAGGTTGGATCTTCTCTTGTCATCCTCAGTCCATTCCCTTCTGGGTTTGGGGATAATCTGAGCTAATCCAGCTGACTGATCTGCTGCAGGGTTGACCTTCACAATAGGTATAGGGCCATCCTCTATGATAGACCACATCTCATCATTAATTGTAGAAAAATGTGCTTGCATTCTAATTTTCCATTCATCATAGTCCTCAGCAGAGAACATTGGAACTTTGGATTTCACCATCTTGGGAGCCATGCAAGTATGCAAGTGTGTTTTTCAAAAACCAAAAAGGTTCTAGCTAGGTACTGATCAAAGCAGTGGTAAGTCAACTGCTCTGATACCAGTTGTTGGTCCCTTAAAGTGGTCAAGGTCTAGAGGGAGGGGGGGTGAATAGACCTTGAGTCCAAAATCAGATTTTTCAAACTTTTCAAAAGGATGGATTCTAGAACCTTACAGTAGCCTTTTTAAAATTTAAAAAAAATAACAAGTCTACAAGAGTTTTAAAACTGGACCACAAAGATTACAGTTGTAGACTTAGAGAAGTTTGCAGCTGCAGAGTTTCAAAAACTTGCCAAATAACAAATCACTTGTAGACAAAATATCAGAGGAGTTCTCACAATTAAAATTGTATTGAGAATACTCTAATGTGTAGCGGAATAAAGTGAGTGTTAATGAAAAATAATATAAACAAACTTAACAGTTGAGTGACTTATGAAAGTCTACAACAGTAGAGTCAGTTTTCTTTTGTGAAAATCACAAAGTTTTATGCACTCAAGATTTCAAAGCAACGATGAATGTAACAAGGAAATTAAATATGCAGGACAAGAATATAAAGAGCAGAAGGTAAATAGATCTGGTTTATAGTGGTTAAGTGTCTTTGAAAAGACCACCTACATCCACTGTTACACCACTTAGGTGCCAAATTCATTAAGAAGTGATCATAAAGATCAATACAAGTAGTTCCCCCTTAGAACTAGGTTCACTCAGATTCCTATTCTAAAAAGAGATAAATTACCCTATTCACTTAGAATACAACTCACAAAGAGTTTTACAATACCTCACAAAGAGATATCTACACTAAGTAGAAATATAAAATGGGCGAGGGAACAACAACAAAAGATGTGATTCTTACTAATAAAATCCTAACCAACTATCCTATGAATCACAAAGAATAAAACGAGTAAAGCTCTTCTCAGAATATTACTGGCTGTAGACTTGCTTAGGTTGAATGCTTGTATGCTCAGGGTTGTTGTTATTGCTTTCTCTGAGGACATCTTCTATTTATAGATTGAGTGGTGTGACTTATCGGTTGATAATTTCAAATTTTAAATTCAGATAAGGCTCCTCTCTCTCTATTGGCTTGTGTGAGGTGGTCCTCATCCTTCACACAGGATAGTACTGATTGTACTATGTCCTTTTCTTCAGAATTTTGGCCTCTTTGTAACTAATCTTCATTATCCTCCAGAATTAAGAGAAAAACCTCCACTTTAAGTACAGTTTAGTGAGTGCTTGAGAGCTACACTAATAGTGCTTAAAGGGTCTTCATTATCTTCAAATAATCTGACTTGTACCATCTCTTCAAACGGTTCTTTACAACCGTAGAGTCTTTCAACCTTGAAGCTGTAGAGACACCTTACAGCTGTAGGGTCATGTCTAAACTGTAGATTGATAAAATATACAGCTGTAGACTTCACTTACAACTATATGTTTCAAACACCAATTTCCTTAATACAAGTGTTAGATCAAAATAGCAAATAAACACATTGTTTTGCACACATCAAAATCTAAACCAAGGTACTAACAGATAATCTCAACATTGAGATTGTATATTATAATGAATATTATAATTTCATTGAATTAAAAAATTCAAATGAAAATTTTAAACACAATACGCATCTAAGCTACAACTACATTAATCTAGCTAGTTATAATTTTATTTGGTCAAATTATTTAGTTTTAATATCTATGAATTCTCATAAAAACCCACTTAAATATATGAGCTAATTAACGATTTAGCTCACATCAATTCTATATAATTTCATGGAAATAAATTGTTCTAGACCTTTGTGAATGCATTTTATGGCTAAATATTTTTTGATGATACCTACCCAACGAGAATGATGTCATCCGTACATATTTCATACATGCACGATTATATGCTAAAAAAATTTTAAATTATATATTAGGTGATACGTGCACTGAACTCACAATTCTAGAAATTTGTTACAACATTATTAACCAGAGTATATAAAATTTCCAATTCTACTATCATTTAATAAACACGCCCCACATTCTTCCTGCAAAGTTAGATCAATAAAATATAATTTTTAATTTTTTTGTTGGTAGGCAATAATTTGCATATTGCAGATAAGAAAATGAAATCATTTTTATTCCAATTTCTGATGTATTAAATAAAAATTTGATCATCAGCCATTTGAGCATCAGTGCAAATTGTATATGGAAATTGTAAGACGAATCCTCTTAGATGATGCACTTAGATTCATCGTTAAGTTCTAGATTATTCATGTGCAGTGCCCTCGAACTTCAGGCAATTCCAATTCATTATACCATCTACTCTATCAAATGAAACAAAGACCATAAACAACATGAAATTTTTGCTATGAAAACAATCTTGAATTTCTCCGTCTAGCAAAACAGACCAAGAAACACTCAATTATATTAATAAGGAAAATAAAATACATATGTTCATCTCAAACCAAAAAACCAATCAATATTTAAAAGGGTAAAGAGCAGGTTTGGTCCATGAGAATTTGTGCACATTAATTTGGTCCTTTTTTTAACATGAATGGTCCCAAAAGATTTTTTTATTAAAAGTAATGGATTAATGTGGGACTAAATCTGTTTAATAAAAATTCTCATGGGACCATATGTGCAATATTTTTAAATGAGTGGGGACTAAATATGCTAAAAAAAGGACCAAAAAATAATGTGGGACCAGATCCGTTAAATAAAAATTCTCATGGGACCAAACGTGTTATTTACCCATATTTAAAATATAAGACCAATTTTTAATGTAATATCAAATGCACATATATAATTACCATATAGTACAGATGATGTGCATTTATGAAACCTTATAAGTCAAATGACGGTGTGCATTTATGAAACCTTATAAGTCAAATGACGGTGTGCATTTAACTTCATAGCAAAAGTACAGAGCAAAATTAGCAATTGTTCCAATTTTTTCATCATCAACATTAAGAACAGAATGAGGTATGCAAGAAGCAGCAACAACAAATTATGAAAAAATTATTTAAATAAAACTGATAACCAATACTCCATAAAGATAATGTACTCAATTTGCTGATAAAACAACAAATCATACATTAAATCTTAAAAAATTACCGTATAAAAGGAATACTAAATCAAAATATACAAATCTAGGGATGTATTTTGGAAGGGAAAGATGAATCTTTTTTCAAATAACACTTTTTGATCATCCATTTTTGTATATGGATTTAGTTGGAGATGTGGAATTTTCTAGAGAGATGCGACTGCGGTGGTGCTTCTTGGGTTTGGAGAAGTCCTGTGCCATTGGTGTGCCTTATGGGGTTTATTGATAGGATATCCCCTATTCTCTATTTCTAAATCTAATAAACCTAGCGTGGCTTACAACACTTCTTAATTACTCTTCTAGATTTATATTTTGTAAAACCGCTATCCGTTACTTTTTTTTTAAATCTTATCCTATGCTAATTTTTCTATTTCTTAATCTTATCTATTATATCAATATATTTTTCTTTTCTATCAATCAATCTTATCTACTACTATCTATCTATCTATCTCTCTCTCTCTATATATATATATATACATATTTGGGGAGTTTTACTAATAAGGGAAGTTTATACACTCAAAACTCAATTGGGTTTTTCTACTGTCAGAAAGGGGTTTCGCCCTTCCTGACGTCAGTAAACCAAAGAAATGTTGATAAATAATATTACATCGCCCTGGGCGATATAGTTTCGCCAAAAATAAAAAAAAATAATTATAATAAAAAAAAGGGTAAGTTACATCCTAGTTCATTCCTTAAGAGTTTCTTTAAAATAAGTTTACTTACTTTTACCAGTTACATGTAGGTTCATTTACGTGAAAAAAGGAAACCTTAATCCTCTGCTAACAACTGATCACCTATATAAAACACATATTTCTCTCTCTTGTCTATAGGTTCGCTTTTTTACATTACCAAAGGACACCTATTTCTCATTAGATTTGCTTTTTACATTTTTATAGTAGCCGAAACGACAGAAATGGGAGGGAAAAATCTAGAAAATAACTAGATATGATGAGGGAAAAGTGAACAAACGTTTACATTTCTCCTGGGGTGGCGATTTTTCTTCGAAATAGAGGGTTGGCGATTTTTGAGCATCAACCGGCTACGAAGGTAATGTATCGATTTCCGCTTCTCCTTCAAAATCAATTTGGGTTTTATTTTTCTAGGATTGTTTGTTTGTTGCTCTCCTTCAAAATCGATTTCTGCTTCTCCTTTAAAATGAATTTAGGGTTCAATTTTGGGGTTTTGTTTGTTGGTCGAACGAATTTCAAAATCAATTTGAAATTCAATTTAGGTCTTTGTTTTGTACAGAAAAAGTACACAGATTTCAAGTTCTTAAACACAAAAATTAAAAGTACACCTTTGTACAGATTTCAGAGTTTTAAACCCAAAAAGTACACAGATTAGTTACTTTGAGAGATTGTTTGTTATTTGTATACTTACTATATTATGCTAGTTATGGAGTATGTGTTATGTGTGTATACTTACTAGATTCG
Organism: Prunella vulgaris; assembly: GCA_026898435.1. Taxonomy (NCBI): domain Eukaryota; kingdom Viridiplantae; phylum Streptophyta; class Magnoliopsida; order Lamiales; family Lamiaceae; genus Prunella; species Prunella vulgaris. The sequence goes on along the minus strand of JAPKLY010000216.1, from coordinate 156,803 downwards.
GCTAGTTATGGTACTTGTTATGTGGCTATATTTGATGATGTGAATAAAAGTTAATTGTTAGACACCTTTGTATAGATATATGTTAGTTGTTGCATATTTTTTGTGTTGGTATCCAAGGCACCAACAGTGATATTTTTTGGGTAAATTAATTTGATCATTAAAGATGAATTATTTTATGTTTGTGCAGTATGCGTAGAAGGAAATTGTATATTGATGACAGTCCCTTGAAGGGAAAAAGAAAAATGGGCCAAAAACTAGTAGAATATGTGAATTCGGGCAGTTCTTTTGATAGTAGAGGTACTCATTTTGCCAAATAATCAACCTTTTAGAAATGCTTTTAGAAATATTTTGCACAAACATAGGACTTGTATCAATTTTTTTTGTTTGTAATAACAGGTGCATCACCTGCGAAGAGGGGCCTTCTTGATAGAAAGGGGAAGAAAAAAGGTATAATAAGTTGTGTTTTAGACATATTTCGATTGTAGGCAAATATGACTCTTTAAAATTGATGCAATTTTTTTGTGATTTGAATATGTTTCTGGATGATTGAAGTCAAGCGTCGGATAAGATACGTCTACTTGACAGAAGAGACAGGTTGGTTAACTAACATGTTAAATGTAGATTAGTTATTCCTTCACGAATAAATGTTAAACTCATTGTAAACAAATTTTTGATCAGTGTTTGTATCTAATAAAAGTTATATGCTTAATAGACACTGAAGATGCTTCAGCTGATGAAAAAAGACACAGGCGAGGAAAGAAAAGGGATGTTGTGGATGATAGTACCTTTGACAGTAATTCAGAAAGGTCTCATCGTCGAAATAGCAAAGCTTTGAGGCCGACTAATCCTTTTGGTAAGTTTTATATGTTAATGTACTTTATACCTTTACTGTTAGTGGTGATGTTGTTGATTATTTTGTAACGAAAACTACTAGAATGTTTTCAATATTATGTCCTATGTTTCTGCTATGAGATTTACATATTTTTCTAGAAATTTTTCATATCTGTCCTAGAAATGTTACTTGTTGTGCTAGAAATGTTACATATATGTGCTAGAAAACTGCTTAAATATTTTCAAAATTATGTCCTATGTTTGTGCTAAGAAATTTACATATTTTTCTTGAAATCTTTCATAGTTGTGCTAGTAATCTTACATATTGTGCTAGAAATGTTACATATATGTACTAGAAAATTTACATATTGTGCATGAAAACTGCTAGAATATTTTCAAAATTATGTTTGTGCTAGGAGATTTACATATTTTTCTAGAAATCTTTCATATTTGTGCTAGAAATCTTACATATTGTGCTAGAAATCTTACATATTGTGCTAAAATTGTTATAGGATGTTTGCTACAAACACGTAAATTTACATACTTGTGGTAGAAATTTACACAATTGTGATTGACTTTATAGTATTTGTGCTAGAATTAATTGGAGTGAACATAGAGAACAATAAACCTTGTGTACATACATTTTGTGCTGAGCCTTACAATATGAAAAATTCAAGGTATGTGGTATGTGTTTGAAGGTCGTGTGCCTGTAAACAATGGAGAGACATATTATCGTTCAAATTTGCGAACAACGATTAGGGAGTTGAGCACGTTGAAATTTGATGAGGTTCATATCAATGCAATTAAGAGGACACCCTTTTGGTATTTATTTGAAGCAATTATGTCTAGTTCTCCAAACTTGTTGATGCCCAAATATTTCAAATACGAGGAAGACATACGACAACTTGTAAAATGTTTTGACTTTGAAACTGAAGAGTTTGTTATTGGAGGAGAGCTAATTCCGCTTCAGAAACTGGATGCACAATTAATCTTTGGCATTAGAGGTGGGTCTGAGAAAATACCGTTGACTACAAATGAGAACGAGATGCCGTGTTGGTTATTAAGATGTTTTGAAAGTGAGGTTAAGAACTCGAAAGTGCAGTTTGTACTTTATAGGGGGGTGTATTTTAATAAGCTTAGGTTGACTTTGGGAAGCACTTATGATGGTAGTGATAAGGACGTTGCTCGGTTGTTACATTGTTATCTTATGGCATCAGTACTTACGCCACGACAGAATGGATCAATGCCATTTTCATACACAGTGTACGTGGAAGATTGTCGTTTTGATTGGAGCGCGTTGGTGGTTGATTTTTTTAAATCACAATTGAAGGAAAGCAAGAAAATGAAGTCTGGGGGCTGTGCGGTTATTCCACCTGTAAGTAAATACGTTAAAAATTAATAATTGTTATTTATGTTATGCACATTTGATAATTTTATTATATCGTTAATGAAAACCCTATGTTCTTTAGTTTTGGATATGTTAGCACACACAACTTGTGAAGATGAAGGGGTCTGTCTCTTTCCCCCGATTTGTTAACTAGGACATGCCAAATGTGCATGCAAAACTATCAACCGTGAAATTTTCGAAAGTTAGGCAGGTAATAACTATAAAAAATAAGTTTTGTGGGCTGATTTGATTGTGATATTGTTGAATGCTTTCATAAACTGTTTGAGTTTTTTTTTTTTTTTTGAGGTGCAAATATTGTTGAAAGCAACGAGGTTTGAGAAGGATAGTATACCGGAGCTTGACGAAGACCCCAGCGATGGTGAGTTTGTTACACCAACAGCGCATCAAGATGCATGCATGAAGACTAATGATGTAAATGATGCTGAACTTGAGGACAGTGTGATATATGAATTATATTTTCCAATGGAACTGGGGATGAATATTAGAGATGCACACTCGTTTTCTCCGTTAAAGGCAGCAAACGTTTCAAACCCAGCAATGAAACGGGGATCATTTATGAAACATTCATCCGACTTGGAAGGAATTTGTCCGTCTTTTAGTATTGGATTGACACAAGATATTGAGCATCAATCAGATGCCTCAAATGTGATTGACGGTGTAATTAGAGGTCTCGCATCACCATTATCTGAAGCTGGGGTTGTTAAAGAGGTAAAATGTTATACCAGTCATATCTAGCTATTGTATTGTTTCTTGTAGAAAATGATACATATTAGTGCTGAACTAAAATCACATACTCGTGCTGGAAAAAAATTACGTATACGTGCTAAAAAGTTATAATGTTGTGCTGGAATAAATTACATCTTTGTGCTAGAATAAGTCACATACTGCACTACAAATGTTACATATTTGTGCTAGAAAATGTTACAAATTTGTGCTAGAAAATGTTACAAATTTATGCTAGATAAGTTACATATTGTGCTAGAATAAGTTACTGATTTTGCTAGGAAATCTTGCGTATTTGTGCTAGAATTGTTACATACTGTGAAATAAAAATGTTAAATATTTATGGTACAAAATGCTATATATTGGGCAAATAATTGTTCAATTGTGGTAGAAAATTTTCCAAATATATTTGATAAATATTTTTGTCCATTTCCTCTTGTTTTAATGGCACCAACATATCAGGGGCAGGGTGTTGAAGTACCACTTGCATCAGAACTTCTAAAGCTGAAGGAGCAGTTGGACAAATTGAAGGAAGAGATGGAGGAAGGACGAAATAAACTTGTGGAAGATATTAAGAGCAGAGATGAAAATATAGAGCAGCTGCAACTAGAGAGCAATAAATTGAAAGTGAGGTTGGACTCTGTGACATATGATACAGAGAGTCAATTCTACAAGGATCCAGAGGTGCATCGGCAAGTGGATGCGATTACACAGCATCACATTGGGTTGCAAGAGGGTGAAGGACAGATGCAAATAAAAAATGATGTAGAAAAGCTTGCTAATTTTGACCCACGTAACACAAGTGCCAGCATGACAGTTGAAGTATTGGAGGGTGGATCACCTACTAATAAAGAGAGGGAGGTATTGAGGAATCCTGAACCAAGCTCAATTGCAAAGAGAGTGAAGGGCCGAACTGAAAATGACGAAAAACGTGCAGTAGTAAGGACACCACAGCTGAACACATTGGAACTTGTTAAAACTCATGAAGGAATCCATATGGTTTACTCTGATGAAGAAGAAGATGTAGTCCGCCAATCAGAGGAGAATCCTTCTATCAAAATGAAGGAACTGCTTTGCTGTGAATAAAACAGAAAAACATGTGAAATACAACATTGAGAACTACCTCCGCATCATATGGAAAAGGTTAGTTAATTCGTAAATGTTTGTCAATCTTTCAATCTTTTGGGAGTTTAGATTTTTGCTTGAATCAATGTAAAAATTGTTGAAGCCACATCATAGTTTTAAATGTTAACTTTCAACCAAAAGATTAAAGATGCACGAATTAAAAGTCAACATACTATGATAAATATTGTGCACCAAAATATGAATATCATTGCACTTATACACATAAAAAATATAAAATGTGATTGAAAAGCGTTAAAGACAAGGGAAGTGGTCTTCTCAAATTCAAGATTGAGAAAAGTCAATCCATTTATATTAATAATGTATAATGCCTAATTAATATTTTATAAATTATTAGTTGTATGTAGATTTTATATTTTTTTTATAGCATAGTCACATCATATATATTGTTGCAAAACACATGAGATATTATAATGTGTAGATCCTTTAAAAAATATGAAACACAAAATATAAATTAATTAATAGCGAATGACACATATTGTTATATATAATAAAATGTGAGATGAAATTTTTGAGAATTATATTTAGATTTTTAATATTAAACAGGTTATACAAAATTAACTAAAGAGTTAAGATAAATTTGAAAGAGCTCCACAAGTGTAATTTAAATGGCTTGGTGGAATTATTTTTAACAGGATTTAAAATCTATGGTCCAATACAATGAAATTTTTTCATTTCCTGCAGAAATAATACATTTGTTTAATACCCTAACAAAATTAACAGTGGTAAAATATAGACCAAATGCAGATGAAATTTAACAATGTAAAGCTTACAAAACTTAAAATATACATTAAATTTAAATTAATAAAAATCATACTATTCAAGTAGTTTCTGAATTTGATAATTGCAATACCTTCATTTTGTTTGATGATCATGTGTATCCTCTTGTGGGATTAATACCAAAATCATCCCATAACTTTTCAACTTTTTCGATTTGTCCCATAACTATATAATATTTCAATTTAGTCCCATAACAATTCAAATCTAACCAAATTAGTCCCATAACTATGTAATGTTTCAATTTAGTCCCATAATAATTCAAATCTAACCAAATTAGTCCCATAACTACGTAATATTTCAATTTAGTCCCATAACAATTCAAATCTAATTAAATTAATCCCAAATTTCACTACAAGAAAAATATTCTTTAGTCACAAAAATAATAGTGAGGAGATTTAATACCCTCACTAAATGTGTATTTTAGTTTATTTTTAGTGAGAGTATAAAAATACTCTAATTTGTTTATGTCATTTCCGGCGAATTGAGATTAATTTGGTTAGATTTGAATTGTTATGGGACTAAATTGAAACATTACATATTTATGAGACTAATTTGGTTAGATTTGAATTGTTATGAGACTAAATTAAAATATTACATAGTTACGGGACTAATTTGGTTAGATTTAAATTGTTATGGGACTAAATTGAAACATTACATAGTTATGGGACCAAATCAAAAAAGTGAAAAAGTTATGGGACAATTTTGGTATTAATCCCATCCTCTTGTCATTATTGGAGTTGAGTTCAAGTCAAAGAATTGTCTTTGATCCATTATTACCTGCACAACAAGCTATGAGAATAATTTGTCTTAAATTATTCATATGGAAGCATTGATAAAATTGATGCCGAAATTGTGAACCCAAAAGTAGGACCATTAATCTTTTGTCCAATTTAAAAATAATTTCCAATTTTGTAACTTCTTGGTATGTTTTCTTGTTCAAAATCTCCCTAAACATAAAATACAAAAATAGGAGCACACACAAATTATAATTTGAATTTACATTCCCAACAATTAGTATATTACTATGATTTAATTATAAACTTAGAATCTCTGAATAATTAATAATTAAATAAGGTGTATGTAGATCTAGAAAAGAAATTAATGCAAACCTGAGTACTCCCAATAAACAATTGTGATAGTATAGGTCCAACCTATAAAAAAATTCCCAAAAAATATATAAATACAATAAATAAAAAGTATAAAAATCCAAAAAAACAGCTTTATAGTGCCTGATAGGATGAATTTTTTTCTTCTTCGACCATGTTCTCACTCATCTCATTCTCTTTAATTATTGCCTACACAATTATTGTTAATTGATTGAAATTTAATGTTACCATGGAAGTGGAGTTACACAATAATAGAAGAAACACATGGAAATGTTAAGGAATCAATTAACGAAAAACATCATATTATATACTTTAATAATAACATTAGAAGATTTTATTTTTTGCCTTTAAAAATTACCAGTCGCGTTTGATTTGGATCTGGTACGATATAATCGTCTTGTACGATGATCGCTAAGTACAATGCATCATTAAATCTAAATCTTGAAAAACAAATCAAACGAGAATTAAAAAAAAAAAACAATTGATAATTATATCTACCATCAATTTAAGACAGAGATCTAATATATATTGTAAATGAAGGGTTAAAAAACCAAATTTTGTTATCAGAAACTAAAATATTAAAAATCAACTGGTTTTGACATAATAATGACACAATTAAATTAGCATAGGAGAATTAATCAAACCAAATGATATTTAAAAAAAAACAAATTAAATGAGATCTACCGACGAATCTGGAAAGAAATGGTGGCTAAAGATTTGTTGAATTAAACAAAAAATGAGATGTTCCCCTTTATAGAATGGCGATGTGTAGAACGGCGGCTGCGAAATGATTTGTAGGGTGTCGTCCCCTTTTAAAGGATTTCTGTGGGCTATTAGGTAAGTAAGGGGAACAGTCCAGAAGCTTGGAACTAACCCACGATTAAAAACTTTAGTGTTTTACTCTTTGAGTTAATTCTTACAAGCTAGGGCACGGTTATTTGGACCCCATTAAAAAAGAAAAAAGGACATCCATCGAATTTTTAATTAAATTTTAATTAGACTAAATTAATTATAAATAGATAGAAATGTCTTTTTCTTTTATTTTTAAATACAATTTATTGTAAATAAACTCATCATAACTTCTGCAGAATTTCAAATATCCAAAATACAGACAAATTTTATTGATGTAAGTGTTTTTTTTAACAAAATCTCATTTCTAGATTTTTCTAAAATATGTTTTGATGATATATATTTATACTTTTGTTTGATGCTCTTGGATGATTAGCTAAGTACTTTTCGAGATAATTTCTGTTGTAAACGTGAATATGATGACATTGTGCGTTTATTTTATGATTGTTACGATTTTAAAAAAATTAACACTGGTTGTGTGAAAAAATGACATTTATTCAAATTTTTGTTGTTGAACAGATGTTATATTTGCAAATAAAACTTTGAACATTTAGTTCCTAAATATTTTTCGAATATATGATAAATGTTCAGTTTTGCCTTTCTAACTTTTAGTTATTATTCATCTTTATTTTTGAACATTTTTTTTATATCAAAACTTAGGAGATGAATCTGTTCAGCACGAGGAAGAGAAACAAATTTGTGTTTGTAGAGAAGATGGAGCGTCTGTGGAGGAAGAGAATGAATGCGCTGTGAAGAAAAGAAACACGTGGGTGTACCGTGTTTCTGTACCAGAATTGAATAAGGGTAAATTTGGTTATTAATGAAGTATTTACTTATTTTTTATGAGGTTTAAAAATCGGATGAGTATACAATGGGGTCCAAAATAACCGGGCCCTTCTTACAAAAAGATTAAATGGGTGGGGGTCCGGTCTAAGTCTTAGTGTGAAGAAACGTCAATCGTCAATGAGTAAATCTATAAATTTTAGTTATTAGAAGTTGTGTAAGTCATGTGTGTCACCGTTTCATGGCATGATACTATCATTTTAATAAAATGTTATTACTTTTAAGAAAATTAAAAAATTTGATAAAAAATAATAATATTTTTATGAATAGAAACTATCATTTTTTTTTAAAAAATATTATCACTTTTTAAGAGTAATAATTTTTTATTATTGATCTCATATCATTAGCCGGTCTAATATAAATTTTTTTCTTAGAAGTTTTGATGTAAATCTCGTTTTGTTGTACCAATATTTGCCTAATTATTTTTATGAGACTCTTCGGCGGCACTGCCACCCCAATGTTTACATTTACATGAGCTAGCTCTATGCACTTGATCGTAAATATTATGATCGTATCGGTATGTGCAAACATTTATTTGTGGGTAGAAAATACTCTATATGTCTATATGACTTTCTTAAATTGAAGATTACTTGATGAGTTTCACACTATTTGATAAATAAAAGTTAAGGGTTAATTGCAAATAAAATCATTATATTTTTCAAATAGCAATTTAATGCAAAATTTTGAATCTTTGCAAACAAAAATCTAATTTAATATTTGGTTGTGCACAATTGGAACCAACTAATAAATTTCTTACAATTCCAAAATGACATTTCATCTACCTAACAATGAATAAATAATTGTATTTATATGTTTAAATTGGTTCAAATGACAACACATATTTAATCATTATTTTCGGGCAGAATGAAATAGGTTTTTGTTGGCTAGAATTACTAGCTAACGTAAAAATGTGATTTTTTTGCAGCGAGTTAATTAAAATTTAGATTAGATTATAATTTGTTAAAAGTTGCGATTTTATTTGCAACTAACCTTAACTTAATTAGTTTATGAAAAATAGAATCCAAAGCTAAATACTTAAGTTTTTGCAAATTCAACGGTTAAGAAGCTACTACATACACCGTTATAAGTTTATTCCCTTGTATTATACTTGTTAAGTACCTTGGGTTAGATTTTGATGTGTGCAAAACATTATGCTTTATTTGATAATTTGATCTAACACTTGTGCTAAGGAAATTGGTGTTTGAAACGTATAGTTGTAAGTGAAGTCTGCAGCTGTATATTTGATCATTCTACAGCCAGACATGACCCTACAGCAGTAAGGTTTCTCTACAGCCAATTTTTCTTATTTAACAGGACTCTACAGCTGCAAGGTTGAAGACTCTACAGCCACAAAGAATCGTTTGAAGAGATGGTACAAGTCAGAGATTATTTGAAGATAATGAAGACCCTTAAGCACCATTAGTGTAGCTCTTAAGCACTCACTAAATTGTACTTAAGTGGAGGTCATTTCTAAAGAAATCTGGAGGATAATGAAGATTAGTTACAAGGAGGCCAGAATTCTGAAGAAAGGACAATAGTACAATCAGTACTATCCTGTGTGAAGGATGAGGAACACCTCACACATGCCAAATGGAGAGAGAGGAGCCGTATCCGGATTTCAAATTTAAATTTCCAACGGATAAGTCACACCGCTCAATCTATAAACAGAAGAAGTCCTCAGAGGAAGCAACAACAACAACCCTGAGCATACAAGCATTCTGCCTAAGCAAGTCTACAGCCAGCAAATTCTGAGAGAGCCTTATTTGTTTTATTCTTTCTGATTCATAGGATAGTTGGTTAGGATTTTTCTTAGAAAGAATCACACATTTTTTTTGTTGTTCCCTCACCCGCTTTATATTTCTACTTAGTGTAGATATCTCTTTGTGAGGTTTTGTAAAACGCTTTGTGAGTTATATTCGGAGTGAATAGAGTAGTTTAATCTCTTTTTAGAATAGGAATCTGAGTGAACCTAGTTCTAAGGGGGAACTACTTGTATTGATCTAAGTGATCACATTGTAGTGAATTTGGCACCTGAGTGGGGTAACAATGGATGTAGGTGGTCTTTTTATAGACACTGAACCACTATAAATCTGGTCAATTTACTTTCTGTCATTTAAATTTTTGTCCTGCATATTTAATTTATTTGTCACATTCATCATTCTTTTGAAACCTGAGTGCATAAAACTTTGTGTTTATCACAGAGAAAAACTGACTCTACAGCTGTAGACTTCTCTATGTCACTCAGCTGTTAAGTTTGTTTATATTGTTTTTCATTAACACTCACTTTATTCCGCTGCACATTAGAATATTCTCAATATAATTTTAATTGTGAGAATCTCTCTGATACTTTGTCTACAAGTGATATTTTATTTTGCAAAGTTTTCTAAACTCTGCAGCTACAGACTTCATAAAGTCCACAGCTGTAACCTTTGTGGTCCAGTTTCTAAAACTCTTGTAGACTTGTTATTTTGAACTTTAAAAAGGGTTACTGTAAGGTTCTAGAATCCATCCTTTTTGAAAAGTTTGAAAATTTTATTTTGGACTCAAGGTCTATTTACCCCCCCTCTAGACCTTGACCACTTTAAGGGACCAACAATACTCTTCAAATATGCAATAACAATAAATTGTTCACAGGCTTAAATTATCATCAAGATATATAATGTGAATGTTTGAACTGTTCGTTGTTAATAATCTACTGAAATTAGTTTTCTTGGTGTGGCATTTTGTATCAAGAGGATGAGGTAAATATACCTTTTCCAAGGAACTAAATGCTATGCAAGGTAGTTTCAAGATACGAAGAGAAGAGGTATTAGGGATAGAAGAAGTATATGGTGAGTCTACCAAGAATTTGTACGACGTTGTTATACTAGTGAGAATGAGGGAGGCACAGTGGAATTAATTCAATTGTGATGAAAAGAAAATATTAAAGTCTTTGATTAAGAAGCATAATGGTCAAATTTCCCACGACGGATACATGGACATCAATTCATGAGAGGATAAATTATATGTGTCTCACTGCAAATTTAATCGATGATGGATGGAAATTACAAAAGTGAATTCTGAACTTATGTGCAATTTTGGGACATAAAAGAGAAGAGATGAGATAGACGATTAAAAAATACTTGTTGTATTGTGGGACAGATAAAATTTTTACTTTTACCATTGACATTGCTTCATCAAATTATGGTGTAGCTGACTGTTTAAAAAGAAACTCGATAATTGGGATACAAACTTCTGGGTCGGATAGATTCTCAATTTTCAGAAATATTGTTGAAAGGTGAATTTAAACCGTTCAAAAGTAGAACAAAAAATTGCACATATAAGAACGGAATTGATAAATATCTTATTGAGGATGTGCTAGAATAGTGGAAACCCAATTCTCATAGATTTTCAGTCCTCTCCAAGATCGCTTGAGATGTACTTTTTGTCTCCGTATCCACAATTTGCTTTAGAGTCTACATTTAGTACAGAAAGAAGGGTTCTAGACTTATTTAGGAGCTCATTATCCATTAAAATTGTCCAAGCCCTCATTTATGTTTAAAATTAAATTCATCATTGATTATTTGAAATACTCAGTATTAATAATACTTTGGACTTTGGACTTGTAATATGATTATTTGAAATACTCAGTATTAATAATATATTGGAATTTATTTTCCAATTTAAAAATAATTTCCACTTTTGTAACTTCTTGTATGTTTTCTTGTTCAAAATTTCTCTAAATATAAAATACAAAAATAGCACAAATTATAATTTGAATTTACATTCCCAACAATTAGTATATTACTATGATTTAATTATAAAAGTTGAATCTCTGAATAATTATTAATTAAATAAGGGAAATTAAAGCAAACCTGAGTACTCCAATCTGATAAACAATTGTGATAATATAGGTCCAACCTATAAAAAAAATCCCAAACAATATAAAAATAAAATAAATAAAAATTATAAAAATCCAAAAAAAAAAACAGTTATATAAATCTGATAGGATGAATTTTTTTCTTCTTCAACAATATTCTCACTCATCTCATTCTCTTTACTTATTGCCTACACAATTATTGTTAGTTGATAGAAATTTAATGTTACCATGGAAGGGGAGTTACACCATAATAGAAGAAACACATGGAAATGTTACCATTGAAGGAATCAATTAACGAAAAATTACCAGATGCATTTGATTTAGATCTGCTACGATATAGAATCGTCTTGTACGAAAAAACTCGATCAAAAATCGTTAAGTACAATGCAAATTTAAATCTAAATCTTAACAAATCGAACGAGATTTAAAAAAAAAAGATTGATAATTATATCTACCTTTAATTCAAAACAGAGATCTAATATATATTGTACATGAAGGGTTAAAAAAAACCAAATTGTTATCAAAAACTAAAATATTATAAATCAACTGGTTTTCACATAATCATGACACAATTAAATGAGCATAGGAGAATTAATCAAACCGAATGATATTAATAAAAAACAAATTAAATGATATCTACCTTGAAACTGTTATAATATATTCCTAATATATTATATATTATATGGACATAATAAAATATTATAGTCCAGTGGGCTTTAGGCCCACAAGACTTAGGGTTAAGTATTCTATTTATACTTATCATTCCTGTGTATTCTGTAATTCATATCATTGTAAACGGCAGTTCATATTAGCATAATCTCCTGGCTTGGTCGCCCCCAGACGTAGTCACTTTGTGACGAACTGGGTCATCAATACTGTGTCTTTACTTTTGTTTTACGCTTTCCTCTCAAGATTACAACACGTTATCAGCACGAGTCTCTACGAGCTATAAGGATTTACGGGAGGATTGCTCAAGCTGTTCTAGATCAAATCAAAATCGGGATTAATTTTAATAAATTGCTGAAACCGTAAGTTTCGTGGTTAATTAATTTTGAATTATTAATATCATGTCCTGCAGATTGTATGATATATCCATGCTAAGGTTTCCAGCTGAAATTCATATGTATGACCGAATATGTGTTCACTATGTCATATGTTTTCACTGCCTTTAATATTCAGTGATCCTTGTTGTTTTTACTATTGTTCATCATATGATTTGCCCTATAACATGGCAAGCGGTATGCTTATGAATATATTTGTATATGTATGATTTCATGTGATACTCCGAATTTTTTATGAACACATATGATTCTATTTTCGCATACAATCTCACGCGAGAATAACACAAGGAATTCAATTTGTTTATATACATGTCTATATGCATTGCTATCGTTTATGCTTGTATACATTGCTATTGTTTATGCCTGGACCTTATCATCTTGCTATTGTTTGATCCGCATAACAAAACCGAAAAATCAAAATCATCTCTCCGATGATTCTATATCCTGAAACCCAATTGCACTTATATACCGAAACTGACATATCCGCAAACACTTGCCCTGTGTTTGAGTTCATCCACACAGAATCAATCGATTCGTCACACACACATGTATCAATAGAATCAGAAAATCAGAACCTGTTCTCATAAGAACAAAAACCAATTTCAAATAATCCGAATTCTGCAATTTCGATTTGCGATACCCACCGTTCATTGCAATCGATTGAATCCCAAAATCGGGAATATCTAAATCGAAGCCCGACGGCCCCTGAAGCGGCCGGACGGCGGCCGCAACGACGGCAGCAACGGAGCCTCATCCGCGCGACGACGGCACCAACGGTGCCTCGTCCGAGCAATGGCTCCGGTGCGACGCCATCTCTATCGCAACAGTCGCGACGACGCCTGTGCAATGAGTTTCCAGGCGCGCGACCGTCCCCTACCACTGATGTGGCGACGACGCGTGTATGGAGATGTGTGGCCCCTGTCAGACGAGCGACACTCGTCGAACGACACCGCCTCCGGCTCCGGCGGCTGCTGCGACGGCGTTGTCCTCCGTTCCATGAGACGGAGCTCCGCCCTTCGCGATGGTAGGCCCCTGTGCGCGACGCCACGAATGACGAACTCGCGACGGCGCCTCTTGCCCTGTGCGATGGCTGCACGGCGATGATGCTTGAGGCGGCGCCCTCTGTACCACGCGACGACGGCGCCGATTTTTCCGCCCGAATGACTAAGTCGTGTGTGTGTCTTATCTTCCAAGATTCTGAAAACCTAATTTACAAATTGGGCCTCCTTTTAATTGATCTGGGCCATTAGTTAATTGGGCAATCCCATTTTAACACTAATTGGGCCTCTGCCTTCTTATTTTCGATACTGGGCCCTTCATTTTACTAATTGAGCCTGTTTGTTTTAATACAAATTGGGCCGAAGCCCTCCTTAATAAAAAAAATTTAATTAATATTAATATTAATTAAATATTAATATTAATTAATATTAATATTAATTAAATTATTAATATTAATTAAATAATTAATTAGGCCATTTTTTTAATTAATTGATTGGGCACTTTATTTTAGTCGATCCTAATTAATTTGGATCCTAACAATTATTTTTGGGCCAGATGTCCCATTAATAAAAATTCATAATGGTATTATGAAGCCCAAATCATCAATTTTTTTTAGGCCTTATCCAATAATTATTTTTGGGTCCGAATTCCCATTAATAAATGTCTCATAAAAGTCATACACCCAAAAATATCAATACCCCCTATAATTAATTTTTGTCTTAGCAATATTTTATTGATTGAGCCTTAATTATTAAATGCTACAAACAAATAATTTTTTATAAATTTCCATTTATTAATTTTTGTAGCAAAAACATGTCAAAAATCACTAAATGTGAATTCGATAAATTGGCATTTGATTGCCATAACTTTTTGACATGGGCTCTCAACGTTGAAATCAACTTAGCCTCTAAGGACCTTACTGACACAATTAGACAACCATCTAAATCCACAACTGCTCAAATGGCACAAGCTCTAATTTTCTTAAGACATCATCTTCACAAAGATCTTAAGAATGAATACCTCATTGAAAAAGATCAATCGATGTTATGGAAATCCCTCCAGGATCAATTCCAACAACAACACGATGTGATCCTCCCCAAAACCAGACATGAATGGATAACACTTCGTTTCCAAAACTTCAAGTCTGTGACGGAGTACAACTCCGCCCTACATCACATAGTTTCTCAGCTTAAGTTGTGTAAAGAAACAATAACTGATTATCAGTTAATTGAAAAAAACTCTTTCCACTTTCCACGCTATTAATCTTGTACTCCAGCTGCAGTACAGGGCCAAAGAGTATCAATCACACTCCGAGCTTTTAGTTGTAGAAAAGCACAACCAATTGTTGATGAAAAATCACAATATAGAGGCCGTAAACGTGGAAAAGGAAATGAGGCGAGTGGGGGACGCGGATCGACCCGAAGTCGAGGCCGTGGTAGGGGAAGAGGTCGAGGTCGCAACAATGCACAATATAGTGCAACTGAAATGAATGCACCTCAAGATCAACTATCGAACTCACGTGCATAGAACAAACAAGTCTGTCACAAGTGTGGATGCGACGACCATTGGTCTCGCTCGTGTCGTATACCAAAACATTTGGTGGAGGCGTATCAACGTATGCTAAAAGACAAAAATGGGTAGGCTCATCACAGTGGGACACACCACACCGACCTGTCCAAAGCAGGCTTTGTCATAGACAAAGGATGACCTCTTGGGTGAACATATGACTATTGACTACAAAATTTAATACATTTTTGATAAAGTAGGACCTAAGTGATCCCTTGTGCGGCTGATCAATCAGAGTCTGCAATCTTGGCTCTCCTTAGCATTCCTCATATCTAAACGTATCCAAACATACACTTAAGTGCTTATGGAGATTAATGTGTTGTGCTTAGTAGATAGTGCTACTACACATACTATCTTAAAAGATAGACAATTTTTCCAAACATTAACCGAAAAGAAAGGAAGTGTCACTACTATTTCCGATGACGACATACAAATCGTTGGCTCCGGAAGAGCCTCGATCATTCTACCTATGGGTACCGAGCTGATAATCGAAAATGCTTTATTGTATCCACAATCAAAGCGTACCCTCCTCAGTTTCAAAGACATTCGACAGAATGGCTATCACATTGAAACAAATACTGAGGACAATAGTGAATATCTGTTGATGACTCACTATTTAAATTGTCATAAACACATCGTCGAAAAACTTCCATCTTTGTCGTCTGGCTTGTATTACACATACATCAGACCCTCAAATCTCCATTTAGCCCTTAATCTAAAATTTAATGATCCAAATTCTTTCAAATTATGGCATGAGCGGTTAAAACATCCAGAACAATCCATGATGCGTCGGATTCTATGTAATTCATCTTGCCATAACATAACACACAACAGAATCCCTTCTGTTAATGAATACATATGTGATGCTTGCACAATGGGTAAGCTAATAATTCATCCTTCTAGTAGTAAAGTAAGAACTGAATCTCCTAAATTCCTTGAGCGGATTCAAGGAGATATTTGTGGACCGATACACCCAGCATCTGGACCATTTCAGTACTTTATGGTCCTAATAGATGCATCCACTCGGTGGACTTATGTCACCATGCTATCCACTCGCAATACTGCTTTTGCAAAGCTTATTGCTCAGATTATCCTGTTGATATCACAATTCTCAGATCATCCAATCAAATCCATACGCATGGACAATGCCGGTGAATTCACCTATAAGGCATTTGATGATTGTTGCTTGGCACTGGGAATCAAAGTGGAGCATTCGGTCCCTCATGTTCATACTCAAAATGGTCTAGCTGAATCATTTATTAATCGTTTTAAATTAATCGCTAGACCGCTACTATAAAAAACGAACTTACCTATTTCATGTTGGGGGCATGCAATCTTACATGCATCATCACTAATCCAATTCCAACCAACTGCATATCATGAATATTCCCCTATTCAACTCGTGCGTGGAAATAAACCTAACATTTCCCATCTGCGTACATTCGATTGTGCAGTGTATGTTCCAATACCACCACATAAGCGAACATCTATGGGCCCACAAAGGAAAATCGGTATTTACATCGGTTTTATTTCTCCCACAATACTTAAATACCTCGAGCCTTTAACTGGGGATCAGTTTACAGCCCGTTTCGCTGACTGCACATTCGACAAAGATCTATTTCCTGCCTTAGGGGGAGAGAAAAATACCCCAATTAATAAATGTCGTGAAATTACGTGGAACACAAAAGATCTTCAATACTTAGGCCCACGCACTAGTCAAACTTGAACCAAAAGTTCAAAAGAAAATAAACTTGCAATAATCAGCAAGTAATCTGCCAGATGCATTATCAAATGCATTACTGATTATAAATGAAGTGACTGTGAATAGTTAAGGATGACCCTATACGGCAGAAGCGTAATGAACCTCCTTACACAAAACCATGGTATATTAATGCTAATAATATATTCAGTCACTCATGAAATCTCCTGAAGAGATTCATCCTGAAGATGAGAAATTCTAGTAAAAAGCACGTGCACATAGCAATCAAAATACTAGAATTGCGGAACACCCAGATCAATGGGAAATGATCAAGATCTGGTTTACATGAATCTTAAATAAACACAGGAGACAAACATATCACTGTTGTCGACAACATATTCGTACCCATAGTTGTTCTTTCTAAAATCTGGTACCAGTATCTAAATTTGATTAGATGCAATAGAAAGAAACAAATATGGAAGAGCTAGACTCGCAAAATAAACTGTTTTATTCTATCGTACATACCCCCTAAATATTTTATCCCTGAAGGATATAAATGGGTATTAATACGAAACAAAATGAAGTTGAGAGATACAAAGCGAGATTAACAGCTTAAGGGTTTTTCGCAGTGACCCATTATTGAGTTTGATGTGATCAAACAAATTCTCCTATTGTTAGTATTATAAAGTTCCGCCATATATCCCTAGCAGTTAAACTCAGTTAATGGACGTAGTTACCGCATACTTATACGGATCATTAGATTATAACATCTATATGAAAATCCCCGATGGATTAACTATTCCTCAAATGAGGAATAACGAACATCGTAGTATGTTCAGCATTAAGTTGCAACGCTCGTTATATGGCTTAAAACAGTCAGGTCGTATGTGGTATAATCGACTAAGCGAATTCCTCCTGAAGAAGGAATACGTAAATAACGAGGCTTTTCCTTGTGTCCTTACTAAGAAATCCCTTAATGGTTTTTGCATCATCTCTGTGTATGTGTATGATCTAAATATTATCGGAACAAGGAAAGAGATTGAAGAAGCAAGTTCAATCTTAAAAACTGAATTTGAAATGAAAACTTTGGGTAAAACCAAGTTCTGTCTCGGTCTGCAGATCGAGCATTTCCCTGAAGGAATACTGATACACTAATCAGCTTACCTAAAGAAAGTGTTGGAGAGATTCCACATGGATAAATCTCATCCTCTAAGCACTCCAATGGCTGTCCGTTACCTTGATTTGGAAAAGGACTCATTCAGACCTAAAGAAGATACCGAAGAGCTATTGGGACCTGAAGTTCCATATCTAAGTGCAATTGGTGCACTGCTCTATCTTGCAAACTGCACTAGGCCCGATATTGCCTTTGCAGTCAATCTACTTGCAAGGTTCAGTGCCTCCCCTACAAGGAGACATTGGAATGGTGTGAAACATATCTTACGATATCTTCAAGGTTCTCAAGATCTTGGTCTTTTCTATCAAAGAAACCAAGACAAAACACTTATAAGTTATGCTGATGCTGGTTATCTATCTGATCCCCATAATGCGAAATCGCAAACGGGTTATGTTTTCCTCTGTGGTGGAACAACCATTTCATGGAGATCTGTCAAACAAACTTTGGTGACCACTTCGTCAAACCACTCAGAGATCATAGCTCTATACGAAACTGCACGAGAATGTGTGTGGTTAAAGTCCCTTGTAAAACACATTCACGATTCGTGTGGTATCCCTTCTATTGACTTAAGCCCATCAATTATCTATGAAGATAATGCTGCATGTATTGCACAAATGAGCAATGACTATGTCAAAGGGAACTTGACGAAGCATATATCCCCAAAATTCTTTTATCCTCACGAACTCCAGAAGAGTGGTGAGATCACGATAAAACAAGTACGCTCAAGTGACAATCTAGCTGATTTGTTCACTAAATCCCTTCCCACAACGAATTTTAAAAAGTACGTACACGAAATTGGGATGCGTCGACTTGGAAGGTTGTTATCTTCAGGGGGAGTATCAAATGTTAAACAATCCTGATGATTGTATCCCCGAGGCCATTTGTAATACTCCACTTGGTAGCACTTGCATGCTTCCTTGTCATTATTATGTCCAAGGGGGAGTGTTATAATATATTCCTAATATATTATATATTATATGGACATAATAAAATATTATAGTCCAGTGGGCTTTAGGCCCACAAGACTTAGGGTTAAGTATTCTATTTATACTTATCATTCCTATGTATTCTGTAATTCATATCATTGTAAACGGCAGTTCATATTAGCATAATCTCCTGGCTTGGTCGCCCCCAGACGTAGTCACTTTGTGATGATCTGGGTCATCAATACTGTGTCTTTACTTTTGTTTTACGCTTTCCTCTCAAGATTACAACAGAAACGATGAATCTGGCAAGAAATATGGTGGCTAAAGATTCGTAGAATTAAACAAAAACTGAGATGTTCCCTTTTATAAAATGGCGATGTGTAGAACGGCGGCTGCTAAATGGATTTCTGTAAGTATCTTGTAGTCACTTTTGATCTCATAACGTATCTTGTAGTCACTTTTGATTTTATAACATTACTTAAAATAAAACACCAAAATTCAACATTTCATTTTAAAAGAAATTATTTAAAATATTCCAAATTAAATTTTTTAGAATTAAATCATATATACTTACACAATACTCCATTGTTCTTTTCTCTCTCTTTCTTAAATAAAAACAACTCATTGAAAAAAAAACAGCGATTTACACATATATACTTAATACTTGCCCTTAATTCCATATTTTTAATCATTTAATTAAAAATAAAAATTTGGTGGCAGTGTTTACATGTTCCCAGCAATTTGCAAATGCATCCCTATAACTAATGGTATTTTCCCTGGGCCCCTCAAACAATATTTCCAAATTTGCAAGGTGACTCTAGAATGTTCTCAAGTATGTATAAAATGAGTGATGCAGAGAAACCCTAGCTCCATATTCAACACTAGCCGCCCCTCTTTCCCCGATCCAAATTTCTAGTCAACTCCAAATTAAAGAAAATGCTCAAGAGGAAAAGGTAAATCTGCTACCTATTTTTGCCCTAACTAATTATGTTTTTTATTTGATCCATTTTCGTCTTTTGATATTTTTGGATTCTCAATTGGATCGAATGTAGGATATGTTGGTGTTTGCAGCGGAAGAAGAACAAAATGGATTCGTCAGTAGATTCATCTTTCCAGGTACTTACATCAACAATTTAATCATTTTATTATTCCTTTTAATTTGTTTAATTAATTAGAATGGAATTTCAAAGGTCAGGTTGGATTTATAGATTCACAATTGGCTAAAAAGAAAATATTTGTGCTTCCATGGGGATTCAATTCAAGCAATTCCTGGTAATATATGCTTAATTTTTGTGATATTAAATGTTTGTGCCATTAAGAAGTACCCCCAAAAACATTGATGGTGACATTATCTAGCAGGTGTCAGACACTTAAAGATGATGTGGTATCATTAGGGGTCAGACACTAAAGATGATGGTATTATGAGGGGTCAGACACTAAAGATGATGGTATCATGAGGGGACTGCTGGTAGATTTAATTCTATGTCAGTTCTGGGAAACAAGGACGGTGAAAATGCTCCTGTAAGGTGAATTATATGTGGCTGATTATACTAAAGATTCTTCCAACATTATAAATTTAATCTCTCTATATTATGTCCAGAGGTTTTTAATTAATTTTGTAATTTCAGGGCAGCATTGAAGGAATAATTTGAAAAAAAATGCCTAAGTGGATGGCACTAGCTAGGTTTTGGGAGGATGAAGGCACAGTCTAATCCTCAAAATCAAGCAATGCCTTAAAGATGGCACCAGCAGGCCAGCTTAGGTGATTGATGTGTCTCCGACATAAGCGGTCACAAAAAGTTTGGATCTATAGTCTAAAGATACATAGTATAGGAGATGCATGACCTATTATTACTTCTTTTTTTTTTTTTTGTAGTACTATAATTTTGCCCTTGTAATATAATGTTATTATTTGAAGAATCTACTGAAGTATTTTTATTCTTTATTGTGTATTAATTTTGTATTCTGAATTGATGTTTAAAGAATGTGCAACAAAGTCCTAATTATATATTTTCATTATTTTGGCTTTGTAACAAAGTCCTAATTATATATTTTCATTGTTTTGGCTTTGTAACAAACTGTATCAGTGGTATGCCTTGTGTTTGTACTTGAAGTCTTTTTCTTTTTTCTTGACCAAATTGAAAAAAAAAAAAAAAAAAAAAAAAACTATATACGAAAATCAGCAAATATAGAATTAATTTATAAATTACAATTACAAAATGTATGAATTCACACATTCAAACTTGGTCATTATTGATCAAACACACAAGTTGTTGATGTTTCTTCAGCTACCTCAATATTGAATTCACACATTCAAACTTGGTCACGTACCATATGAATTTCGAGTGATATATACATTGGCAAGCCAAGTAACTAATTAATCGGCAGAAGAGCAGCTTCACTAAAGAATATGTATATGAGGAGTGTGCTTGAGCTATGATTAATTAAAGAATAATGGATTTAAAAACTGGCTTAAAAATGTGGTTGATGAAATATAACTTCATTTGTGAATTCAATTGTTTATGTTTAATTTTCTTCGGATGTTTATTTGAAATAAAATTTCAGATTCCTTATTTGGATTTAGAGTGGATATATTGATTTCATATCCAAACTGCTTTGGTATATAGTAAATAGGTGAGATAAGGGGATTTTGAACATTTAGCTCATTTATTAGATAAATAGTATTAGAACCCTCCGATCTGCTATTCACCGAGTCAAAAGTTCTAATACAATATTTTGTAACTTTTTTCACTGTTCTTCTTGTATACAGCTAGACCAAGGGAGTTACTTTTGAACAGTAACTGATATATGCCTCAAGCTAAGACTTAAAGTCGTGAGATCAATCCAAATTATGAGCAATAATGTTGCCTCTCTGGTGAGTTTCTTAATTCGGTTTAAGCTAAGACTTAAAGTCGTGAGATCAATCCAAATCATGAGCAATAATGTTGCCTCTCTGTTGAGTTTCCTAATTCAGTTTACTCATGATAAAAGGCGAATCTGAGCCTTACCAATTTTTCATCCGAAGGAATAAATGCGATTCATTCTCATTTTGTATTGATAAGATTATGGCAAATTGTATTGATACAAATGAGATAACTTATCAAGTCCCTCGTCTTATCATAATTATCTTTATATTTTAATTTGATCTTCATAATCAATTTAATTCGTTCCAGAATATTGATCTTCACCTCAAATGACTTTGTATCGCTTTTCACTTTTCATTTGAGATCAAAATAAGACGCATGTATGTATCGATTTGTACGTAAAAATTATGATCAGATGAATTCACAATTTCATGCATATGCCGAATTATTGGGCGACGGTTGTGTGTAACGTAAAAATAATGAGATTATTACAAATAAGTTGAAACTAAAAACAACAAACACTTATAGACTCAGTTATTAAGATCACCTCTCACTTTGGTATTCTTGGTTAGAAAATTTCAAACATGAATGAGAATGAAAAAGAGAATAAAGTAATTATTGAGAATAAAAGATGAAGGGTACAACTTTTATTTTGATTAAATGTTTTCTCCTCTTCCCACGTTTCTACTTATTCAACACAAAATTAATTAGATAACCATCATGGGCATATATATATATATATATATATATATAATCCTTCGGCCAGCATTTTCGTCGACATAGAGGAAATAACATTCATTCTCTTCCCAATTAAAACATTAACCAAGCGTCACCATATTTGTTTATACGTATGCATATATAATAAACGGGAGACAACTGAAACCCTATTTACTAACACTCTATTTGCTTTTCTCACAATCTTATATTATATTAGTTTTGCTTCCAAGTTTCCTGCTTCTTGGCAGCTGCATGCCCCATTTATTTTTTGACGGGTTAGAAGATATGCCTATTGCATGCTTTCCCTCCAATAGATTTCCTCTCACTCATTATTTTCTATACACTGGAAATATATAATTTGTTTCAATGATTATTAATGCATTTTCACAACCATCAAGCTTCATTTTTGCTTTCTCCATTGATGGTTCTAAGACAATTTTAGTGCAAAGAGATCATTGCAGTTAATAGAATTATGGAGTCTCAGTTTGAGGAGAGGAGTTGGGGTGAGGAGTGAGAGCTAGAAATTGGGGTGCGGAGTTTGAAATAGAATTCTGCTGGTTTTCTTCTTGAACCACTTCAGCAATCACTTCTTGTTCAGCTTCCACAATGGGTAAGTCTACATCTGTAACTCATCCATCTCAGCTCTCACTTCTGAGGTCTTCTTGGAGTAATATTTCTTAGCTCTCCTCTCTATCAATTTCATTCTCAGAGTCAACATCTAGAATAAGCCTTTGCTGTACACTTTTTTTCTTTCTCTTCTTGGATTCTACAGTTGTAGATTATGCAGTTGTACACTTCTTGGAGTGCTTCTCCTCAACAACTTTTTTTCTATTCTTTGTCTTAGGAGCCATAAGAGCATCCACAACTCCTCTTTGGGAGTTAACTCTTTCAATAATCTTGTGGATTAGGATTGGCTACGCTTAATGTGGAATATCCAACTGTGAGGGTGCAACTGCACTCTCCACTTACGTGGGTGTATTCATCATTTCTTATTGCTAGCTAATTGGAATAAATTGTTCTAACGCTTTCATTTGTGAATTCAATTGTTTAAGTTATCTTCGGATGTTTATTTGAAAATAAAATTTCAAATTTATGAATTTCAGATTCCCTAGTTGGATTTAGAGTGGATATATTGATTTCATATCCATTATTTGGTAAGGCTGCTTTGGTATATAATAAATAGGTGAGATAAGGGAACTTTGAACATTTATCTCACTTGTTTGGTAGATAGTATTAGAACTCTCCGATTCGACTTTATCACTCTGTTAAAGTAGTCTTTCTTATACTCTGTTTTATTCACAAATTTTTGCTCCGGATATAACTTCAGTATGAGTGACTCAAGAAGTAGGTAATTTCAGCTCAGGACAAGTAATTCAGGATCTGAACACTCAGGATGTGAGTCAGGATCATTGTACTCAGGCTCAATACCAATTCTCGGTTCAGACTCAGGATTAACTATTCTGTTTCCATGCTTCAGGATTAATACTCAGTATTAAAATACAATACTTCAGGATTAGTACCCAGGATTCAAACTCAGCTTTCTTTTACACATTACAATTCTGCACATCAAAGTAAGTGAGTTTCCCCATTCTCCTCTCCACCTTAGCAACTGAATCATGGTACATCCCATGACTGTAACTTGATCAGCTCCAAACAGTATTTGAACTTTGAAGTAGGTAAGACCTTAGTCAACATATCTGCTGCATTTTCTCTAGTCACTGAAGTTCTTCAGTCATTGTCAATATCCATCTCTCTCTATCTTTGCCTGACATAGCTTCAACATAACGTTGTGGTTCCTGATGCTCCAACTCTTCAGTAGTTGTTAGGGAATAGGACACCATGTTAGCTTGACCAAATCTAGTCCGAGGGTGTATGCTTCTCATTTGTCTGTCTCTTGCTAGACTATAATTCCTGAGATCTTAGCCTTCAGTTTCTGAAATTGAGCGTCAAAATGTTCATCAGTTTCACTTTCCTCAGACTCCTCCTAAGGCCTTCCTGAGTTTTCATCTGCCTCAGTAATTACTTGTCATGAGTTTCTTTCAGGAGTCTCCACCTGAACTTGAGAACCTTCTTCTGAGAGAATACCATCTTAGTCCTGAGTGCTTAGGGGCTAATTGTATCCCATGACTTTCTCATTGAAAGTCACATCTCTACTGACAATACACCTTTTGTGCCCAGGCTCCAAACACCATAACTTGTATCCATTTACTCCCTTAGGATATCCTATGAAGATACATCTCACTGAGCCAATCTCTAAACTTTGCTAAGGCTTCACTCTTCTGATTTAGTATGAACACCCATACTTTCCTGCTGAAGTCATCAATGATTGTCATGAAGTATCTTCCACCTCCATAAGTCTCAACCTTAGCTGGTCCCCAAATATCAGAATGAACATAATCCAGAGGTGCATCAGTGGTCTTCTTGCCCTTTGGAAATGGATTTTTCTTGAAATCCATCTTTAGTACCTTTCCATCTCAAAATATCTTCTGCCTTATCAATTCTTGGAGTATCCTTTCTCCAATATGGCCTAATCTCTTATGCCATATCATAGCCTCAGTGCTATCCATAACATTAATTATAGAACCAGTAGAAGTGCTCCAATCAGGATATACAATCCATTAATTTCTTATCTTTCATGTATACCTTGTTGTCCTTTGTAATCAGGATGAAATCATCCTTTGTGTTGAATTCATAACCCAGTTGATTTAGTGAACCCGTGGAGATCAGATTTCTCTACAGTTCAGGCACAAGCCTCACATTTATTATGGGATAACACGATAATTGTAATAAAAATTAACATCATATTCATTTTATATTCACGGGCCATGCACACGCATGAGTATTATTCTAGTAATAATAATTGTTGTTGTGAATTTAATCGTCCCAAGGCTTGAAACTATTCAAGCAAGATTCAAAACAATGAAGAGCTCAAATCCAACGTTGGATGAACACAAAATTGCAGAAAAATAAGAAATCAAGATAAGTCAAGAACAAAGAAATTTACGTGGTTCGATCAATTGATCTACGTCCACGAATGGGGTTGCTCACGTTCACTAATCAATGGATAAAAGTTACAAAATACAAAGCTTCTCTCAGAGTATCACTCAATATATGTGTTTTGTCGCTTTTTATCTTTGGCTTGAGTACGTATATATAGAAGTATAAATGCTAACTGCCTATTCTTGAATAACAAATCCGTAACCAACCAATCAGATATATGGTTGTAACCACCAAGAATAATTGTTCAATCGTCCAATAGGATTACTCCTCCAACAGCTCAAATAACTGACTTTATCACTCTGTTAAAGTAGCCTTTGTCATACTCTGTTTTATTCACAATTGTCTGCTCCGGATATGACTTTAGTATGAGTGACTCAAAAAGTAGGTGATTTCAGCTAAAGATAAGTAATCAGGATCATCCCTTCAGGTAATTGAACTTTCAGTAGACAAGTGCCTTCAAGATCTGAACACTCATGATTTGAGTCAGGATCAGTGCACTCAGGCTCAGTATCAATTCTTGGTTCAGACTTAGGATTAACTATTCAGGTTCCATGCTTCAAGATTAATACTTAGTATTCAAATACAATACTTTAGAATTAATACTCCGAATTCAAACTCAAATTTCTTTTACACATTACAATTATAAAATAAGATATATCCAAATAATAATCCTAATACTCCCGTCCCCCTTTCTAAAATAATCTCACGCCCCTCTTTATATTTATCAAAAGAAATGGGTTGACTTATTGTAGATAATTGGGCTTAATAAATAAATATAAAGTTGGGCCCAAGTAAATGTCTTTCCCATTACGAGCGATGTGGCGGTTCCTTGAGTGATGAAGATGGACAGTGATTCTTGGCTTGTAGAGTGGTATCACGAATAGGCGGTGTGACAACGTGAGCAATTTTCCGGCGACTGAGGTACGACTGGAAGCAGAAATTCCGGGGGCTGCAACAGAGGTGAGGCGGTGCATCTGGTTTTGAGTGGTTTCAGCGAACAAAGGCCATGGCGGCAAAACAGAGCTGTGGGTGGAGAATGCGGTTCTTGAGTGCTTGCAGAGGCGCGTCGGTTTTGATGCGACTGTTGGCGACGGCTGCAGGGTAGGAGGCGGTTGTTCTGCTTTGAGGAGCAGTAGGCGTATTTGAAAGGCGAGCGAAGGTTGTGCTCGAACGGCGGCGAGGTGAGGAAGAAGGTTGCGTGTGAGTTGGGGACAACTGTGCGGAACTGTGATGTAAGTGGAGGAAGACTGGCAGAGTTTGTTGAAGCTGTTACCGCTGTTTTCAATTTTATCCCACGATAAATTTAAACACAATAAAGTTGTGGGCCCCATCTTCCTTTTAATCCCTTAAAATTTATTGGTCTGCACAACTTCAAAATTGAATTAAATGGAAAATAATAATTTGGCATCCATTAATTAAATAGACAACAATATGCAATTGAGCATAAATATTAAATTCACAATTTTGTTCATAAATTCACCTCAATTTCATAAAATAGCAACACAAAAATCTATTTTTTTGACAATTAGACTCGAATTATCGAATTAGTGTAAATAATGCACGAAATCCTATCAAAATAAGCAAATTAAACATAATATTTTTGAGCATTTTTCACACCAATCACTTGTTCGCCTTTGAGCGTGCGACCATGGCTTGGCTCGAATAGTATCAAACGAGGAACGAGCAACCCATGTTAGAGTTTGCTTCAAGGTGAAGAATGCTCCATGCTCATCTCATTGGACACGTGACGCGTTGAAGATGAAGGTTGCATTAATATATGCCACCTCCTGCTTATAACTTTACTATATATATGTACACTCATTACGGCAAAGAGGGAGGAGAAAAAATTGGAAAATGTAACCAAGTTCTTGTAAAAATAAAACTCAGTTGATTGTTGATGAATATTATTGTTACAGCCATATAATTGTCCTGCTACGTTAAATTTCATCAATATTGTCGTCCATAAAAACAATTCAAATTGAAATGTGGACATAACAAGATGATCCTCTCTCGGTATCCCTTTCTTAATTATGGTCAAGAAATTATGCAATATGATGAAAATATACAATTAAAATGAGCAGAAGTTAAAACGGAAAATACCCTTGGAATTTAGGGTTAAGGGAAGGGAAGGGAGGCGCTAGTTTGTTGAAACGTTAGTAATTTGGAAACTTTAAATAAGATTTTTTTGTTCTTTTATATATAGGGATGCAATTATAATTAAATAGCTAACAAGCTTCGTTTATATAAATAAAGCTTCAAGACATTTTGCTACTTTTGATTCATTTTTACGCAAATGATGACAAATTGAAAACTATTCTCCAATTACATGAGCGAAAATGTATTGATGTTAATTTAAAAAAACATGTATATTTCGTATGAAAAAAAAAGTTTGATGTTAAATGACACAATTTTATATATGAAAAATGTGTAGTTGATTCCATGAGCAAGCGTATGCATATAGTTCAGTGATAAATGATACAAATGAATTATGGAATGCTATTCTGTGGCGATGACAATGGTCTTTGTCAGTGGCAGGTCGTCAAAACAATTCAAATTGGAACGTGGACTGTGACAAAAGACAATAAGATCTCCTCTTGCTGTTTCATTATTCATTGCAGTAGAGACTATGCATTATGATGAAAAAGTGGGTGAATCAAGCGTATTGATATTGCAAAAGTTGGAATAGAAAAGGTTCCAATTTTTCATTTGAGTGTTTTATTGATTTAACTTTGCATGAAAAATATGTTACGTATAGAATTAATAAAAAGCTTCTAAATACTTTGGCTAGTTAACTATGTTATCGAAAATGATTAAACGTGAGTTGACTGCACGTGTCATCTAAGCTTGTAACCAATCCAAGTCTTTAATTTAATATAATAAAAACTCTAGCCATGCATGTCTTTAATACATACATCATTATTCGCGTCTCGCAGAAATTTAATAATTGTAACACAATTTAATTTTTTTTGTCTAGTTAAACAAACACAAAAATATATTTTAATAAATATAAAAAATAAATGATTAATAGTGAAAAATCTTAAAATAATATTAAAAATATAAACTTTAAAATTTAAGATTTTATAGTAATAATGAATGTGCATTTGACCTTAGAGCAAAAATGTAAACAAAGATACACCTATTATTGACTAAATTGCATATTTTCGTCCTAAAGTATAGAAAAATGGTTGGTTTAATTGGCCTCATTTCTCGAAATTACAAATAACTTTTTTAAAAGTAAAAGACAAATTAATATTATTGCGATTAATGAATAACTCAAAAAATTATTTAATTGACAAATGTGGTTAGCTAAGTTCTACTATTTAAGGCGTTGAAATTTTGGGTTCAAGACACGGTAAAAGATAAAATAATATATCATATATTCAGTGATAAAAAAATTAATAAAAAAACTTACATATATCTTTATATGTGTTTCTATATGAATAGTGCTGGGGAGTAAAACGCTGATATATTATTAATATATTTTCTTTTTTTTATTTTGACCAATACATGATTTTTTCTGCAATCATGATAATGACCTAAAAAAAAGGAATAGTTAATCATACGTCAACATTTTATTCTCCAGTACCATTTGCTGATTTTATTGCCCAGCAGAGTATCCGCATCATTTCTCTATACAGATGTCAAATTAAAATACATCCACAAAAGACTATATAATATCCTTATACCCAAAAAAACTGCGGATATCTTAGCCGAACTCTTCTTGTGTTTCATGCTTTTCTGATATATGAAACTGAGGTTATTTTCTCTCATTAAGTAGTCAATTTATTATTCAATTTAAAAAATGAAAAATAAGCATGTCAATTTGTTTGTTAATTCTCCATATATAAAGACTAGTAGAAGAAAACAAGATATTTCCTTGTCTGGTTAATACTTAATGTAGAATTGATTTGGTAGTCTTGTCAAGAAAAGGCCATGATAGAGCCCATTATATATTTTCATGATTTAGATTTAATTTCGTATGTTTGGTAAGGTGTATAAAGAAAATAAAAATTGTTTAGTGAATAATAAAGTTGATACGAAAATCGTTGAAACTCAGACAAAAGAACATACCAAAATTGAAGAAAGAAACGATACTCTTCCAGATCAAAACTCAGCCACCCACAAATTCAATTATGCAGAAACATAAATCAAAACTCAATATCCACATGATTAAATTCAAACAATTATCTAGAAAAATAAAATCAACCCAAATCTCAATTATGCAGAAACATTAATCCAAACTCAATATCCAGAGGACTGAATTCAAACAATTATCTAGAAAAATAAAATCAACCCAAATCTAAGATTCAAACCTAATTTCATGGAGAGAATTAATTTCACAAACTCAGTTCCACATACCCAAAAACCAAATAAATTGCAAAAATTCAATTCCTCTGCCCTGTTCTTTTTTTGTTGGTTGCAGGTGGTGGAGTGGAGCTTCAATCTGGTTGTAATGGTTGTGGCTCGTGGCGTGCAACCTCTTCTAGAGGTTGAGCAACGGTGGTGGTTGAATTGAACCGACAGTGGCTTTACTCAGGCATGGGCGGAGATGAGTGAGTAAAAATAGATCTACCTTCAGCGGCGAAGGGAGAGATACGAAATGGCTGTTCTGATCCACCGACTCAACAGTTTAGTGGAGTGCACAGGAACAAAAATTGAATAATCAGTCTCACCTCTGCCTCGAGTGCCGTCTCCGCCGCTTCTTGTGCAACGTCTCCTCCGCTTCTCGTGCGCTGCCATCGCTAGTTAGCTCGGAACCTATTGTTGAGGTGGAAGAAATTGGGAGAGAAAAGAGTCATGAAACTAAATTGGAGCTTAAGGGTCCGTTCCAATTTCTAAAGAGTAAAGAGCAACTTGCAACTTCCAAGAAAATTTGTTATGGGCTGGGCTTTTTCTGGGCCTCCTTAAAAAATTTTATAGGATACCAAACATTTTCGTGCCTTTTCTAGGCTATCAAATAGGGTCATAGTAACAAAAAAATAAAACTTAAAATATATATATAATTTTGGATGTGGATATTTTCCCCCCATAATTGCATATTTCACCCCTTCTTCACTTCACCACAAAAATATTTCAGTTCACCACCCTTAATTTTCCCAATTTAATCCCTTTCTTTATTTTGCAAGTTCACCCCCCATTTAAAAAAATGTGCAACATCTTTTTCCGACGACGCCCATCGCTGACCTCCGACACCACCACCGTCATAATTTTCAACCGACGCCCACCACCACCGTAGTATTCTTTGATGAATAAATTTAAGAGTTTTTTTAGTTTTAATGTTTAAATTAGTTTTATATATGGAAGGGTTTGAATAATTTTGTATGTTTTGGATGAGTTTTTATTGTTACTATTACAAATATTGAAATTGGAAATCAATTAAAAATCGTTCGGAAACTTTCATAAGACAAAATCGACTGAAAAATGAGAAAAAATTGCTGGAAATATTTATTCGACTCTGGTTGTTCGAAAAAATGTTATTTGTTCGAAAATTTTAGTCGAACAAATAGCATTTGTTCGACTTTTTTTTTTGAAAATTTTTGTTCAGAAATTTTGGTGGAACAAATGCAAAATGTTCTGAAATTTTTTCCGAATAAAGTACCAATGTTCAGAATTTTTTTTCGAACATTTTGCATTTGTTCCACCAACTAGTGTGGAACAAATATGTTCGAATTTTTTTTTAAAGAAAGTTCGAAAAACATACAAAACAATCATCAATGTGCATATAAAAAATTATTATTACCTAATATCAAAACACTATTGAAAAAATAAAAAATTTTATAACATTTTTGTTCGATATATCACTACAAAAAAAACTGGTTTTAGCGACCGAATTTGCGACCGTTTTTTGGTCGCTAATAATGTTTAACGACCGAATTAGCGACCCCTCTAATCGGTCGCTAAAACAGTGGTCGCTAAATTTTTTGAGATTTAGCGACCGCCAAAAGCGATCGCAAATTTTAATTTAACGACCGCCATAAATGGTCGCAACTTTTAATTTTGCAACCGCAAAAAATGGTTGCAATTTTTAAATTTAGAGACCGCCATTGGCGGTCGCAAAATTTTTGCGTAAAAAAAAAATTGGCCAAGCTGGTTCGAACCCAGGCCCTTCCTAAGGCTCGGCGGGGCTCGAACCACTTGGCCATTGACCCAGTAGTTTAATTATGGTGGCGCATTATGTATATGAGCCTTTATAGGCTCTGAATAAATCTACCATTAAATGCGCCCGGAGGGAGTCGAACACGCGACCTCTGGGCAACTCAGAGGTGGCGTGTTCCACTCGGACACTTCTCGTTATTGTTCATTTTTATGCAACTAATTGTATATAACTCCAAATTGAGTCATATTTTTTTAAAAATTCATCAAATTAATTCCTTTTTATTTCTAATTTATTTATATATATGTTTGTTTCAACAACTTATTTTTTATAAATTTAATATTTTACACTACTAAAAAATTTTATTTGTAAGTTTTTTTATGCATTTAATTGTATATAACTCCAAATTGAGTCCCGTTTTTTTTAAATTCACCAAATTAATTCCTTTTTTATTCTAATTTGTTTACATATATATATATCAACAACTTTTTTAATTTTATAAATTTAATATTTTACACCACTAAAATATTTTTATTTGTTAGTATTTTATGCATTTAAATGTATATAACTTCGAATTGAGTCCCGTTTTTTTTAAATTCACCAAATTAATTCTTTTTTTATTCTCTTTTTTAATTTTATAAATTTAATATTTTACACCACTAAAATATTTTTATTTGTTAGTACTTTATGCATTTAATTGTATATAACTTCAAATTGAGCCATATTTTTTTTTAAATTCATCAAATTAATTCTTTTTTTGTTCTAATTTATTTATATATATATATTAACAAATTTTTT
>JAPKLY010000216.1:0-123963 GCA_026898435.1 Prunella vulgaris | reverse complement strand
AAATTTTAGCGACCGCCAAAGGCGGTCGCTAATTTACTTTAAATTTAGAGACCGCCTAAAGCGGTCGCTAAACTATATTTAAAAAATTATTAATTTAATTAAAAAAATTTGCGCGGTCGCTAAATTACTTTAAATTTAGAGACCGCCTAAAGCGGTCGCTAAACTATATTTTAAAAAATCATTAATTTAATAATAAAATTTGCGACCGCCTAAAGCGGTCGCTAATTAGATAAAAGCGGTCGCTAAATTACTTTAAATTTAGAGACCGCCTAAAGTGGTCGCAAATTACTTAAAAGCGGTCGCTAATATTATAATTAGCAACCGACTCATAGGCGGTCTCTAATTTTCGGTCGCTAAAACGCGCGTTTTTTGTAGTGTATATGGTTCAAGAATGTGGAGTGAGAACCAATAAAATTCTAGGTTTTCAAAGGGGAGGGGGGTGAACTGATCTTTTATAATTCTGAAATATATTTAAAGGATAATTATGTCTTTTAAAATATATTTTTAAAATGAAGCATAAAAGAGGGGTGAAGTAATTAAAAATGGGGGTGGAAATATCCTGGTCCTATAATTTTTTAATGTACAATATAAATAGACGCTTTAAGTACTTACTTTATGAACTTGATCATTGTAGCACATTTTTTTAGTTGAGTTCAAGTCAAATAAATGTCTTCTGTCTATCTTTACCTATACAAGCAAAAAATCTATAAGAGATACGAATGATATTTTTTTTCGTATAATTTCATGAGAAAGTATATTGTGTATTATGTGCACCGTGCAATTCGTGTATTGTTTTAAAAAATTACTCATGTTATTAACAAAAAGTTATTCTTATTTATAATAAAAAGTCAATTTAATTGGAATAACTTTTCAATATACATAAGAAATAATTTCAGTAATAGTAGATTAATTTTTTAAATTTATTTCAATTGCACAATACCCCAAATATATACAAAACTAAGTCCCACTTTATTTGTTTTCATTATTCGTATGGTATTTGGTCAAATTGATGCCTGGCATTCTCCCTAAATGTAAGATACAAAAATGAAATTTTTAAGAGTACGAAAAGATTAATTCTTATAAAATTTTTAGGAGCAACCAAAAGAGGGACACTTTTTGTGTCAAAATTAAAAGTAGAATCAAAACATTTTTTCAATAATAAATAGGGACAAAAAATTTTTTTGCTAATCTATAATTACTTTTTCGTAATCCTTCTGACATTTACAATAAGATAGGCTACTCCTACAGTACTCCTAGACTGACATTCTACAATATTTGAATTCAAATTTAAACGCTACAATATAGTATAAACGAACAAACTATATTATAATCGAAAATAGTATAGTATAAACAACTAAACTATAGTACTGTAACGAAAAACACTATAGTATAATTAACCATATCAAATTCATGCAATTGTATATATAGTATTTTCATTTTCAACAATCATCATTGTGATGAACTAAATTCCCTTTTCTTTTAGATAAAAATTTTTTTGGTCCCATAACTTATTGAGTGTCCGCTTTTGGTCCCAAAAAATTTAACTTTTCAATTTTTGTCCCGTAAATCTTTGGGTTTGTCTAATTTTGGTCCCAATTTTACAGAAAAATATAAATAATATAATTTTTTGTCATGCACGATGCATGTGGTGGTTGAATTTGGAGTTTTCTGGTACTCTTGCTGACGTGGATGCCAAAGAATCATTTTTTTTTCATTTCTTATTTTTTTATTTATTTTTTCGATAGTACTGAAGTACTAATAAAAAATAATAAAATATCAGCAAGGATGAAGGACAGTTCCAAATTCAACCACCATGTGCACCGTGCATGGCAAAAAATAATATTATTTTCACTTTTTGGGTAAAAATGGGACCAAAATTGAAAAAACATAAAGAGTTACGGGACTAAAATTGAAAAGTAAATTTTTTGGGACCAAAGTCGGACATTCAATAAGTTATGGGACCAAATAACTTTTTTTCACTTTTCTTTCCTCTTTAAAAACTCAATAAACTCATCATTACATTTCTATAATAATAACATAATATCTAACAGTTAAATAAAAAAATGTAAATCATAACACGAAAATTACATTAAGGCAAGAAAATGAATTCAACATCACTACATTGATTTGATCCATATTCTTGAAATACTGCACAAAGATAAAGTAGCTGCAGGCTTGGCTTGAAAACTATTGCCTTCAAAAGCTCATTAATTGCTTCAGCTTCTTTCTAGACATTCATCAAGATTAAAAGGCAAAGAGGAATTACATTATATGTCCCTAGAAGTATTTTAGCCATGTAAATAACCTCAATCATATCAATTTTTTCTTTAGCTAAGATGGAATCTTAAGTTCCTGATAGTGTTTTATCCTATAAGATGGAAAAAGCAGACCAAACACATTATGAATCAAGGTAGGGAAGGCACGGTAATATCTTCTAAGTTCTTGCTTTTAACTTTTTATTTGTGAGTTCAATATCTGGCACTCTAGTAGGAAACGAGTGAGTGATCTTCACAACCGGTAAATAAACCATCTACATGTTTTATTCCACAAGACAAACGAGGTGCATAATCCTTTAGATTGAGCAATATAGTACCCCAGCACACTCATAAGTTATAAACCAATATTGGCTAATAAACCTATATAGAAAGACGGATGAATTATGAGAGCAGTGTATTAGACATATTTATTATTGTAAGAATTCTTTCATACAGGTTAATTAATACTATTGATTAATTAGTTAATAAGCCTATAAATAATCTTCAGTAAATTTAATTTGGCTCTATTTGTAATTAGGTTGAAAAAGTAGCCTAAAATGCAATACTATGTAAAAGAAAGTGATATAGGTTGTAGTTTTCGCAAATTTTTATAATGTTATGAATTTTTTAAAGGATTTGAAACACATATATGCATAAATAAAATTTAAACTACGTTTCAAATAATTAGTATTACTGTAATTTAATTATACTCATTAAATCTCAGAATAATTATTATAACATATATAAGGTTTAAGTAGATTAAGAAACGAACATAAACCTCAACACTCCAATTACTTTGGATAGAAGAGATAAATTTTGGCAATTGTGAAAGTATAGGTCCACTGGCCTGCATAAAAATTCCCAAAGCTCTAAAAGTTAAAAATAAAAATTTTATATGAAATGAATATTATAAAAATTCGTAAAACTGCTTTTCCAGTATTTGATCAGATGAACTTTTTTCTTCATCAGCAACATTAATCGGAATTCCACTCATCTCATTCCCTTTGATGTCTACACAAATAATATTAATTGATATAAATTAAGTAGATGCTACTACTAAAGTGAAGTTCCATATTAACAAAAAAAATAAAAAATGTTACCATAGGAATAGATCGATTAAAAGACTGGATTGTTTTGCCTTCAAAATTAACCATTAGATTTGGACCAAAAACCATTAAGTACAGTACAACATTAAATTTAAATACAAATTAATTACATGAAAGTTAAACGAGATTAAAAAAAACCGATTGATAATTATATCTACCTTCGAATCAAGAAAGTGATCTAATATAGATTGGAGATGAAGGGTTAAGAAACAGCTAAATTGTTACCAAAAACTAAAATATTGAAAATAATCTGGTTTTGACCTAATAATTACACAATTAAAATTAAACAAACCAAATGTGATTAGATGAGATCTTGAAACGACGAATCTGGCAAGAGACAGATTTGAAATGCTGACAAGAAAAAACCTGAGATGTTCCTAGACTATGCAATGCGTAGAATGGTGGCTAAAAGATTTGTAGGGTTTCGTCTCCTTTATAGGATTTCTGTGGGCTATTAGGTGAATATGGACCACAGTGAAAAAGACTCTGTTTGAATTGGTGAATTTAAAATCTGTGAATTTCATACATAAATAATCACTCTCCTATTTATAAATTCAGTTAATTTACTTGTAAATCCGAAAAATGGATCATCCAAAAATATGTATGTAGATGTATAATAGGGAGTAAATGTATATTTTGGATGAGATAGGAGATGCAAATTCGAAAAATGGATGGGATGATATGTGTTCACCCTAAAACAAATACTCCCCTAAGGATGTGTTTACTTTAAAAATAAAATTATATATCCTCTCAAAACATACATGTTTTGAATGGATAGATAATTAAGTTTAACATATATATACATAAGAATATACTAATATATATAAAAAATATATAACTAAAATAAATTCATATTTTTATACTAGTTGATATGAATTAAATAAATATATGAGATATTTAAAAGAGAAATAAATTAAATATATATTTGATGTGTAAGATAAAGTCGATGTGATTGGCATTAAATTATATGAAATATGTATGTAGATGAATAATAGGGAGTTGATGTGTGTTTTGGATGGGTTAGAATGTGCAAATCCGAAAAATAGATGGGATGGAATGTGTTCATTTTAAAACAAATACTCCCTAAGGATATGTTCACTTTAAAAGATAAAATTATAATCTCCTCAAAACATGCATGTTTTGAATGGATATATAACTTTATCATAAATATATATATTAGAATATTCTAATGCATATAAAAATATATAATTAAAATTAATTCATATTTTTGTATTAGTTGATATGAATTAAATAAATATATTTGATATGTAAAAAAGAAATAAATAAAATATATATTTGATATGATTGTATTAAATTGTGTGAAATATTTATGTGGATGTATAATAAGGAGATAATGTATATTTTGGATGAGATAGGATGTACAAATACAAGAAAAGGGATAAGATGGAATATGTTTATCTATTCATTTTCAAATTCATCCATCCAAATGGAGTCTCAAAGTAATTCAAATTAGCAATGCGAGTCAAGAAGGTCAAATCCAGCTATAAAAGTAGGCATGTAGAGAAACTGTTAAGTACCTTGATTTAGATTTTGATGTGTGCAAAATAATGTGTTTATTTGTCATATTGATCTAACACTTGTGCTAAGGAAATTGGTGTTTGAAACATATAGTTGTAAGTGAAATCTACAGTTGTGTATTTGATCAATCTACAGCCAGACATGACCCTACAGCTGTAAGGTTTCTCTATAGCCGATTTTTTTTATATTGATAGGACTCTAAGGTTGAAAGACTCTACAGCTGCAAAGAACCGTTTGAAGAGATGGTACAAGTTAGAGATTATTTGAAGATAATGAAGACCCTTAAGCACTATTAGTGTAGCTCTCTAGCACTCACAAAACTGTACTTAAGTGGAGGATATTTTTCTTAATTCTGGAGCTTAATGAAGATTAGTTATAAGACAACCAGAATTCTGAAGAAAAGGATATAGTACAATCAGTACTATCCTGTGTGAAGGATGAGGACCACCTCACACATGCCAAATGGAGAGAGAGGAGCCTTATCCGGATTTCAAAATTGAAATTCCAATGGATAAGTCACACCACTCAATCTATAAATAGAAGAAGTCC
The DNA here is from genome assembly GCA_026898435.1 of Prunella vulgaris. Taxonomy (NCBI): domain Eukaryota; kingdom Viridiplantae; phylum Streptophyta; class Magnoliopsida; order Lamiales; family Lamiaceae; genus Prunella; species Prunella vulgaris. Next base: position 118,514 of record JAPKLY010000216.1, on the reverse strand, counting down.
TCAGAGGAAGCAACAACAACAACCCTGAGCATACAAGCATTCAACCTAAGCAAGTCTACAGCCAGCAATATTCTGAGAGAGATTTATTCATTTTAATCTTTGTGATTCATAGGATAGTTGGTTAGGATTTTCTTAGTAAGAATCACATCTTTTGTTGTTGTTCCCTCACCTATTTTATATTTTCTACTTAGTGTAGATATCTCTTTGTGAGGTTGTGTAAAACTCTTTGTGAGTTGTATTCTGAGTGAATAGGTTAGTTTAATCTTTTTTAGAAAAGGAATCTGAGTGAACCTAGTTCTAAGGGGAAACTACTTGTATTGATCTTAGTGATCACATCTTAGTGAATTTGGCACCTGAGTGGTGTAAAAGTGGATGTAGGTGGTCTTTTTAATAGACACTGAACCACTATAAACCTGGTCTATTTACTTTCTGCTATTTATATTCTTGCACTGCATATTTAATTTCCTTGTTACATTCATCATTGTTTTGAAACTTGACTGCATAAAACTTTGTTATTTTCACAGAGAAAAACTAACTCTACAGCTGTAGACTTTCATAAGTCACTCAGCTGTTAAGTTTATTTATATTGTTTTTCATCAACACTCACTTTATCCACTGCACATTAGAGTATTCTCAATATAATTTTAATTGTGAGAACTTCTCTGATATTTTTGTCTACAAGTGATTTGCTATTTTGCAAGTTTTTGAACTTTGCAGCTGCAGACTTGTTAAGTCTATAGTTGTAACCTTTGTGGTCCAGTTTCTAAAACTCTTGTAGACTTATTTTTTTTAAACTTGAAAAGGGCTACTGTAAGGTTCTAGAATACATCCTTTTGAAAAGTTTGAAAAATCTGATTTTGGACTCAAGGTCTATTCATCCCCCCTCTAGACCTTGACCACTTTAAGGGACCAACAAGTGGTATCATAGCAGTTGGCTTGCCACTGCTTTGATCAGTACCTAGCTAGATCCTTTATGGTTTTTGAAAAACGTACTTGCATACTTGCATGGCTCCCAAGATGGTGAAATCAAAGGTTCCAATGTTCTCTGCTGAGGACTATGATGAATGGAAAATTAGAATGCAAGCACATTTGTCTACAATTAATGATGAGATGTGGTCTATCATAGATGATGGCCCTATACCTGTGATGAAGGTCAATACTGCAGCTGATCAGTCAGTTGGACTAGCTCATATTATCCCTAAACCCAGAAGGGAATGGACTGAGGATTGCAAGAGAAGGTACAACCTTGACAATGTTGCAAAGAACACTATTTATCACTCACTTGATAAAATTGTGTTTAGCAAGATCAAAAACTGCAAAACTGCAAAAGATATATGGGAAAAGTTGGAAATGATTTGTGAAGGAACTGAACAAATCAAGGAAAACAAACTCATGATAGCAGTTCAAAAGTTTGAGAACTTCAAGATAAAATCTGGTGAAACTCTTGAGAAGTTTGTGTCAAGATTCATTGAGATCCTCAATGAGCTAGACTCACTTTGTAAGGATTACTCACAAAGAGAAATGAACATGAAAGTTCTCAGAGGCTTACCTTTTGAATGGGACATGAAGGTCATTACTATGAGAGAATCAAATGATTTATCTAAGACATCCACCTATGACAGCAGTAAGGTTACAGCTCTAGTGGCTGACAATCCTACAGCTACAACTTCTGATGATGAAGACTTGGCTCTTTTTATAAAGAAGCTCAAGAAGTTTGGCAAATGGACCAAGAAGAAGCAGTTCACACCAAAGGAATATGGTAAGGTGAAATCTACAGCACCTAACTCAACTTATTTGTGCTATAACTACAGAAAACCAGGACATTACATCAAGGATTGTCCATATCCCAAAGATGAGAAGTATACTGATGAAGAAAAGAGACTCGGGAAAGATAGAAAGAAAAAGTTTGACAATGAGAGAATTAGAGCACTACTTTCTGAGTTTGATAAAAACCAGGAAGATTGTCCCTCTTCTTCTCAAAAGTCAACTGCAGATTTAGAAGACTCTGACTCTACAGACTCAGATGAAGAAGCCCTGATCTGTCTTATGGCTAAAGATGAAGAGGTATGATCATCATCATCATGTTATATTACAGAAAATAATTCTTCCAGTGACATGCTAAGTGCAATCCAAAGACTACAAGAAGAAAATGAAGATTTTAGAAGAGATAATCACATTGGAAGAGAACATGTGAAAGCTTTGTTAGCTGGAGTAGAAGATGCTGAGAAACAACTGCTGATTCTACAAGAACTTAAGGAAGGTTACAGTTGTCTGAAAGAGGACAATGAAGAACTTTTCAATGAAGCAAGTTGTAGAGCTGCAGATTGTGCTGAATTGAAAGGAACAATCAAAAGTTAAGAACTGATGATAGCTGAACTTGAAGAACACAATGCTTATTATCAAAAGAAGCTAGATTGTTTTGGAAAATCATCCAAACAATTGAAGAAGATGCTGTCTGAGCAAAGGCACTCAAAGGATTTGACTGGAATAGGATATAATCCTTGTGTCTAGATGAAATACCTACAAAAGTAAATTCCAAGACCTGAATGAAAGTTTATCAGAGAATCAGCCCCTGATGAAGCTGTAGACTCAACCCTACAGCTAGAGGATTTGAAATTCTTGAATTCATTCAAAGAATTGTCACCAAGAAGACAACAAAAGATCAAGAAGATCATGGAAGATACTGAAGAAGATGTCTCAAATATGTTTCAAAACATAACCTTGAAACAAACTGCAGAATCAAATATACAGTCAGAAGAAGAAGTCTTTCATAGATTGGATATGAAAAGAAGACTCAATTTTGATAGATTCTGGAATGGAAATATGTCAGACATGTCTCCCTCTTCAAGCACTCAAAGAGGAGGATTAAGCAAGAACTGTAGAATTAACAACTCTACAGCTCCTTAAAAGGCTTGGATTGCAAAGAGTACCACTGGGGGAAATCCAAAATATTTGATTCCTAAATAACTCACTTTATTTTGCAGGGACATGTTACAACCACCAAAAGAGAGATATGGTACATTGACAGTGGTTGTGCAAGACATATGACTGGAGGTAGAAGTTTGTTACAAAATGTGAAAGATCATAAATGTCCTAAAGTTGTTTTTGGTGATAATGCCAATGGAACAGCTAAAAGGATCAGGATGTCTACTCAAAGGAAATGTTCAGATCAATGATGTTTATTTGGTAGATGGTTTAAAGCATAACTTGTTTAGTGTGAGTTAATTTTGTGACAAAGGCTACGCTGTAGACTTTACACATGACACTTGTATAATCAAAGATGTTGAATCTCAAACCACTAAACTGGCAGGAACTAGAAAAGGGAATGTTTACATTGTGCAGTGGAACTCTACAGCTGAAACTATCTGCTTTCTAGCTAATTGTTCCAACGAAGTTAAGGTTATGTCACAAAAAAATGAATCACATAAACTTTAAAACCATGAATGAACTTGTGAATAACAAACTTGTAAGAGGTTTGTCAAACACTAAGTTCAGGAAGGATCACTTATGTGATGCTTGTGTCAAAGGGAAACAAATCAAGAAGACTTTCAAAAGTAAATCACACCCAAGCACTTCAAGAACACTTGAACTACTACACATGGATCTTTTTGGACCCATAGAACCTGTAAGTATAAGTGGGAAGAAGTATATTTTGGTTGTTGTAGATGACTACTCAAGATTTTCTTGGACTGTGTTTCTAAGAAAGAAGAGTGAAACTCTACAGCAGTTACCAGAATTGTTGAGAAGGATTCAAAATGAAAAGAATTTAAAGATTGTGAAGTTCAGATCAGATAGAGGAACTGAATTCACAAATCAAGTTATTGAAGAGTATTGTTCACTTTATGGTATTAATCATGAATACTTTGCAGTTAGAACCCCACAGCAAAATGGAGTTGCTGAAAGAAAGAATAGAACACTCAAGGAAGCTGCAAGAACAATGATTGTTGAAACAAAGTTACCTAAGAAATTTTGGGCAGAAGCAACAAGCACTGCATGCTATACTGAAAATAGATGCTTGATTGTTAAGGATCATAAGAAGACTCTATATGAGTTATGGAAAGGAAGGACTCCTAATATCTCTTATCTACACATTTTTGGATGCAAATACTTCAAATTGAATAATGGGAAAGAACATCTTAAGACTTTTGATTCAAAGTCAGATGAATGTATCTTTCTAGGATATTCTAATGTTAGCAAAGCATTTAGAGTGTATAACAAGAGATTGATGATTGTAGAAGAATCACATCATGTTGTTTTTTATGAACAACATAGCTCCCCTGAAAAAATTGTTGAAGACTCTAAAGAGGACAACTCTATATTTACAAGTCAACAACAGTATGTTGAGATTAAACTCCTGTAGATTTGACCAACAAAGGATTTGGCACTGTGATTGTTGAGTTACCACCATTAGAGAATGTTGAAGACCTAGTCTATGAGAATGTTCAAGCAGACGTAGAATCACCAACAAAAAGACTTGATGAGTTTGCAATAGGTGAATCTACAGCTGTAGAGAACAATGATCAAAGATTAGAACCTGTGTCAGATTTGATTTGGTTGAAAGATCACCCCCTGAACATGTAATTGGAAACACATCAGATGCTGTAAGAACCAGAAAACAAATCCATGAGGCAATGTTTGCTACATTTCTTTCATCTTCAGAACAAACTGATATTCATGAAGCACTGCAAGATGTCAATTGAATTATTGCAATGCAAGAAGAATTGAATAGTTTTGAGAGAAATCAATTATGGGAACTTGTTCCAAGACCTAGGAATCACAAAGTGATTGGAAATAGGTGGGTATTCAAGAACAAACTTGATGAAGATGGAATTGTAACCATAAATAAAGCAAGGCTAGTTTCTCAAGGCTATTGTCAATCTTAAGACATAGATTTTGATGAATCATTTGCCCCAGTTGCAAGATTAAAAGCTATAAGAATATTTCTTGCCTATGCTGCACATATGAACTTTACAGTCTATCAAATGGATGTAAAGAGTGCATTCCTCAATGGTTTACTCTCAGAAGAAGTGTATGTTGAACAACCACCAGGATTTGAGGAATCTACAGCTGAAGACAAGGTTTATAAGCTTAGAAAAGCCCTTTATGGACTTAAACAAGCACCAAGAGCATGGTATGATACCCTATGTGATCATCTGATCAAAAATGGATTAAAAAAGGGTATGGTTGACAAAACCTTATTCAGGTTACAACATGGAAAAGATATTTTGTTTGTCCAAATCTATGTTGATGACATAATCTTTGGCTCAACCAATGTGGAATTATGCAGAAAATTCTCTAAGCTCATGACTGAGAAATTTGAAATTAGCATGATGGGAAATCTGAATTTCTTTTTAGGATTACAAGTTTAGCAAATGAGAGATGGAATTTTCATCAATCAAACTAAATATACTCAAGTGCTTATAAATAAATTTGGAACGGACAGTTCTAGGCCTACCAATATACCTATGACACCTTCTGTGAGTCTTGACAAAGATGAGAATGGCAAAAGTGTTGATGTAACCAAATATAGGAGGCTAATTGGATCATTGCAATACCTTACAGCTAGCAGACCTGATATCATGTTTGCAGTAGGTGTATGTGCTAGATTCCAAGTGAATCCTAAGGAATCACACTTGAATGTTGTAATGAAGATCATCAAGTATGTCAAATCCACACAAAATCTAGGATTATGGTATCCTAAAGAAGGAGGAATTGAACTCATTGGGTACACTGACTCAGATTTTGCAGTCTGCAAGATTGATAGGAAGAGTACTAGTGGGATTTGTCAATTCCTAGGTGAAAGACTGGTGGCATGGCACAGTAAAAAGCAAAATCTATTGCTCTTTCTACAGCTGAGGCAGAATACATTGCTGCTGGAAGCTGTTGTGCACAAATCTTATGGATGCAATATCAATTACAAGACTATGGGATTGATGCAAGAGAAACAACTATATTCTGTGACAATACAAGTGCTATTGCCATTACACAGAATCCAGTTTTACACTCTAGATCAAAACACATAGATGTAAGGCAACATTTCATAAGAGATCATGTTGAAAGAAAGGATGTGAAATTGACAATGATTCATACTAATTTGAATCTTGCTGATATTTTCACTAAACCTTTGTGTGAATCAAGATTTTCAATCTTGAGAGGCAATTTGGGAATATTAGAATTGTTAAAAGACTCTGTGAAAATCACTAAATTGCAAAGACAAGCTCAGAAAATTGGAAAATCAGTGAAAAGGAAAATTGCAGCTGCAAAGTCATTCAACTGTAGAGTCGAACTCTACAGCTGTAGACTTAGTTCAGAACTGCGAATTCCTTACCAACTGTATATTTCCAAAACTCTAAGAATGTCAATTGCAAACTTAGGGAATTTACAGTACTTTGTACAATTCTACAAATTAAATGGAGCACTACAAAATTCAAAAACTTTTGTACTAAGTTACATAAATTTTCTATTTATTCAGGCATTTTAATTAATAAAATGTGTGAGTACGTGTAACATTTTAAATGGAATAAAATTCTATGTGAGTTAGATTTTGGACAAATTTAATTATAAATTCTGGTCAATAATTCAAAAGCTCATAAATTTTAGGTCAAAAACCGTTATACCCCTGTTCTTAATGACTGCTTAAGGAAAGGTATTTAAAGGACCCTTCATCTTTTTATATCTCACTTTAATATTTCGAACACCCTGAAACCTTAAACAGTCCCCATCCCATACTCAAAAGAAACCAAGAATCATGGCTATGAAAGTGATATTTGGAGCTTTATTAGACTTCGACGAAATCCTGAAGAAGCATCCTACTGATGCTATGGAGGAAGTTGTAAAGCACATAGTGAACCAATGCGTTCATTACTGTCTTACTCACAATCCCGGAGCATATGATGATAAGATTGTACACGAATTCTACCAGAATGCTGAAGCCAACGTAGAAAGGAAAACATTATCTGTGAAGATGCAAGGAAGGAATGTAAAGATTACAGCTGGAGATATCTGCAAGGCTCTACAACTAAGGACTGGAGGTGATGCATATGATAATCTCAACTTTGCAGAGGAAGATGAGAAGCATTGGAAAAGATTTACTGCAAAGAAGCCATTTCCAAAAACCGAAAGAGGACATTCAAGAAGACTGACTTAGCTATTGATAAATGCTTATTATGTAGAACTAGTGCTCATGATACTGACACTATCTTGATGTGGGATTTAATGATAGCATTTGTTAAGGAGATTAAGATAGATATTGGAGAACTTTTGTTGAAGAAGATAGGAAATGATGTTGTTAAGACTGGTAAGAACAAAGGATTTGGTTTGTTCTTAAACTATATTTTGAAAGAAGTTGGATTTCCCTTGTTTAATGGGCATGAGGGTCAACCCATTATTACTCATAGAATCATTGGGAGTGTTAATTTCAAGAGAGGAGCTGTGGATGCTCCTATGGCCCCTGAATCTAAGAGGAGAAAGAAGAAGTCTGAAAGAAAGGTTCTCACCATTATCAGATCACCAAAAGAACCCGAGAAGAAGAAGAAGAAGAAGAATGTAAGAAGAAAACTCCTAGTGGATGAACTTACTGACTGAGAAGATGAGATTGATAGAGAAAAGAGGCAGAAAAAGTTTCACTCTAAGAAAGTAAGAGATGTTGAAACTGACAAGTCTACAGCTATAGACTTGCCAATTGTGCAGTCTGAGATACAAGCTACTAAGGAACAGTTTGAAGAGGCTGAAGTTCCTGAACCTGAAACTGAACAACTCCCTGTTGTTCCAGTTGAGAGGGTAGAAGGATTTGAAGAACAAAGGCAAAAATTTGATGACTGGAAGATAGTCAGAGAGGAATTAGATAAGTTGGTTGTTGAGGAAAGGAATTTGTTCCAGTGGGTAGTTGACTGGACAAATTGCAGTGATGTCAATGAATTAATGAAGCCTAATTTCATAGATGACTTTATTGCTGAGAACGAAGAAAAGACAAAGGAAAAGGGAAGCAGATTGTTAAAGAACCAGCAAAGCAGAAAATCACCAAATCTGCAGCTGAAGCTTTGAGAGTGGCTCTCATGACTGAGAAAGATCCAGAAGCTGAATATCCTGAAGCTGAATATGATGTTGTGAGAAATGAAAGTGATGAAGAATTGCCGTAGAAGACTGGTGAAGGTAGTCACCAAATAGTTGATGCTGAGGGCTTAACTATTTTGGCCAAGGAAGCCATTTTGATGGAATCTGCAGGAGCTAGTGCTGCAGATCCAGTAGTTGTTGAAGAAGAGAATCCTGCAGAAGATCAATCTGAAAAGGGAGAAGGAAACAAGAAAAGATGATTCCCCATGGAAAGAGCCAAAAGAAAATCCAGATGATGATGAAGATAACAATGATGTGCACCAATGGGTGGTGCACAGGCTCAAGCTCAAGTTGAAATTCAAGATAAGATTGTGGAAACTGAAGTTCAAACTGCTGATATTGTTCAAGTTGATGAGCAAGTTGTTGATGATACAACTATGGATATTGATGAATATGCAAAAGACTTGTCAAACCCCATCACAAGCATTTTTCATCAATCTCCACCTGCAATGTTCACTTTGGAAGAGATCTATAGGCATGGAACTCCCCCACTGCAGAGTTATTCAGCCATTGAGAGAGAAAATATAGATGATTATATTGTTGAATTCTCTACTGAAGTAGTTGTAACTCCTAGCAAAAGGAAGACTTCCATTGAAGACTCTACAGCTGTAGAGTTGGCACCTTCCAAAGCTCAGAAAGTTATAAAAGGGAAAGAATTGGTTATCAGAGAAGGAGATTCTGAGGAGGAGTTGTATCCCAACTGAAGCATTTGGAGGAATCTTTCAAAGGCATTGAAGCTGAGATTCTGAAGCAAGTCAAACAAGTACTTGATGCTACTATCTCTCAAATGTTAGAAAAGGTATGGAAGACCTTGTGAAGAAGTTTGAGGAGAGAAGCTCAGAAGAGAAGAAGGTCCTTGAGAAAAATTTCAAAGCTGTTGTGGACAGTTTACTGGCTCAAAATGAAGAAATCAGAAAAGAGAGTAGCTAGAAGACAAGAGAGATTATCACTTTACAGTCAGATTTTAAGCTTATGAAGGATGACTCTTTTAATCTGAAGGTAGAAGTGAAGGGAATGAAGAATGAGATGTCCAAGTTGATAACTGGAAATGAATCTCTGAAGCTGGATTTGATGAGCAAGCTTAACACCATTTTGTCACATATTGATGTTGGCGAAAAGGGGGAAAGCAAGATAGAGAAAGAGATTGAAGAAAGGGAAAAGGTTACTGATGATATCCTTGAGAATGTGAAGGATATTGGAAAGTCATGGGCAAAAGAGCTTGAAGCTGCAAAGTCCAAAAACTTGTCCTTGAGATTGGGTGAAAAGACTGAAGAAAGAACTCAATCAGAGCAGATGAAGGGAAGCTCTAGAGAAAGCAAGATCATACAGCTCCCTAAGTCTACAGCTTAGAAACCTACACTTCAATCATCTCAAAAACCTTTTGGTTATTGGGAACAGTGAAGGAATCAAGAGAGAGAAGGAAGAGAAAGAGAAAGAAATGAAAGAAAGATAAAGAGAGAAAACTTCTTATGAATCTACAGCAGTTGTGACTACTCAGCCTTTGAATGTTCAACCTTTGAGCATGGTACCTATTGAAGATTCTGAGGAAAGAGTTAATCAAATGAAAGCTGCATTTGACAACTTATGGAAGGAATTCTTGAGTATATGCAACAGGCATACTGTGATTAAGAGAATTAAGCTCAAGAAGGACAGATTCTAAAAATTCAAAGACCTGAAAGCTGATGGATCATTATATAAAGGAGATAATGCTCGGCTCCTTAATGGAAAGATCAGAAGAATTCCATTGCCTAAGAGGGTATTCAAGTCCAAGAAGGAAGAAGAAGAGATGGAATCTTATGAATTACAGATGCTGATGAAATATTTTGAAGAGGATGAGAAAAACATGAAGTTAGTGGAGCAAGGAATTCTGAAGGCCCAAGATGAAGATTCTGATGATGAGAATGATGAAGAAGATGCAGATCCCAAGCACAGTAGAAAATGAAGACTCCATTCTAGATTAGACACTAAAACTCTTTAGTTTTTAGTCTAATAATTTACTGTAAGCTGTATCTTGAACCTCTTTTTAATTTATGCAGCTCTGTTCTCTATGCTTTGCTCTGTCTTCTTGTTGTTTTGTGTTGTGCCCTGCTTTGCTCCGTTTCTTGTTGTTTTTAAGACAATATCTTATTGTCTTTGTTACTTGTTTTGTTGTTTGTTTTGCCAACATCAAAATAGGGGGAAATTGTAAAGTACCTTGGTTTAGATTTTGATGTGTGCAAAACAATGTGTTTATTTGTCATATTGATCTAACACTTGTGCTAAGGAAATTGGTGTTTGAAACATATAGTTGTAAGTGAAGTCTGCAGCTGTGTATTTAATCAATCTACAGCCAGACATGACCCTACAGCTTTAATGTTTCTCTACAGCCGATTTTTTTTATATTGACAAGACTCTACAGTTGCAAGGTTGAAAGACTCTACAGCTGCAAAGAACCGTTTGAAGAGATGGTACAAGTCAGAGATTATTTGAAGATAATGAAGACACTTAAGCACTATTAGTGTAGCTCTCTAGCACTCACTAAACTGTACTTAAGTGGAGGATATTTTTCTTAATTCGGGAGCTTAATGAAGATTAGTTACAAGACAACCAGAATTCTGAAGAAATTGACATAGTACAATCAGTATTATCCTGTGTGAAGGATGAGGACCACCTCACACATGTGAAATGGAGAGAGAGGAGCCTTATCCGGATTTCAAAATTAAAATTCCAACGGATAAGTCACACCACTCAATCTATAAATAGAAGAAGTCCTCAGAGGAAGCAACAACAACAACCCTGAGCATACAAGCATTCAACCTAAGCAAGTCTACAACCAGCCATATTCTGAGAGAGATTTATTCGTTTTAATCTTTGTGATTCATAGGATAGTTGGTTAGGATTTTCTTAGTAAGAATCACACCTTTTGTTGTTGTTCCCTCACCTATTTTATATTTTCTACTTAGTGTAGATATCTCTTTGTGAGGTTTTGTAAAACTCTTTGTGAGTTGTATTATGAGTGAATAGGGTAGTTTAATCTCTTTTTAGAATAGGAATCTGAGTGAACCTAATTCTAAGGGGGGACTACTTGTATTGATCTTAGTGAATTTGGCACCTGAGTGGTGTAACAGTGGATGTAGGTGGTCTTTTTTATAGACACTGAACCACTATAAACCTGGTCTATTTACTTTCTGCTATTATATTCTTGCACTGCATATTTAATTTCGTTGTTACATTCATCATTGTTTTGGAACCTGAGTACATAAAACTTTGTGATTTTCACAGAGAAAAACTAACTCTACAGCTGTAGACTTTCATAAGTCACTCAGCTGTTAAGTTTGTTTATATTGTTTTTCATCAACACTCACTTTATTCCGCTGCACATTAGAGTATTCTCAATACAATTATAATTGTGAGAACTCTTCTGATATTTTTGTCTACAAGTGATTTGTTATTTTGCAAGTTTTTTAACTCTGCAGCTGCAAACTTGTTAAGTCTATAGCTGTAACCTTTGTGGTCCAGTTTCTAAAACTCTTGTAAATTTTTTTTTTAAACTTGAAAGGGGCTACTGTAAGGTTCTAGAATCCATCATTTTGAAAAGTTTGAAAATTCTGATTTTGAACTCAAGATCTATTCACCCCCACTTTAAGGGACCAATAGAAACCCTACAATATCCAACACCACCTCCCCTCCATCACCTTTCTCTTAAATCTTAGATCTTCTTTCTACACATGTTTATTTTTTTATTAATGTTGTTGGTCAATTAAATTCCTAAAAGCATGCATTGCATATCTCCTAAATTATTTTCGTCCAGCTAAGCATTATCAAAACCAACATTATCCTCAAATCAAGAATTAAATCTTATAATTTATTCCAATATAAGCTCTTGATATTTATCTTCCAAAAAAATCTAAATATTGAATTTTTTATTGATTTAAAACCTTATCATATAATAGATCCCAAAAAATTTATTCCTAATTTCTTGATCCTAATCTTTGTTCACATAATCAAGTCAAGATCCCATATAAATTCATTCTTATATCTAAAATAACAAACTCACTAAAATTACTTCAATACCCTTACTAAATTGGTACTTAATAAATTCTAATTTTTCTTAACCCAATTTGAATTTAACACTTAATAACCAATCAAATTAAATTCTCTTAGTCCTTATTAAATTTTGAAAATTATGACTAATAAATTTTGAAATTATCCTCTTAATTTGATCTTGATATAATCCGGTCCCTAATAAATAAGATACTTATTTGGATCTCTTCTCCATTTGGCTTACTAACTTTTAATTCACATACCAAAGCCCAAAATAAATTATCAAGAACTTAATTTAATTCTCAAATACTCAAATCAATTTTGTTAACTTAAACATTCCAATTCAAGTCGGAAAATTAATACTTAAGGCTCATGTAGACGACGTATAATCCATAACTTCAATTTATTTAAGCTGTGTGTTACATATATTCATTCTGTTGTTATTCATTCGATCTATGATAAATATTTTTGCTTTTATTCGTACGTAAGACTTGCATGTGTTGAACAACACTTTAATTGATTTTACATATTAAATATTTTGAAGTCTTCCATATCTTCTAACAACATGCAAATGAACATCCACCTTCCTTTCTTGAAGTCTTTTAATTTAGTTATCTCTTCACCAATATAAAAAAACCAAGCTTTCTAGCATACATTAATGAATGAGAATCACCAGTACTAGATCTTGCCCCATATATTTAAGAGGAAGAGCTCTATTTTTCTTTTTTGTTTGTTCTAGTAAGGGTCTAAATTAATGTGACAAAATTTCTAAAATTACATGTATTTGCAAATCTAAAATTTATTGTTATTCTTTCAGTTCAAGATATATTTTTACTTTTATTCGTACATAAGACTTGCATGTGTTGGATAGCATAGCACTTTGATTGATTATGTATTAAATATTTTGAAATCTACGGTATCTTCTTTTATTCAAGTCCTTTAATTTAGTTATCTCTCGCCAATATCAAAATCAAGCTAATTTCTTGCATAAATGAATGAGAATCACTAGTACTAATTCTAGCCCAATATTTCTAATAGGAAGAGCTTTAATTTTCTTTTTTATTTCTGTTAGTAAGGGTCACAATGTGCAAAAATTTCTAAGATATATTTTTTCTGTCAATTCATAGTCATCCTATTGTTATACTTTCAATTTAAGATAAATATTTTCGCTTTTATTCGTACGTAAGACTTGCATGAGTTGAATAACATTTCAATTGATTTTACGTATTAAATGAAATCTACCTAATTATGTTTAGATATATTTTTAAATTAATCGCAAAAAACAATAAGACAACTAATGAAATTATAATTTGGGTGCCGTCAAAATGGGTTGGGCCCGTTGGGCCAACCCGCCCCACCATAATAAAATGAGGGTTGGGCCAAGCATTTCTATGCCCGTATAGAGGCGGGCCTAGATGGGCTGGCCCGTTTGGGTAACAGGTTTGGCCGGTCGGGCCGCGGGTTGGGGCGGGCCAGCCTGCCAGTGCGTATATATTATATATGTATATATACACATTAATATATATACATATTATATGATATTTTAATTAATTTTTAAATTTAAAATTTTTATTATTCATTTTTTTAATTCCTTTCAAACAAAATAACAAATTATTGTGCTCCTCTCACAAAAAAAAAAAAAAAAACTAGTAGCTCATTTACAAATCGACATTGCCGTAGTTAATCAGTGGTGTCCCTTCACTTAGTCCTCCAACTCTCTTTCGTAGTTAATTTTTGCTGACAAAATAATTTTTATGATGTAATGGTTGATAAATTTTGAGAGACTCTATGGTTTGTGCTAGGTTTATGTCTTAACATTATTGATTTATTTTGTGAACTTAATTTTATGAGATTTGTATTATATTTGACAAACTTTAGTTTATGAGATTTATGATTCTCGTGACAATATTTTAGTTATACATTTATTATATCACTATTTTATTTAATAAATTTAGTTGAAGTATTAATTTATAATATTTTTTTAAAAAAAAAATGGGATGGCCCGCTAAAGCCCACAGCCCGCCACTAAATGGGTTGGGTTTGAGTTTTTGTGGCCCGCCTCGCCCCGCACCGCCAAAAGGCGGGCTTTTGCGGGTTTAGACCCGCCCTGCCCCGCCAGCCCGTTTTGACAGCTTACCCATTAATATTGTAATAATATTTCTTTTTACTTTTAAGAAAAACCTAACTTACAAAAGAAAATGTAATTTGTAATTTTGAGAAATGAGAACCAAACAACAATTTCTCCTAATTTCTCCATATATATATATATATATATATATATATATCGATAAATACATGTATTTTTCAGTTGATTTAAACTTAAAATTCGCTTAAAAGAAAATAGTATTCTTGCGGATGTATCCCTATAAGAAATATAATTTTTCTCAAGAGGCCCCAAATTTAACTAAATTAGCAATGTGAGTTTCAAAGTTCTGGAATGTTCTCAACTCCTTCTAAAGGGAGGTATGCAGAAATTCTAGATTTTCAACATCAGTTAGCGCCTCATTTCCCATTCCTTCTCTTTCCTATCCAACATTAAAATTTACTATCATCCAAAGTTAGAGATCTAAGTGCGGAGATAAGTGGGTATTAGTATTACACTTGAGTATTTTTGCAAAGTGTCAATAATGTTGTTGGAGTATATATAAGAAAACATACATAATTAGTGACTACAATATATAAAATATAAGCTAGTATCATTTATATTAATGGTAATTCAACAAAAATGCATCACATTTTACTCGATATTGAATTTAATCATGGGCTTCACGATTATTATTAAAAAAACTCAACCTTTTTAAAAATTTCATTTGATACATGTTTTTTTTTTCTCCGGCCAATAATCGATGATGTGTCTAATCGAAATAAGTGAAAGTTTACCACGCTAGCGTATATACATATAATTACTTTTTTACTTTTTAATTTCCACATTAAATATCATATACATATATATAAAATATTAATTTTTATTATTTAAAAATATTTTCTAACTGTAGAAGAAAAAAATATTTTTATATATTTGTAGCGTTCAATATTAAATTTACAAAATACTTGAAAGAACACCCAAAAATCATAGAAAAAATAACCCAAAATCATACAAAATTCAGTTAAAAAATGAAAAATATGTATGTCAATTTGATTGTTAATTCTCTATAAAGACTAGTAGAAGAATTAAAACAAGATATTTCCTTGTCTGTTAGCTGATACAAATTCTAATATATACAAAATAAGATAAATGGACAATAGAAAAATTAATATCAGTACTATATATATTCAGAAGAAATAAGTCATTTCCCCATGAGAGTGCTCTGTTCACATGTTTAAAGAGCACACGGAGTACATAATTTCCAATAACAAAATATTGAGAAAAAATCAATTAATAGTAGGGAGCATTGCAAAGAAAAAAAAACGAAATAATAAATGTCTAAATAATCAATTTTCTTGTTTAATAATAAACGCACTTTAACACCAATTCTCATCCACTCATTCCCCTTTAGACCATAAAAATGAATGTGAACCTTCTCGACATTGATGACTCCTACATGTGGGTAGAGGCTGCGAAAGATACTTCATTCCAAATTTTGAAAGAGGAAAAGGACGCAGGGTTTTTCCCCTGGTTCTATTGATATTAGGGTAATAAAATCAATAGATCCAGGGAAAAGCCCCTGCGTCCTTCAAAATTTGGAATGAAGTATCTTTTGCAGCCTCTACCCACATGTAGGAGTCATTAATGTCAGGAAGGTTCACATTCATTTTTTATGGTCTAATTCACTCTATATATAGTGAATGCTAACATGGAAAGGCTTCAGATCCATCAGTGATGAAGGAAAATCCTGCCAATATGGCCTTCATCGTCAAACTGCATATGCAAAGGTGATTATATAATCAAACTACATATAAATGACATTGAAAATAGAAATTTTATATTGGGATAAACGTGAAGTGTCACAATTTAATTTTTTATACAAGTATATATATCTTAATTTTCAAATTTTTGCAGGCTATAATTAATAGTGCATCTTTCAAACTTTTGTGACTTTAGATTTTTTGATTGAATCAATGTTAAAAATTGCTGAAGCCACATTATAGGTTTGAATGTTAACTTTCAACCAAAAGATTAATGATGCACAAATTTAAAAATCAATATATTACAATAGATATTTTGTACCAAAATATGAATGACATTGCACTTATAATACACATAAAAAATAAATTTATCCCTTAATTTTAAGTGTATACATATATTATATGAATTTTTGATACACAATTAATGTGATTGAAAAAAAGTCACACCATTTATATTAATAATGTATAATGCCTATTAATATTTTATAAATTATTAGTTGTATGATTCCATACTCAACTGGCGATTGAGTTCTCTTCTTTGTGTGTCATTTGGATCAATGTATTCCTTGTAAAACTTCATTTATATTAAACTAACATTAATTACATATATTATAGCTTTTTATAATCAACAAAGACTTTAAATTATTATTATAGCATTGTCACATCATATACGAACATAATCATATTGTTGCAAAAAACATGAGATATTATAATGTGTAGATCCTTTTAGAAAATATGAAATGCAAAATACAAATCAATTGCGAAGGACGCATATTGTTGTAATAAAATGTGAGATGAAATTTGTGAGAATTAACTTTAGATTTTAAATATTTAAAATGTTATGGAAAATTAATTAAAGAGTTAAAATATAAATTTGAAAGTGCTCAACAAATGTAATTTAAATGGCTTGGTGAAATTACTCTAATACCATGAATTTTTTTCTTTTTCTGCAGAAATAATTCATTTGTTTAATACACTAACAAAATTAACAATGGTGATACATAGATCAAATGCAGATAAAATTTAACAATGAAAAGCTCATGAAACATAAAGTATATAATAAATTTAAATTAATAAAATCACACACTTCAAGTACGTACTTTCTGAATTTGATAATTGCAGTACTTTCATCACTCATTGTAGTTATTGGAGTTGAGTTCAAATCAAAGAATTCTCTTCACCTGCACAACAAAAAAAATAATTGGTAAAATGTAAAGGGGTATGAAAATAACTTTTTTCATATAATATAATCTGTCTTAATAATTCATATGGTGTATTGATAATATTGAAGCCGAAATAGTGAATCCAAAAGTAGGACCATTAATCATATGTAGTTGTCCAATTTAAAAACAATTTCCAATTTTATAATTTCTTGTCAAAAATCTACTTAAATATAAAATACAGAAATAAAATTTTCAAGCGTTAGTCTGTAAGAATATTTAATGATTTGAATTTTTAGGGATTTAAAACATGTAAAAGCACACAAAATTTACATTGACTTAACATTTCCAACAATTAGTATGTTACTATGATTTAATTATAATCTTTAAATCTCTGAATAATTAGTAATAACATAATTAATGTATAAGTAGATCTATAAAAGAAACCAAACCTGAGTAATTCAATAGACCTTTCAATATATAGGATAAATAATTGTGAAAGTATAGGTTCACTCTATAGAAAAAATCCCAAGAGATCTAAAAGTTATAAACATATATATAGAATAAATAAATATTATAAAAATCAAACAAACAACTTTACCTAGGATGAAATTTTTTCTGAATCAACAACATTCTCACTCATCTCATTCTCTTTATTGCCTGCACAATTAATAGAAATTTAATGTTACCATGGCAGTGGAGTTCTCCATTAATAAAACAAACACATGAAAATGCTACTATTGAAGGAATCAATTAACATAAAAAACACCAGTATAAACAGTAGAAGATTGGATTTTTTGCCTTTAATTTAAAAATTAACAGATGCATTAGATTTGGATCTGCTACTATATTGAATCGTCTTGTACAATACTGGATCCAAAACTATTAATTACATTAAAATCCATACCTTCAATTCAAATAAGATTTAAAAAAAAACAATTGATAATAATATTTACCTTCAATTCAGGAAAGAGATCTAATATATATTGTAGATGAAGGTTTCAGAAACAACAAAATTGTTACCAAAAACTAAAATGTTAAAGAATCAATGGATTTTGACCTAATCATTGCACAATTAAATGAGAATTTAACAAACCAAATGAGATTTAAAAAAAAAAAAACCCAAATTAAATGAGATCTACCTTGAAACGATGAATCTGGCAACAGATTTGATATGCTGAAAAGAAAAAAAATGAGTTGCTCCTAAAGTACGCAGACGGCTGTGAAATGGTGGCTATAAAATTTGTAGGGTTTCGTCCCCTTTTATTGGATTTATGTGGGCTATTAGGTGACTATGGGGAACAGTCCAAAAGCTTGAAATTAGCTCATTATGTGATCCATCTTACAAAGGCACGGTTATTTGGACCCCATTAAATAAAGGAAACCCATGCCTATTTGTAGTACACACACTTTAATTTTATTAAATTAAAATATATATACAAAATATAATAAATACCCTTTTCAGTCTCATTTTTAAATTTGGGTGCACCCACTCTTTGATTTTCAAAAAAGAGTAGGTCTCTTGTGAACTCGAGTTCACATGAACTCGTATCACTGTCATGTGTAATCACTATCACTGTTATTCATATATACTATCACTGTTATAAAAATATAATTGATTTTTCAATAGTGATAATGTATATGCATAACAGTGATAGTGTATACACATGACAGTGATAATTGAGAAACCGAGTTCACTGTGAACCCGAGTGTATACAAGTTTTTGTCTTCAAAAAATATTACAGAATAAGAAAAAAAATAACATCCACATCTTCATTTCTAAGTTTTAACAATAACTGAATATTTTTTTTTTCAACAACAAAAATAAAAAATCAAGAAGATACAAGGGAAAAAAGAAGGTAGATAAACAAAAGAGAAAAGCAAAAAATCATAACATACACAAAACTTAACAATTAATCCTGTATTTTAAAAAAAATAATGTTGAAACAATATTTTTGAAACTATAAATGTTTCTGCATTTTTTTCCAGAATTATTTAAAAAAAAAATTTAACATAGAACAAAAAAATTTGGTTATTGCCAATAAAAAACAGTACAAACATGAGAAAGTAAAAAAAAAAAAAAAGAATTAGCCATGGATACGGTACGGCAGCGATGGTAAATAGGAGAAGGGGTGGAGTGATAGGGAAGAGAAAGGAATAAGAGGAGATGTGGTATGTGTTATTGTGTGTGGGTGCGGAGGAGGGAGAAAAAAATTAGGGTTTATATATAAGGATAAAAATGAGAAATGAATATAGGGTATTTAATTTTAAGATATGAATATTATCTTTTGTATATACTACGTACAGAGGGTGGGTGCATATAAAATGTGCCTTAAATTTTCATTAGACTAAATTAATTTTAAATCCACAGAAAAATCTCTCTTTTATTTTTAAATAAAATTTATTGTAAATACACCCATCATAATTTTAACAATATATTACTACTAAAATTGCAACTTCAGTTTTTAGCAATTGAAAATTTTTGTTGGTAAATAAATTACTTTTTCTATTTCGAGTAAAAGAACATAATAGTACTTCTTCCTTAAATTGAAAAACATAGCTGCCTTCTGAAAATCTGTCAGGTAGACTTTTGAAATTTCTCATTTTCTCTAGTGCCCATCGACAGCTTTAGTCGTGTGTTTCAATGGCGGCATTCAACACCGACACTTGAAGAAAGTCCTAGCTTGCCTTCTCAGAATTCATTATTAAATTTATCTAAGGTTTCTCATTCCATTCTCGAATGCGTATACAAAAAGTAAAATAGTTCCATCACCACTTTACTTGATTATATTTTTTTGTAGGGTTTCTGTCTCTTCACATCTATGCAACAATTTTCGAAAATCTTCGCTTCTCCACGCGTCTCTGCATGTGTGATTTATGCAACAATTTCCTGAAATTGATGTGTCATCATTATTATAGCGTAGTGCTAATTCCTGTGTAAATATATTTAAATCATGTGTAAAGAACATATACATGCCAAATGATACACAGATTATTGTTCATCAAAACTAATGAATTAACGTGGGATCAAATATGTTGAACAAAAATTCTCATGGGACCTAAAGCACATTTTATTTTTTTGGGTATGACTAAATATACTAAGAAAAGAACCAAACAATAACGTGGGACCAAATTTGTTGAGTATCGATTCTCATGGGGTTAAAAGTGCAATTAACCCTACATCTCTGTATGGCTATTCGTGCAAACAAGCAATTTACTGTATGTGTGTGGGCGTTTGCTAATTTTTACTAATTCTCATCTATCATCATTGCATTCTCCAAGAATCTGATCATAAGTAGAATTAATATAAATGGGGTTATTTTGATGCTTTTTTTAACAAACAAAAAAGAATTTCAATGAATAATCCACTCTAAAAAAGCCTATGATATTAACAGTTTTTTTAAAGAAAAATGTTATCCTTAATTATTATCTATTCTTTATTGAATGTAAGTATGAAACATTGGTGAGTCTCCATTGAAACCCGCTGGAATAGAGTGCAACGTGAGCTCGTCATTGACCGGCTCCCCCCGAGGATGTTCTCCTCCGGTCAACATACTATTTGTTTGTCTCGTTCTTCATCTTCCTCACTCTCATAAGGCGGTACCGACTCTCCGACTTGTTGATCTTAGTAGTGAAATAGGTGACGGACTTTTTCTGAGGTCAGAGAAGCTCATGATGGACCTTGAGAAAAGGTTGGCATACAACTTATGGGCTAGCTACACCCAAAGTAAGTAGAAGTTGGTGATATTTGGTCGCGTCAGAGACCCCTCGTCCTGTCATGTAAATACGGTACTTGGATAGATGAGTCTACGGGTCAGTTTCCCCTCATAGCTTTGAGGGGAGTCATTTTGGTCATGACGATGCGCACTCTAATGGATAGAGACTCGTCATCGGAGCTTAATTTCTTCGGGTTACCCCCATTTGCGTCAACCTTGCCCTCTTCCTCATCATGGCATTTTTAAAGAGCAAAGATGAGCGATTGTTGACTGTCTTCCACAGCCGACACATCCATGGGCTCAAAAGATTAATCCCCTTAAGATTGATGGGGGCGGACTCCAGGCCCTAGTCTGTCGAGGGCCGAGACCCTCGGGCGATCACTCCTGTGGAGGGCGCTCTGAGCACTGTTCAGATTTTTGCGAGCAGAGTTACGAGGCTCAGCTCCCTTAGCACGGTAAAATTCTAATTAACAGATGAGATACTTAGAATCTCTCTGTCGGCCGGCCAAGAGGAAGAGCTCTGGGACTATCTAACCCAAATAAGAATTACTGGGGAGGAACTTTTGGCTTTTGGGTCATTTAAGTATCATATTCCCTTCACCTCAAAGTCACGTCCCCTTCATCTCAGTGTTCAAATTAATTTTGGTTTGATTGTCTTATATTTATTAATTTTGGAACATTTATGTCGTTACTTTGATTTACTATCCTAAAAAAATATTATCTTACTTTTAAAAGCTGGAAAATATTTTATCCTAAATTTAAAAGTTCAAAAATATATTGTTCTTAAAACAAAATCAAATCTAAGTTATGGGCTCATAAAAAAATTTCAATAGATAATTTGGATGAAGTGATAATACAGATTTAAAGTAGATTCATCCTTTATACTTTTACCTTTATTGAAATAGTCTTCTATTTATCTACTTTATCAACATAGCCCTATATTTATTTAATTTTGTTTAATTATGTCCTAACCGGTTGAAAGATCCTAAAATATCAACATTTTGGTCATGGGGTAGTATGTGCACTAGTGTTCTGGTAAAGCCAATGATATGGTATTTTTTCCATGTGGCATGTCAAGTGACAATCGTCGTCAGTTAAAGAAGATATGAATTAAAATGTCCGAATACATAATATTTCCTATTTATATGAGTAAAATACTTCCACGCACAACAATACACAACATTTGTGATCAAATGCATTCGCAATTTCATGCATGTCGAATTATTGGGCGGTGACTATGTGTAACGTAACAATAATAAAATTATTGCAAACATGTCGAAACTAAAAACAACCACAACTTATAGACTTGCTTAAAAAGATCAGCTCTCGCTTTTTTATGCTTGGTTAGAAATTGATGCCCAGAAGAAGAGTCAGTGATGATTATTTTAGAAAACACATTAGAATTTGAACGACTCGTATCTTGGCATTTGAGTCGCTAGTTTTATTCTGATTCGGTTTTCTTATAATAAAAGACGAATCTGAGCCTCACCAATTTTTCATCCAAAGGAATAAATGCGATTCATACTCGTTTTGTATTATTTATGGTCGACTGACACATGTAATTTTTTAAGGGAATTTATGGCGATTGCTACCTATTCGTAAAATGATTATTGTTGTCATTTTTCAGAACTGCGCTAATGTCAAGCAACTCAAATTGCTAATCTCTCCCAGCTGAATCAGTTTTTTATGCCCTCTGCCGTCTCAAGTTTATGTTTTCTTTGTTCTATTTTCATTTAATTTGATTTGAGCATTTCGGTGTGCAAGGTTTCTCATGAACAAGG
The DNA here is from genome assembly GCA_026898435.1 of Prunella vulgaris. Classification (NCBI taxonomy): domain Eukaryota; kingdom Viridiplantae; phylum Streptophyta; class Magnoliopsida; order Lamiales; family Lamiaceae; genus Prunella; species Prunella vulgaris. The sequence continues at coordinate 95,876 of JAPKLY010000216.1, read as the reverse complement.
CAATGATTTATCATTTTTTATTCTATGTAATTTGCACTAGCCTTCTGATATTTGAATTTAGTAGTGACAAAGTTGTTGATAGGCGAACAAGATCATTGTAGGAGTGATCAAGATCCCCAAATGACGAGCGAGATTAACAATAGCTTTAAAGACAATTGTAAAAATAAGTACAAGTTGCTAAGTAAGACAGAGAGGGAGGAGTGAACAACTTAAGTGTAGAGACACCAAAAGTTGCTCGTTACCCCAGCATAACATATTGGTCATCCCCAAAAGCTACTCGCGAACAACTTGCTCCTGAAGTTAAGCCAGTGAAGATCAAATTTTAACATGTTCCGGCATGACCTATGGAGCTACAGGTCGCGACCAGAGTACACTTCTGGATAAAATTAGGGTAAGCTGTATTGATGCAAGAGAGATAACTCATCAAGTCCTTTATCTTATCTTATCTATATATTTTAATGTGATCTTCTTAATCGAATTGAATCATTCTAGGATATTGATATTCACTTCAAAATGATTTTGTATCGCTTTTCACCGTTTATTTGAAATTAAAATTATATAGACACATGTACGTATCAATTTTTAAATAACATTTATGATCAAATGCATTCGCAATTTCATGCATGCTGAACTATTGGGCAGCGATTGTGTGTATCGTAAAATTAATGAGATTATTACAAATACGTTGAAATTAAAAACAACCAGCACTTATAGACTCATTTATTAAAACCATCTCTCACTTTGGTATTCTTGGTTAAAAAATTTCAAATGTGAATAAAAATGAAAAAAACATATGGTAAAGTGAATAAAAGATGAACATACAATACTTCCGTTTTGATTAAATTTTTTCTCCTCTTCCAACGTTCTCTTTAGAGCTCCTTTGGTAGATGAGATAGGAAAAAGACCAAGATATGCCCATGAAAATCATTTCATTGTTTCGTTCAGAAAACAAACATTTCTGATGTTTGGTAAGTCTGATAGTAAAATATTTCTGATATTTGGTAGGCCAAAATAGTCACACAATATCAACCAGCCTAACAACCAGGCCAACCATAAACTAAATTTAAAAAATACTGCAACTGATTGGTATGAAAATTACTCGAAATTTATGTACACATTTTGCTTCATTTGATTGAATTTCTTGTAATATTTTACATTAATTGATTAATTGTGCTTATTAATGAGAAAGACATGTGTAATTTTGCTAATTTTTCAGGAGAGTGTGATTATTTTGGAGCAAAATACGTGCCGATGTAAATTGAGCCAATCCGAAGATGTGAGTTGTGCAGCTGGGTTTCAAGTTTAATTTCTAAATTCGTGGCCCAAACCATTATTCAGGCCCATTACCATTTATGTTTGGAACTTGAATTAGTGGAAATGGAAACTGAATATGTACTGAGGAAAGCAGGTTGCCTTATCTCTTTTCCACCATTCCCTCAAATCTGAAATCTGCTTTCGGAAGCCATGGCCGACCTGCAAGTTTCGCAACCACCGCTACCCCTCTGCTCGCACCTCTCCACGCCGACAAAACCCCTGTCGCTAAATTCGCGGGAAATCACTTCCACCTTCCAGCCGTGCACTGTTCACCGCTGCTTTCCACTGTAAGCCCGCTCATTCGCGCCTCGACGGAAATCCGTAACCACCGTACGCCTGCTCGACATCCCGTCCAGAAGCCGCGCCTGAAATCCGAGGCTCACAACCCAACCGCCTAAATAGCCGACGGAATCGCCACCAGATTCGAAGCTCGGAGAAGCCGCGTCTTCGCGCATCCTCTGGAAACAACACACCGCCATTTCGCCGTCCAGAAACCGTCACAGCCGTCGTCCATCACTGCCACCGAAAACGGAGTCTGCCATGGAATTCCACTCCAAATTCCGTCACCTGAGTTCGCGACACCATTTCTTGTCGCCTCGAAATCGCTCACAGATTCTCGCTGGTATTCACCAACTTAAAGCTGCAACTCCGCTCAATAGACGTCGCACTCACACCTCTCAAACCAACACCAGAAATCAGTGTTGTATTTATGTCCTAGAAGACAATCATTTGTTAGGACATTGTACTTGATAGATTATTCAGTATTATATTATTGACTTTGTTAAATAATACTTGGCATTGCACTATGTTGAATACTGTGTTTTAATTGTTTTGCATAACTATTCAAACTTGTGTTCCCATGAATTCATGTCGTCATTAAGGATGTGAAATCTTAGATGACTGTGACATGATGCTTAAAATAGCTTCAATCAATGATCATCGAGATTGGGATATCGATGATGCGATTGAGATTGGTGTGCGATCTGCATCATACTCTTAGCGAGTGTAGTGGTTCTCACAACTACGAGATACTGGGTATCTCATGATGGATGCACAGATACTTTGTATAGTATTAGCATACCCAACGAAGAAATCGTTTGATGTATTCTATTTACGTGTCTACGAAAGTATTGGTTTGTGGAGTAATGTAATAGTCCTCTGACTTGAGGTCAATACACACAACATGTATGGAGTGATGAGGTTTTGACCATGACCGATGCGTGCACTCTGAAAGGAGTAGATATGGCATGCGTTGAGCACATCACGAAGTACATGTGTGTGTGGTAGTTGAGCCAAGAAAGGATTCATTCCTCAAAATAGATTTAGAGAGAATACTCGTCTTCTCATAACTAATTGGATCGTTAGTCATTGGCCAATGCACGTCATATTTGAAATAGTGTTCGAATATGACAACATGATCAATTAGTAAAATTGAGATAAAATGATTAAGTTAATTGAATAGACACATTATCATATTCTAGACTTAATCAGAGTATTCATGAATGAAAGGACTGTATCATTTTGAACTTCACATTACAGGTTGTTGCAGTGTCCTCGTGTTAGTACCTTGTTTTAGATTTTGATGTGTGCAAAACAATTGGTTAAAACTGTTATTTTGACTAACACTTTATCCAGGAAATTGGTGTTTGAAACATATAGTTGTAAAGAGAAGTCTACAGCTGTATATTTGATCACTATACAGTCAAGACATGATCCTACAACTGTAAAGTTTCTCTACATCCAGTTTTTCTTATTTTCAGGACTCTACAGCTGCAAGGTTGAAGACTCTACAGCTACAAGTATCCGTTTGAAGATGAAGTACAAGTCAGAATTTAATTGAAGATTAAGAAGACCCTTAAGGACTATTAGTGTAGCCTTTGAGCACTCACTAAACTGAACTTAAGTGGAAATTTTCTTTGATTCTGGTGGATAATAAAGATTAGTTACAAAGGAGGCCAGAATTCTGAGAAAAAGGACATAGTACATTCAGTACTATCCTGTGTGAAGGATGAGGACCACTTCACACATGCCAATAGAGAGAGAGGAGCCTTATCTGAATTTCAAATTTGAAATTCCCAACGGATAAGACACTCCACTCTATCTATAAATAGAAGATGCCCTCAGAGGAAGCAATGACAACAACCTCGAGCATACAAGCATTCTACCTAAGCAAATCTACAGCCAGCATATCCTGAGAGAGAGCTTTTTCTGTTTTTTTATTCTTTGTGATTCATAGGATAGTTGGTTAGGATTTCTCTTAGTAAGAATCACACCTTTGTTGTGGTTCCCTCACCTGATTTAATTTCTACTTAGTGTAAGTATATCTTTTTGAGGTTTGTAAAACTCTTTGTGAGTTGATATTCTGAGTGAATAGAGTAGGTTATCTCTGTTTAGAATAGGAATCTGAGTGAACCTATTTCTAAGGGGGAACTACTTGTATTGATCTTTGTGATCACTTCTTAGTGAATTTGGCACCTGAGTGGTGTAACAGTGAATGTAGGTTGTCTCTTTATAGACACTGAACCACTATAAAACCTGGTCTATTTACTTCTTGTTCTTTATATTCTTGCTCCGGCATATTTATTTACATTGTTACATTCATCATTACTATAAAATCTGAAGTGTATAAAACTCTTATGATTTTCACAGAAACTGACTCTACAGTTGTAGACTTTCATAAGTCACTCAACTGTTAAGTCATATTTACATTGTTTTTTCATTAATCACTCACTTTATTCCGCTGCACATTGAAGTATTCTCAATACAATTCTAATTGTGATAATTACTCTGAGATTTTGTCTAGAAGTGATTGTTTTATTTGCAATGTTTTGAACTCTACAGCTGCAGACTCTGTAGTCTACAGCTGTAACCTTTGTGGTCCAGTTTTAAAAACTCTTGTAGACTTACTTCTTTTAAACTTGAAAAAGGTTATTGCAAGGTTCTAGTATCCATCCTTTTTGAAAAGTTTGAAAATTTGATTTTGACCTCAAGGTCTATTCACCCCCCCTCTAGACTTTGACCACTTTAGGGACCAACAAGTGGTATCAGAGCAGTTGGCTTGCCACTGCTTTGTTCAGTACCTAGCTAGATCCTTTTGGTTTTTGAAAAACACACTTGCATACTTGCATGGCTCCCAAGATTGTGAAATCCAAGGTTCTAATGTTCTCTACTGAGGACTATGATGAATGAAAAATTAGAATGCAAGCACACTTGTCTGCAATCAATGATGAAATGTGGTCTATAATAGAGGATGGCCCCATACCCATCACAAAGGTCAACACTGCAGCTGATCAGTCAGCTGGACTAGCTCAGATTATCCCCAAACCTAGAAGGGAATGGACTGAGGATGACAAGAGAAGGTCCAACCTTGACAATATTGCAAAGAATACTATTTATCATTCACTTGATAAAATTGTGTTCAGCAAGATCAAAAACTGCAAAACTGCAAAAAATATATGGGAAAAGTTTGAAATAATTTGTGAAGGGACTGAACAAATCAAGGAAAACAAACTCATGATAGCAGTTCAAAAGTTTGAGAACTTCAAGATGAAATCTGGTGAGACTCTTGAAAAGTTTTGAATCAAGATTCATTGAGATCCTCAATGAGCTAGATTCACTTGGTAAAGAATATTCACAAAGAGAAATGAACATGAAAGTTCTCAGAGACTTACCTTCTGAATGGGACATGAAGGTCATTGCTATGAGAGAATCAAAGGATTTATCTAAGATATCCACCTTTGAACTCTTTTCAGATCTCAAAGCTTATGAGTTTGACATGAGCAGGAGAAAAGAACCTGACAGCAGTAAGTTTACAGCTCTAGTTGTTCACAACCCTACAACTACAAGTTCTGATGATGAAGGCTTGGCTCTTTTCATAAAGCAGCTCAAGAAGTTTGGCAAATGGACCAAGAAGAAGCAGTTCACTCCTAAGGAAGATGGTAAGGTGAAATCTATAGCACCTAACTCAACTTATTTTTGCTACAACTGCAGAAAACCAGGACATTTCATCAAAGACTGTCCTTATCCCAAAGTTGAGAAGTACACTGATGATGAAAAGAGACTCAGGAGAGATAAAAAGAAGAAGTTTGACAAGGAGAGAATTAGAGCACTACTTTCTGAGTTTGATAAAAACCAGGAAGACTGTCCCTCTTCTTCTCAAAAGTCAACTGTAGACTTAGAGGACTCAAACTCTACAGACTCAGATGAAGAAGCCCTGATCTGTCTTATGGCTAAAGATGAAGAGGTATGCTCATCATCATCAAGTTATATTACAGAAAAGGAATCTTCCAGTGACATGCTAAGTGCAATCGAAAGACTCCAAGAAGAAAATGAAGATGTTAGAAGAGATAATAACATTGGAAGAGAAATGTGAAAGCTTTGTTAGCTGGAGTAGAAGATGCTGAGAAACAACTGCAGATTCTACAGGAACTGAAGAAAGGTTACAATTGTCTAAAAAAAGACAATGAAGAACTTTTCAATGAAGCAAGTTGTAGATCTACAGACTGTGTTGAATTGAAGGAAACTATCAGGAAACAAGAACTGATGATAGCTGAACTTGAAGAACACAATGCCTATTATCAAAAGAAGTTAGATTGTTTTGGAAAATCATCCAAACAATTGAAGAAGATGCTGTCTGAGCAAAGGCACTCAAAGGATTTGACTAGAATAGGATATAATCCTTGTGTCTAGATGAAATATCTACAAGAATCAATTCCAAGGCCTGAGAGAAAGTTTGTCAAAGAAACAACCCCTGAAGAAACTGTAGACTCAACTCTACAGCCAGAAGATTTGAAATTCTTGAATTCATTCATAGAATTGTCACCAAGAAGTCAACAGAAGATCAAAGAAATCATGAATGACTCTGAAGATGATGTCTCAACTATGTTTCAAAACATAACTTTGAAACAAACTACAGAGTCAATCCTACAGCCAGAAGAAGAAGTCTATCATAAACTGAATATTGAAAGAAGACTTAACTTTGATAGATTCTGGAATAGAAATATGTCAGATATGTCTCCCTCTTCAAACACTCAAAGAGGAGGATCAAGCAAGAACTGTAGAATTAACAACTCTACAGCTCCCAAAAAGGCTTGGATTGCAAAGAGTAACACTGGAGGAAATCCAAAGTATTGGATTCCTAAATAACTCACTTTATTTTGCAGGGACATGTTGCAACCACCAAAAGAGAGATTTGGTACATAGGCAGTGGTTGTGCCAGACATATGACCGGAGACAAGAGTTTACTACTAAATCTGAAAGATCATAACGGTCCTAAAGTTGTTTTTGGAGATAATGCCAGTGGAACAGCTAAAGGATCAGGATGTCTTCTCAAAGGAAATGTTCAGATCAATGATGTGTATTTGGTAGATGGTTTAAAGCATAATTTGCTTAGTGTGAGTCAATTTTGTGACAAAGGCTACACTGTAGAATATACACAAGATACTTGCATAGTCAAAGATGTTGAAATCCAAACCATTAAACTGACAAGAACTAGAAAAATGAATGTTTACATTATGGAGTGGAACTCTGCAGTTGAAACAACCTGCTTTCTAGCTAATAGTTCCAATGAAGTTAGTTGGCTATGGCACAAAAGAATGAATCACATAAACTTTAAAACCATGAATGAACTTGTGAATAACAAACTTGTAAGAGGTTTGCCAAACACCAAGTTCAGGAAGGAACACTTATGTGATGCCTGTGTTAAAGGGAAAAAATTAAGAAGACTTTCAAGAACAAAACTCATTCAAGCACTTCAAGAACACTTGAATTACTACATATGGATCTTTTTGGACCCATAGAACCAGTAAGCATAAGTGGGAAGAAGTATACTTTGGTTGTGGTAGATGATTACTCAAGATTTTCTTGGACTGTGTTTCTAAGAAAGAAGAGTGAAACTCTATAGCGGTTGCCAGAACTGTTAAGCAGAATTCAAAATGAAAGAAATCTGAAGATTGTGAAGATCAGATCAGATAGAGGAATTGAATTTACAAATCAAGTGATTGAAGAGTATTGCTCACTGCATGGAATATTGCATGAATACTCTGCAGCTAGAATTCCACAGCAAAATGGAGTTGCTGAAAGAAAGAATAGCACACTGAAGGAAGATGCAAGAACCATGATTGTTGAAGTAAAGTTACCTAGGAAATTTTGGGCTGAAGATACAAGTACTGCATGCTATACCCAGAATAGATGCTTGATTGTTAAAGATCATAAGAAGACTCCATATAAGTTATGGAAAGGAAGGACTCCCAATATCTCTTATTTACACATTTTTGGATGCAAATGCTTCATACTTAATAATGGGAAAGAATATCTTAAGACTTTTGATTCAAAATCTGATGAAGGTATCTTTCTTGGTTATTCTAATGTTAGCAAAGCATTCAGAGTGTATAACAAAAGATTGATGATTGTAGAAGAGTCACAACATGTTATTTTTTATGAACAACATAACTCCCATGAAGAAATTGCTGAAGACTCTAAGGAGGACAGGTCTACAGTTACAAGTCAACAACACTATGTTGAGATCAAAACTCCTGTAGATTTGACCAACAAAGGCTTTGGCACTATAATTGTTAAGTTACCACCTTTAGAGAATGTAGAAGACCTAGTCCATGAGAATGTTCAAACAGAAGTAGAATCACCAACAAAAGGACATGATAAGTCTGCAGTAGTTGAGTCTACAGCCGTAGAGAACAATGATCAAGGATTAGAACCTGTGTCAGATTTGATTTGGTTGAAAGATCACCCCCCTGAACATGTAATTGGAAACCCATCAGATGCTGTGATAACTAGAAAACAAATCCATGAGGCAATGTTTGCTACATTTCTTTCAACTTCAGAACCTACTGATATTCATGAAGCACTGCAAGATGTCAATTGGATTATTGCAATGCAAGAAGAATTGAATGGTTTTGAAAGAAATCAAGTATGGGAACTTGTACCAAGACCTAGGAATAACAAAGTGATTGGTACTACGTGGGTATTCAAGAACAAACTTGATGAAGATGGAATTGTAACCAGAAATAAATCAAAGCTAGTTGCTCAAGGCTATTGGCAATCTGAAGGCATAGATTTTGATGAATCATTTGCCCCAGTTGCAAGATTAGAAGCTATAAGAATATTTCTAGCCTATGCTGCACATATGAACTTTACTGTCTATCAAATGGATGTAAAGAGTGCATTTCTTAATGGTTTACTTTCTGAAGAAGTGTATGTTGAACAACCACCAGGATTTGAGGAATCTACAGCTGATGACAAGGTTTATAAGCTTAGAAAAGCACTTTATGGACTGAAACAAGCACAAAGAGCATGGTATGACACCATATGTGATCATTTGATCAAAAATGGATTCAAAAAGGGAATGGTTGATAAAACCTTATTTAGATTACAACTTGGGAATGATATTTTGCTTGTCCAAATCTATGTAGATGACATAATCTTTGGCTCAACCAATGAGGAATTGTGCAGAAAATTCTCTAAGCTCATGACTGAGAAATTTGAAATGAGCATGATGGGAAATCTAAATTTCTTTTTGGGATTACAGGTTAAGCAAGTGAAAAATGGAATTTTCATCAATCAAGCTAAATATACTCAAGAGTTGATAAAAAGATTTAGAATTACAGTTCTAGGCCTATCAATATACCTATGACACCTTTTGTGAATCTTGACAAAGATGAGAATGGCAAAAGTGTTGATGTAACCAAATATAGGAGGTTAATTGGATCACTGCTATACCTTACAGCTAGCAGACCTGATATCATGTTTGCAGTTGGGGTATGTGCTAGATTCCAAGTGAATCCTAAGGAATCACACTTAAATGCTGTACAGAAAATCATCAAATATGTCAAATCCACACAAAATTTAGGATTATGCACTACAAGAAAAATGATGTTATACAACAGTGGAAAGACAACGGTTCCGCTAAACATCGTTGTCTAAAGTAAAAAACATGTTGCTTAAAGAAGAACCGTTGTCTTTTATAGCAGGATTTTGATGATAGATAACGGTTATAGTGAGACGTTGTCTAAACCACAAAAGACGCGTTGTAGAAAGTAACGTACTACAACGTTTTTAAACCGTTGTATATATATGTTGTATATAAGTGGTTTTCAGGAAAATTTGCTAAATAACAATGGTTTCAAGCCGTTGTATATTTTCATAAAACAGTTTTGAACCGTTGTATATCTATGTTCTATATCAGTAAAATAACTTATAGACAATGGTTAATTAACCGTTGTATATAACCATAAAAGTGATGTATTAAAAAGTATGATACTACAACGGTTTTCTAAATGTTGTATATCTTTATAATATGGTGTAGTATAAAACTATTTACTACAACAGTAGATGACCGTTGTAGTAACATGATATTTGATCAATTGTACATTTAACACTTTTAACTTATTAAAATATATAAAACTTTTATATTATTTTGAAATAAAACTTTTAAAATTTAGAACTAGAATATCACCTTTTAAATTTAGGACTAGAATAGCACTTTAAACATTAATGCTTAGAAAAGTTAGAAATAACTCTTTCAATTCAATATTTTTTAACTACTTATTATCTAATAACTTTGACTATTTGAACTAACACTTTTAAGTATATTTTGAATAACACTTTAAAAAATTAAAAATACACTTTTTAACTAACATTTGGAATATTTTCAAAAAATCCCCAAAATCTTGCCCTATAAAATCTTCCCCAATTTCTTCCACCAAAATTTTATTTATTAACTATTTACTTAATTGTACTAAATTAGTACATAACCCCCTACTACTCGGGATTAAAAAAAATTATACATTAATTTTAAATTAAGTATTTAAATAAAATACTTTAGATTATACAATTGTATTAGAAAATATTTAAAAATAATTATTTAACAATTTTAATATGATTATTATAAAAAATCTATTAAAATTAAAATATTAATATGACAGCGCCATTGAAGAAATTTTTTTGCCCTAGCCCACGTACACTGCCATTAAAGAAAATCGATCGAGAACTCTTTGCCTCCGCCTCTAGCCTCCAGCACCAGCGCAGTTTTCATCCGCCTCCAGTGCCAGCTCCGCCCGCTTCCGCCTCTGCCTCCATCGCGAGCGCCGTCCGCCTCTGCCTCCGCCGCGAGTGCCGTCCGCCTCTACCTCCAACGCCGTCTGCCTCCCTTCCGCCTCCAGTCCGCCTCCCCCTCCAGAGCAGTCCGCCTCCAGCGCGGTTCGCCTCCAGGTCTCCTCTCTCACTCAAGCATCGAATTAATGCTCAACGGTGGCATTCTCTTTTATCCAGGTATGGATGTGTGAAACTATTTTTTTAGGATTTAATAAATTTTGGATTGTGTGTGACAGGATTGCTTTTGAAATTTTATCTCAGATTTTCAAGACTATTTCTCTAAGATAGCTCTCCATCGTTTCTCTTTTTAGGTCTTTCTCTTCGCCCTGTCTCTCTCTTTGTTTAAAGGCAACTTGACTAGTCATGTTAAACAATTGAAAGAAGTCTTAGATGATGAGAAAATTTGTTTTTCATATATATGCGTACACATATATCTATGCACATATTTTGTTCGATGAAATGTTTCAATAAAATAGGGTGTGTTTTAGCTTTTTTTATCCTCTGTAAATTGCATACACATATACTTAAGAATAACTAAAAATAATTAAGCATAACATAATTAAGCAAGTAAAGCAGTTTGTCTCCATGTGCATAATTAAGCATGTAATTCAATTTGCCTTCATCCATTACCAATAGTTATTAGTCATCTCTGTTTACTGAAATTGGGATTCTAGTATTTGAATGCTGGTGATTCAAGCAAGAGCTCTCAAATTAGTTTTGACTTGTTTAACTTAAACTAAATACACATAAGTTTTCTCCCCTTAATCACTACAAGTTTCAATAAAGGATTGTATTACTGCACTCAACGCACATAACTCATTTCAATAAAGTGGTGTGTTTGAGAGTGTCAATATTAATTGAGTGATTGAGAAGAATCCAACTTTAATTTATGTGATTCTCTACACCCCATATGGAGGAATCTTAGTTGTAAATTCTTGGAAATCCATATCAGACTTTTCCAAAGGAAAGGGTGTGATGAGGGTGGCATACCAAAATCTTGTAAGAAAACAATTCTTATATTGCTGTCATGAGAATTGTCCTGGCCGGGATGAAAAGAAGCAATTCATGTAGTATATATAGGGCATCAACTTTATTTTGTGTGCAATTAGTAGTGTCATTAAAGGTCATTTTTCTAAATAAAAAAAATTACAGTGTAGCAAGCAGCATGCAGTAATTTATCCTTTTTAATTCATATTCACATTTTTTAATTCTGGTTGCTGTCTTTTTTAACCTCAAAGTGTGGTTATACTCCTTGTTGAATCTAACAATCAGATTTGGTAATGTTTCGATGAATTAGGTATCTAGACGCATGGCATTTTCGTGACAAAATGTTGTTAATTTTATATTATCTTAGTTGGAGTATGAATTGAAAAGAGATTGTAGATAGAATTTCATTGAAACAATCTTATGGTTTCATTACTTCTATAACGGCATAGGAGCATTAGTAGTGAAACAATCTTATTATTGTTGTTATGAATGCGCTCATCTATAAATTTAGAGTTTTGAAACTTCTAATTATTCTTCATCTTATAGGCGTTTATCGATCTGGGTCTTACTGCATAGCTATTCTCTATTGTGACGTGTACCACAGGCTTTTTTGCTCCAGTAGCTCATCATAGCAGGTACCTCTATTTTTCTGCCTATTATTTTTTATTTTCAACCTTTATAGTGGATTAGATTAAATTGTCTTCTGATTTAGTTGAGTTGTATCTCTACATAGGTTGTATTATTTTTGGGCTGTGTCCCTGTATGTTTTAAGGTTGTATCTCTGCATGTTTTAGGGCCGTGTCCCTAATTATTTTATGTGCTTAGGATTGCATGCCTATTTTTTGTCAGATTGTGTCACAACTTCCTTTTGGTTGGTGGAATCCTTGCCGGATAAGTACGGAATTTGTGTTACTTTGTGCTACTATTATCCTTAAATTTTACCATAATTATTTGTAATTTTAATTCACTATTGATCATTTGCAAGAGATGGACAAAGGATGGATGTCCAAGGATAGGTTGTCTATAGAGTATCGTCTAGGAGTAGATGAATCCATACGCTATGCAAGTGAAAATGTGAAGGATATTAATGATATGTCATGTCCTCGTGAAAAGTGTGGAAATTTGAAGAGGTCCACATCTACTCGAGTAAAAGCACATTTAATGTGTAATGGTGTAGACAGACAATACAAAAAATGGGTGTGGCATGGAGAAAAACCCAAACTATATTTTGTAATTATTTTAAGTGGATTTTATATAGATACATATTTTTTTGTAGTTCCCAAAAACTGCATCTTACTCCATGAATGAAATGAATCAAGTGCGGTAAGAATGGGCTGAATGCATTCTGTCGAATGTGTATGAATAGATCAAGGTTTGTTCTTTGTTGTGATTTAGATCTTAATATATTCTATTTATCAATGATATTCAGTGTAGGTTTTAGCAAATATGTTTATGCGTACATGTTATATATGTTGGTGAACTTGTGAGTTGCTTTAGTTTGAGTTACTCCTTATTTTCTTGATTTTAATGTATATTAAAATTTTAATTGGAATTCAAAATATACACGTATGGTGATTTATGAAGCCAATAGTTATATATTGTGTGTCTTGCTTCATTATTGATTTTTTTGCTTGCTAAAATGTTATATGTTTTCAATGTAGCTAGTGATGAGCATTGAAGAAGGTGCACGAATGTTGAAGGTAGAGACATTTTTTTTGGTTGTGGAACATGCATGAACAGTGATGGTAGTAGAATTTTTGTAAACGAATTTGGTAGACAATGTTTTAGAACCGTAATGTATCTTGTGATTTTAGAACCGTAGTGTATCTTGTGATTTTATTATAATTTTATGCTACAACAACATTAATTTTGGAATATACGACGATCATTAAATGTTGTATAAACAACTAAAGACAACGGTAGAAAACCGTTGTACATAAATTTATTTTAAGCTACAACTACGTTTAATATGTACAAAGACAACGGTCGATAAAATATTGTAAAAATATAAAGACAACGGTCGATAACTGTTGTCTATCAATTCAGTTTAAATTACAACTACGTTTAATTTATAAAAAGACAACGGCCAATAACCGTTGTTGTCTATCAAAATTTATTATGATTTTACAACAATTTTTTTGAAATAAAACGGTTTATGACCGTTGTATAGAAACGTAAACCACAACTGTCCAAAACCGTTGTCTTTCCATTGTCTATCAAAATTTATTATGATTTTACAACTTTTTGTGAAATACAACGGTTTATGACCATTGTATAAAAACATAAACCACAACGGTCCAAAAATGTTGTCTTTTCATTGTTCAACCGTTGTAGATGGGACCGTTGTAGTAGGTATGTGCGTAAATACAACGGTCTATGACCGTTGTAATACATAATAAAGACAACGGTCATAAACCGTTGTCTATACTCACCTACCTACTACAACAGGCCGATCTACAACGGTTTGGATTATGGAAAGACAACGGTTTTGAACCCTTGTCTTTAAATAATTTTCTTGTAGTGATGGTATCCTAAAGAAGGAGGAATTGAACTCATTGGGTACACTAACTCAGATTTTGCAGGCTTCAAAATTGATAGGAAGAGTACTAGTAAGATTTGTCAATTCCTAGGTGAAAGGTTGGTGGCATGGCATAGTAAAAAGCAGAATTCAATTGCCCTTTCTACAGCTGAGGCAGAATACATTGCTGCTGGAAGTTGTTGTGCTCAAATCTTATGGATGCAATATCAATTACAAGACTAAAGGATTGAATCAAGAGAAACAACTATATTTTGTGATAATACAAGTGCTATTGCTATTACAAAAAATCTAGTGCTACACTCTAGATCAAAACACATGGATGTAAGACATCATTTCATAAGAGATCATGTTGAAAGAAAGGATGTGAAATTGACCAAGATTCATACTGACTTGAATCTTGCTGATATTTTCACTAAACCTTTATGTGAATCAAGATTTTCAATCTTGAGAGGCAATTTGGGAATGTTAGAATTGTAATAAGACTCTGTGAAACTCACTAAATTGCAAAGACAAGCCTAGAAAATTGAAAATTGCAGTAAAAAGGAAAACTGCAGCTGCAAAGTCACTCAACTGTAGAGTTGAACTCTACAGCTGTAGACTTAGTTCAAAACTGCAAATTCCTTATCAACTGTATAGTTTTATATTCGAAAATTGTCAACTGCAAACTTAGTGAACCTACAGTACTTTGTACAATTCTGATAAATAAATGGAGCACTACATAATTCAGAAACTTTTGTACTAGGTTACAGAAATTTTGGATTTATTTAAACATTTTGGTTAATAAAATGTTTGAGCACGTGTAACATTTTAAATAGAATTAATGTTTCTGTGAGTTAGATTTTGGACAAATTTAATCATAAATTTGTTTCAGAATTCAAACACTCATAAATTTTAGGTCAAACACCGTTATACCCCTGTTCTTAATGACTGTTTAAACTCTCCTCATCCCTCACTCAATGAAACCCAGAAACATGGCGATGAAAGTAATCTTCGGTGCATTGTTCAATTTTGAAAAAATCTTAAAGAAGCATCCTACTAATGCTATGGAAAATGTTGTGAAACACATAGTGAATCAGGGTGTTCACTATTGTTTAACTCACATCCCTGGAGCTTACGACGATAAGATTGTTCATGAATTCTACCAAAATGTCATTGCTGATGTCGAAAGGAAGACTTTGTCAATTTAAATGCAAGGAAAGAATGTGAAAATCACAGCTGGTGATATTTGCAAAGCCCTACACTTGAATATTGGAGGTGATGCACACGACAACCTCAACTTTACAGATGAAGATGAAAGATATTGGAGGAGATTCACTGCAAAGAAACTGTTTCCAAAGAACTGGAAGAGAACCTTCAAGAAAACAAACCTAGCAGTTGAGTATATCTATCTTTATGAAGTTATTGATAAATTCGTATTGTGTAGAACTGGTTGTCATGATGTTGGCACCATTCTCATGTGGGATTTGATGATAGCATTTGTGAAGGAGGTTAAGATAGATATAGGAGAACTGATTCTGAGAAATATAAGTGTGGATGTGATGAAAGATGGTAGAAACAAAGGTTTTGGTTTGTATCTGAACTATATTTTAAAAGAGGTAGGAATTTCTCTGTTTAATGGGCATGAAGGTAAACCCATTATCACACAAAGAATCATTGGAAGGGCTAACTTCAAGAGAGGAGCAGTGGATGCTCCAATGGCCCCTGAATCTAAGAGGAGAAAGAAGAAGAATGAGAAATTGGTTCTTACTGTCATTAGTGAACCTAAAGAGACTGAAAAACCAGAAAAGAAGAAGAAGAAGAGTGTTAGGAGAAAGCTTATAGTGGATGAACCCACTGACCTAGAAGATGAGATTGATAGAGAGAAAAGGCAGAAGAAATTTCATTCAAAGAAAGCCAAAGAAGTTGAAGCTATCAAGTCTACAGCTGTAGACTTGCCAACTGAACAGACTGAAGAACAAAATGTTGAAGAACAAGTTGAAACTGAAGTTCAAGAACCTGAAACTGAACAACTCCCTGTTGTTCCAGTTGAGATGGTGGAATTTGAAGAAGAAAGACAGAAATTTGAAGAGTGGAGGCTAGTAAGAGAGGAACTTGAGAAATTGGCAGCTGATGAGAGAAAGTTATTTGAATGGATAGTTGAATTGACAAATTGCAGTGATGTCAATGAATTGCTAAAGCCTAATTTCCTTGAAGATTTCATTGCTGGAAAGAAAAGGAAAGATAAAGGAAAGGAGATTATCACTGAAGAACCTTCAGAAAGAAGATTACAAAGTCTGCAGCAGCAGCTTTGAATGTTGCTCTTATCACTGAGCAATACACTGAAGCTCAATATGAAGTTGATTATGATGTGGTAAGCACAGAAAGTGATGAAGAGATACCACAGAGGATTGGTGAAGGAAGCACTCAAGCAGTTGAGACTGAAGGCTTGACAATTTTAGCTAAGGAAGCAATTCTAATGGAGTCTGCAGAAGCTAGTGCTGCAGATCCAGTAAATATTGATGAGGCTAATCCTACAGAAGAGGATCTTGAGAAGGAGAAAAGGAAAGATGATTCTCCATGCAAACAACCTAAAGAAAAACCAGATAATGATGATGATGATGGGAATGACGATGCACCAATGGGTGGTGCACAAGCCAAAGTTCAAGCTGTTGTTCAAGAAAAGAATGTTGAAACAGAGGTACAAGCTACTGAGAAAACTCAAGTTGATGAAAGAGTTGTGGATGAAACTTCAAATGAGATTGATAAAGATGTATCCTTACCTATCACAAGTATCTTTCATCAATCTCCACCTGCTATGTATACCTTGGAGGAGATCTATAGGCATGGAACTCCACCACTTCAGAGCTTTTCAGCTCTTGAAAGAGAGATTGAGGTGAATATAGATGATTATATCACTGGATTTTCAACAGAAGCCCCTCTAACTCCTAGCAAGAGGAAGGCCTCTACTGAAGACTCTACAACTGTAGAATTGGTGCCTTCTATAGCCCAGAAGATTGAGAAAATAAAGGAATTAGCAATCAGAGAAGGAGATTCTGATGAAGAAGATAGTGATGCTAATCCCCAGATGACACACAAAGAAGTTGTTACACATCTTAAGAATCTGGAGGAATCATTCAAAAGCATTGAGGCTGCAATTTTGAAGCAAGTCAAGTTAGTTCCTGATGCCATAATTTCACAGAATGTAAGAAAAGGTATGGAAGACCTTGTTAAGAAGTTTGAAGGGAGAAGCTCTGAGGAAAAGAAAATTTTGGAAAAACATTTCAAAGAAATTGTGGATGGCTTGATGAATCAGAATGCTGAAATCAGAAAAGAAAGCAGTCAGAAGTCAAATGAAATCAGCAATCTACAGTCAGATATTAAGATTATCAAGGATGATACTCTTGATTTAAAGGTAGAAATGAAAAGTCTTAAGAAAGAGATGGCTGATATGACTACTGGTTATGACTCTTTGAAACTGGATTTGATGAGCAAGCTTAACTCTATTTTGTCACATGTTGATGTTGGCAAAAAGGGGGAAAGCACTGAAGAAAAGGAATTCAAAGAAAGTGAGAAGGCTGCTGATGATATTTTTGACAATGTTGTGAATATTGGAAAATCAAGGGAAAAGGAACTAGAAGCTGCAAAGTCAAAATCTTTGTCCATGGGATTGAGTGGACAAGCTGAAGAAAGAATACACTCAGAACAGACTAAGGAAAGCTCTAAAGGAGGAAAAATCATAAAGCTACCTAAGTCTACAGCTAAGAAACCTACATTTCCTGAGGTTAAAGCTCAATCTACTTAAAAACCTCATTCCTGGGAACTGACTGTGAAGGAATCTAGAGAAAGAAAGAAAGAAAGAATGGAGAAGGAGAAAGAAGAAAACGAGAAGCAAAGCAAGAAATAATCTGATCAATCTACAGCAGTTGTGACTGCTCAACCTCTTGATGTTCAACCTTTGAACATGGTACCTCTTGAGGATTCTGAAGAAAGAGTGAAGAAGATGAAGGCTGAATTTGATCAGATTTGGGAAGAATACCTAAGTATTTGCACAAAACACACTGTGATCAGAAATATTAAGCTGAAGAAGGACAAATTTCAGAAGTTCAAAGATATGAAAGCTAATGGAACTTTGTATCAAGGAGACAATGCTAGACTCCTTGGTGGAAATTTCAGAAGCAATCCAATGCCAAAGGGACAGATTAAATCTAAGAAGGAGGAAGAACTCTTTGATGCATATGAACTGGAAATGATCATGAAGTACTATGAAGAGGATGCCAAGAACTTGAAGCTCGTTCAGCAAGGAATTTTAAAGCCACAAGATAAAGACACTGATTCAGAGGAAGATGCAGATCCTAAGCACAAGAGGAGATGAAGATTACACTCTAGATTAGACACTAAAACTGTTTAGTTTTTAGTCTAATTATCCTACTGTAAGCTGTATCTTGAACCCTTATTTATTTTATGCAGCTTTGTGCTTTCTGCTTATTGCCTTGTCCTGTTTTATTTTGTTTCTTGTTGTTCTTGATCTTGTTCTTAAGACAATTTCTTATTGTCTGTGTTATTTTGTTGTTTGTTTTGCCAACATCAAAATAGGGGGAAATTGTTAGTACCTTGTTTTAGATTTTGATGTGAGCAAAACAATTGGTTAAAACTGTTATTTTGACTAACACTTTATCAAAGAAATTGGTGTTTGAAACATATAGTTATAAAGAGAAGTCTACAGCTGTATATTTGATCTCTATACAGTCAAGACATGATCCTACAGCTGTAAAGTTTCTCTACAGCCAGTTTTTCTTATTTTCAGGACTCTACAGCTGCAAGGTTGAAGACTCTACAGCTACGAGTATCCGTTTGAAGATGAAGTACAAGTCAGAATTTAATTGAAGATTTAGAAGACCCTTAAGGACTATTAGTGTAGCCTTTGAGCACTCACTAAACTGAACTTAAGTGGAAATTTTCTTTGATTCTGGTGGATAATGAAGATTAGTTACAAAGGAGGCCAGAATTCTGAGAAAAAGGACATAGTACATTCAGTACTATCCTGTGTGAAGGATGAGGACCACTTCACACATGACAATAGAGAGAGATGAGCATTATCTGAATTTCAAATTTGAAATTCCCAACGGATAAGACACTCCACTCTATCTATAAATAGAAGATGCCCTCAGAGGAAGCAATAACAACAACCTCGAGCATACATGCATTCAACCTAAGCAAGTCTACAGCCAGCATATCCAAAGAGAGAGCTTTTTCTGTTTTTTTATTCTTTTTGATTCATAGGATAGTTGGTTAGGATTTATCTTAGTAAGAATCACACATTTGTTGTTGTTCCCTCACTTGATTTAATTTCTACTTTTAGTGTAAATATCTCTTTGTGAGGTTTGTAAAACTCTTTGTGAGTTGATATTCTGATTGAATAGAGTAGGTTATCTCTGTTTAGAATAGGAATCTGAGTGAATCTAGTTCTAAGGGGGAACTACTTGTATTGATCTTTGTAATCACTTCTTAGTGAATTTGGCACCTGAGTGGTGTAACAGTGGATGTAGGTTGTCTCTTTATAGACACTGAACCACTATAAAACCTGATCTATTTACTTCTTGTTCTTTATATTCTTGCTCCTGCATATTTATTTACATTGTTACATTCATCATTACTATAAAATCTGAAGTGCATAAAACTCTTGTGATTTTCACAGAAACTGACTCTACAGCTGTAGACTTTCATAAGTCACTCAAATGTTAAGTCTTGTTTACATTGTTTTTTCATTAATCGCTCACTTTATTCCGCTGCACATTGAAGTATTCTCAATACAATTCTGATTGTGAGAATTATTCTGAGATTTTGTCTACAAGTGATTGTTTTATTTGCAAAGTTTTGAACTCTACAGCTGCAGACTCTGTAGTCTACACCTGTAACGTTTGTGGTCCAGTTTTAAAAACTCTTGTAAACTTACTTCTTTTAAACTTGAAAAAGGTTATTGCAAGGTTCTAGTATCCATCCTTTTTTAAAAGTTTGAAAATTTGATTTTGACCTCAAGGTCTATTCAACCCCCCCCCCCCTAGACCTTGAATACTTTAAGGGACCAACACCTCGCAACGTACCTCATATTTCGAGAATGTCTGGTTTATTGTCTAGGGTTCAACTAAGACCATTAGTTCGACTAATCGCTTGACATATGAGGGCCTATGGGTCACACAAAATGTGATCCTTGTTTACGAATTAAAATGGTGGGATTAAATGAGAACTATTCGATCGTAAATATTTAATCAAATGAGAACTATGATAATTCTATTGGATAGAGTATTTAATGTTTAATTAAATTTGATTTAATTAAATCAAATAATAAATAATGATGATATATTAGATATATTATTATTATTATATATATTATAATAATCTATTTTTATTATAATTAATTATGGCTGGGCCATAATTAAATAAATAATAATAATAAAATGGGCTTATAGCCCATTGATTATTGTAGATATATATATTTAATAAGTCATAAGACTTATTAAATGTGTGACACAACTAGAAACCCAAGTTCTCTGAAAACCTAGAAAGTAAAACTTCCGTACAAAGTTTCCTAGCACGCTTTTGATAAGTCTGCAATTGTTGCAGTTTCGTGAACCAAGGATTACGTGGACACTATAATAGAGGAATCACGCAAATTCATTTGTAAGATTTTGTTTATCCTTTGTTTAATTTTGATATGCAACTTACTGATTCCGTGTTGGGGAATCAATTTTTTATTCCGCTGCTATTTCTGATTATGTGCCTAGATGCTCTTATTTCCCAATAGTGGTATCAGAGCTAGGATCTAGTAATTGGTTGTATATCAATTATGTGATTATTCGTTGATAACTATGCTTAATTTAAAATATGTTCTGCCCAAATATTTTGATTTTAGAAATCATTAAATAATTGGTCTTCTGGAAATTGAATTGTTTCTAGGAAACTGAACTTTTTCTGTGAATTGTTTTTTGAAATCAAAATTAAAAGCCGTCGAAATTAATTTCTGGGTAATTGATTTTGTAGCCTGCATATTGAAAATTGGATTGTTCAATCGCTGGTTGCAATTTGTGAAACCAATCTTTTCTGAAACGAATTGACTGGAGAAACATGTACCGTCGAAATTGAAAATTGATTTTTTTTTAATCTTCTGCCTGGAAATTCACTATTCTGAGATCAAAGGTTTTATTTTGGGGATTAACCTTTTTGATAAACTGATAATTGGTATTAAAACCTGTTTTTCATCGGAAACAAACTTGTTGTTTTTGAAACACAAGCTTTAAAACTACCGTCGTATCGACTGCGTGACTCTCGTCGGTGACTCCTGGTTCTCGTCGACATCCAAAGGCGGAGGCGGCAGCACCTAGTAACGGGGGCGTCGCGTCGAGTCGCGGCTGATGCTAGGCATCAGTCGATTAACACTGAATCGTGGCAAGCTGTTCGCGTCGCGCCTGTGCGCGATGAACCTATTGAACGGCAGAGGCGATATCACGACGTTAGGCGTCGTGTCGAGTCGCGGTGGCTGCTGTTCCTTTGCTGGTAGCGGCGGCGTTGCGTCGAGGGGGCATCGCTGGGCGGCGTGAAGCGGCACCGGCGTCGTTCGCAGGAGGCTGGGCTGCACTCAGCTTCGCGTCACGCTAGGCGGCGTCGCTGGGTTGTGTATCGCCAGTGTGGGCGTTGGACGGCACACAGCACACGACACTGGGCTGGCACCGCCTGTAAACGGCGTCGATCGCTGGAGGCTGGGCGGCCGAATTTCTGAAGTCAACGGCGGCTGAATGGTTGCAATATGTATCCATTGCGGCTGTGTGGCGTGTATAAATGCCCTAGGGGCCTGGGTTGAGAATTTGATTCTCCCAGGCCCTTCTTTGCAAAACTTTTTATATTTACAAATAAGTCCTCCTAATTAATTTTTTTTTTAATAAAATGTTAAGACCTGTTTGGCTTTATCTTTTAAAATTCAGATTTTTAATTTAAAGGGCTGCTTGGCTAAATTATATTGTATAATTTTGATAAAATTATTTTGGGCAAAATAATATTTTGGAAATTTTAGAAATTAAACAAAAAATTTAGAACTTGTTGGTAATTCTAAAATAAACAATATTTATCTACGAATATTAATTTATTTGCGCATTTATTTGTTTTATGTGCTTATGATTATTAAATAATTAAGATTATTTATTTTAATAATAAAGCATGTTAATTTGATTAATTGCTTTATTTGCATAACTATTATGTGATTTTAATTTATATTAATAGTTATAGTCCGTTATATTGTCTGGGTAGGCGGCACTCCGTATTTGTCGGACCGTAAATCGTGTTTGGGTAGACGGCACCCAATATTTGTTAGACCGTGATTTATGTTTGGGTAGACGGCACCAAATATTTGCTCCTTTTGAATGAGTATATGATTGTTTGGATCTTGTTTAAGCAATTAAATACCCCGCCTTAAAATGTTCCTCAATTAATTATGGTTATCATTTAGAATGCAAGACATCTTCCATCATAATTAAAAGTTAAACCGAGGATTTCATTCCAACAGTATTTAAGACCCAAGTCTTTTGCTTGGAATTACATCTGTCGGAACTTTTATAGGGACACGAGGTGTCGCCGTATGATGGTTGTTAACCACCTAAGTTGTTTCACCAGCCCAAGCAGGGGAACAATGAGGGAATGTCAATCGGACTAGGTTGGATAAACTAGGAATTGTAGATATTACAATTGGTTTTGACACCTACCAGTTATACTATCGCAGTAATCAGCCCAAGCAGGTGCTGTGGTAGTAGTAATGTGGATCCTAGTCCATTATAATTTATATTAGATATAAATTCATACTCTTCCGATGAGGTCGTTGAGTATGTGAAAATAATGGTGACAAAATAAATTAAAGGCCATGTTTATTTTGATTGCTGAATATCGATCATAGGAATTATGTATTTTAATTTCTGTCCATTTTATTTCATTATTCCTCTAGGTTGAAATGAATAATCGGTCATTGAGATTTGTTCTGGAAACAAATAAATTGGTTGGACCAAACTTTCTGGATTGGCAATGCAACGTGCGTTTGGTGCTGAGACAGGAAAAGATTGAGTACGTATTGGACACTCCAATCCCCAAAACCCTAGACGTCGGTTCTTCTGTTGCTGCTATGTTTGATGTTGAAGCTCAGAAGAAGCATCTAGAAGATGCTAAACAAGCGCAGTGTATTATGCTGCTTGGGATGACCCCAGAGCTTCAAAGGCAACATGAGAAAATGGATCCCTACGAAATGCTTCAACACCTAAAGGATCTCTTTGACTCTGAATCTCGCTCGCAGAAATACGAGGTCATGAGAGACCTGTTTAGGTGTCGGATGCATGAAAGGGGAAAGGTTTCACCTCATGTACTGAAGATGATAGGGCTAATAGAGAAACTGGCATCCTTAAACATTAAACTAGGGGACGATGTTTCTATTTATGCCATTCTTCAGTCACTACCAGATTCATTTTCTAGCTTCGTGGTGAACTATAATATGAATCAGACGGTAGCTACAATGCCTGAATTGCATAATATGCTTAAAACTTTTGAAGCTACCACCTCTAAGGAAAGGAATGTGCTCATGGTGAGCTCTTCTGCCAAATCTGCTCATAAGGGCAAGAAGAAGCAGAAGAATAAGGCTAAGAAAGGTTCTAAGCCTAATACATTGAAACATAAGGGTAGTATTCAAAAGAAAGAGCGGGTTGACAAGGATGTGTGTCTTTACTGCAAAGATAAAGGACACTGGAAGAGGGACTGCAAGGTTCTGGCTGCTGAGAAGAGAGCACTAGGTGCATCTGGCACTGGAACAGGTATGTTTGTCATTGAGATAAATATGTCTACTAATAGTTCTGTCTGTTGGGTATTAGATACTGCATGTGGATCTCACATTTGTACGAATGTGCAGGGTCTCAGGGAAAGCAGAGCGGTTAGACCGGGTGAAGTCATCCTACGTGTGGGAAATGGAGCACGAGTTGCTGCAGAACGTGTAGGAACTTATGTAATAGACTTACCTAGTTGTTTTAGATTAGAACTTAATAATAGTTATTTTGTTCCTTCTATTACTAGAAACATTATTTCCATTCTGATGTTAGACATTGAACGTTTTTCTTTCCATTTTTCTAATAGTAGTTGCTACTTTATGTTGAATGGTATTATTTATGGGAATGCTTCACTTGTGAATGGTTATATTTGTTGAACTATGGACATGAAATTCTTAATGTGCAAAACAAAAGACCTAAACTTAGTAATCGGGAAAACCTCACCTTCTTATGGCACTGTAGAGTTGGCCATGCTAATGAGAAAAGAATTGAAAGGTTAAGGAAGTTAGACTACTTAACCCCATTTGACTTTGAGTCTTATGGAAACTGTGAATCTTGTCTCAAAGGTAAAATGGCTAATAAAACTTTTTTTGGGAAAGGGATACGAGCCAAGGAGGTATTAGAGTTAGTTCATACAGATGTGTGTGAACCACTACCTACTCTAGCAAGAGGTGGTTTTGAATACTTCATCACTTTTACTGATGACTTCTCGAGGTATGGATATGTGTATCTTATGAGACACAAATCTAAGGCTTTTGAGAAGTTTAAGGAGTGTAAAGCTGAAGTAGAAAACCAACTTGGGAAAAGTATTAAGACTCTTCGATCAGATCGAGGAGGAGAATACCTTAACCATGATTTCCTTGATTATTTAAAGTTACATGGGGTCCAATCTGAATGGACACCTCCTGGAACACCACAAATGAATGGTGTATCTGAAAGGAGGAATCAAACCCAGTTAGACATGGTAAGATCCATGATGAGCTTCTCCTCGCTTCCAACATTCTTATGGGGTTATGCACTCCAAACCACAATTTACATTCTGAATAGGATTCCATCCAAATCAGTTGAGCGAACACCATACGAGTTATGGTGTGGTAAGAAGCCATCATTCTCACATATTAAGACGTGGGGTTGCCCTGCATATGTTAAAAAGTTGCTCACTGATAAGTTGGAACCCAAAGGTGAAAAGGGTTATTTTGTGGGATATCCTAACGAAACAAAAGGGTATTATTTCTATCTTCCTGTGAATCAAAAGGTTATTGTTTCTAGACAGGCGACATTCCTTAAAGATGACTACGTCTTTAAGGAACAAGGTCGTAAAATGATAGAACTTGAAGAAATTCAAGAACCACAAATTAACACTGAGGCTGAGAACTTGTCGGAGAACCATGATAAGGAATCAGTGGGAGCATTCAATGAATCTCATGGTGGAAGTCTATCACTAGGTGATCGTCTTCCAGCCAGTGGGAGCATAATTGGAGACATCTCGCATACGCAAGAAACTCCAAATAGATTGAATGAGAATGATATGGATATCGTTCAATCACCTACTCAAGAGACGCAAGAAAGCATAGCTCTTGAGAATTCTCCAGGTATTGATCAGATCAACACAGGAGAATCTTCTCATGTTCAGAATGTACAGTCTCCACAAATGCAACTCCGTAAGTCTACTAGGATACGTCGTCCACCAGTCAAGTTTAATCTCCTCTTGGAGGAACACGATGATGTGGAAATTCCGGACAAAGACGATCCTAAAACTTATTCTGAAGAAATATTAGATATTGATTCAGGGAAGTGGCATGAAGCCATGAAATCTGAAATGGACTCGATGTACGTTAATCAAGTCTGGGACTTGATTGAATTGCCTAAAGGGGTTAGACCTATTGGCTGCAAATGGGTCTTCAAAAGAAAGACTGATGCAGATGGCAGAGTACAAACCTACAAGGCTAGGTTGGTGGCAAAAGGTTATAGTCAAAGAGAAGGTATTGACTATGATGAAACCTTTTCACCAGTTGCTAAAATCAAGTCCATTTGGATTTACTTGCAATAGCTGCATACTATGATTATGAAATTTGGCAGATGGGTGTCAAAACGGCTTTCCTCAATGGAAACATTAATAAGGAAGTGTTTATGACACAGCCGGAAGGTTTTGTATCCAAGTCAAATCCAAATCTGGTGTACAAGCTTAAGAGGTCCATCTACGGACTGAAGTAAGCTTCTAGGAGTTAGAATATCCGCTTTGATGAGGCTATCAAGTCATTTGATTTCGTCAGAAGTGCGGAAGATCCTTGTGTTTATCGAAAATGCAATGGAAATGATATTTTTTTCATTATTATATATGTGGATGACATATTAATGTTGGGAAACAACATTCCATTAATGCAATCCATGAAAGATTGGTTGTCCAAATCCTTCATGATGAAGGACTTGGGTGAATCTTGCTACTTCCTTGGAATAAGGATCCATAGAGATAGATCTAAAAGGATGTTAGGGCTGTCACAATCCACCTACACAGATAAGGTATTGAGGCGTTTCTCTATGGAGAACTCCAAGAGAGGTTTTCTGCCTGTAAATCATAGGATCAAGATTTCAAAGAAGGATTGTCCTTCTAATGAGGCTGAGATCGAGCACATGAAAAATATCTCATACACCTCGACTATTGGGTCGATCATGTACGCCATGACTTGCACTAGACCTGATGTGGCTTACACTGTCAGTATAACTGGTAGATACCAACAGAATCCAGGTGAACATCACTGGATTGCTGTGAAGAACATTCTAAAGTATCTTAGACGAACTAAGGAATGTTTCTTAGTCTATGGTGCACAACCAGAGCTAGAAGTGACTGGATTCACTGATGCTAGTTTTCAGTCTGATTGCGAGGATTACAAATCGCAATCGGGATATGCATTCATTCTCAATGGTGGAACAGTGAGCTGGAATAGTTCCAAGCAAGAAACAACTGCAGATTCAACAACCGAAGCTAAGTACATTGCGGTATGAGAAGCAGCAAAAGAGGCTGTCTGGATTTTACAGTTCTTGAAAGAACTAGGGGTAGTTCCGAGTGCCAATCGAACAATAAGATTGTATTGCGATAATACTGGTGCGGTTGCACAGGCAAAGGAACCGAGATCTAATAATAGAAATAAGCATGTACTTAGGCGTTATCATTTGATCCGAGAGATCATAGGGAGAGGAGAGATATAGTTGGAACGTATTCCCACAGAGGATAACCTTGCAGACCATTTCACTAAGATACTTAGTGTGCATGTACATGCCAGACACTTTGAGAGTCTTGGTGTTAGACATGTGGGTGATTGGCTTTAGGCCAAGTGGGAGATTGTTGTATTTATGTCCTAGAAGACAATCATTTGTTAGGACATCGTACTTGATCGATTATTCAGTATTATATTATTGACTTTGTTAAATAATACTTGGCATTGCACTATGTTGAATACTGTGTTTTGATTGTTTTGCATAACTATTCAAACTTGTGTTCCCATGAATTCATGTCGTCATTAAGGATGTGAAATGTTAGATGACTGTGACATGATTCTTAAAATAGCTTCAATCAATGATCATCGAGATTGGGATATCGATGATGCGATTGAGATTGGTGTGCGATCTGCATCATACTCTTAGAGAGTGTAGTGGTTCTCACAACTACGAGATACTAGGTATCTCATGATGGATGCAGAGATACTTTGTATAGTATTAGCATACCCAACCAAGAAATCGTTTGATGTATTCTATTTACGTGTCTACGAAAGTATTGGTTTGTGGAGTAATGTAATAGTCCTCTGACTTGAGGTCAATACACACAACATGTATGGAGTGATGAGGTTTTGACCATGACCGACGCGTGCACTCTGAAAGGAGTAGATATGGCATGCGTTGAGCACATCACGAAGTACATGTGTGTGTGATAGTTGAGCCAAGAAAGGATTCATTCCTCAAAATAGATTTAGAGAGAATACTCGTCTTCTCATAACTAATTGGATCGTTAGTCATTGGCCAATGCACGTCATATTTGAAATAGTGTTCGAATATGACAACATGATCAATTAGTAAAATTGAGATAAAATGATTAAGTTAATTGAATAGACACATTATCATATTCTAGACTTAATCAGAGTATTCATGAATGAAAGGACTGTATCATTTTGAACTTCACATTACAGGTTGTTGCAGTATCCTCGCAACGTACCTCATATGTCGAGAATGTCTGGTTTATTGTCTAGGGTTCAACTAAGACCATTAGTTCGACTAATCGCTTGACATATGAGGGCCTATGGGTCACACAAAATGTGATCCTTGTTTACGAATTAAAATGGTGGGATTAAATAATTCGATTCGATCGTAAATATTTAATCAAATGAGAACTATGATAATTCTATTGGATAGAGTATTTAATGTTTAATTAAATTTGATTTAATTAAATCAAATAATAAATAATGATGATATATTAGATATATTATTATTATTATTATATATATTATAATAATATATTTTTATTATAATTAATTATGGCTGGGCCATAATTAAATAAATAATAATAATAAAATGGGCTTATAGCCCATTGATTATTGTAGATATATATTTAATAAGTCATAAGACTTATTACGTGTGTGACACAACTAGAAACCCTAGTTCTCTGAAAACCTAGAAAGTAAAACTTCCACAGAAAGTTTCCCAGCACGCTTTTGAGAAGTCTGCAATTGTTGCAGTTTCGTGAACCAAGGATTACGTGGACACTATAGTAGAGGATTCACGCAAATTCATTTGTAAGATTTTGTTTATCCTTTGTTATATTTTGATATGCAACTTACTGATTCCGTGTTGGGGAATCAATTTTTTATTCCGCTGCTATCTCTGATTATGTGCCTAGATGCTCTTATTTCCCAACAATTAGAACCACCATCTTCACCGCACAGCCAAGATCCGTCACTCTGGTAATTGGAAGGAAAGGGTAATTAGGCCCAACCTTTTTCTTGAAGGCCCAGGTTAAATACACCCACAACTGTATTGAGTATTCCCACAGAACATTTACACAATATACACTCAGTTAACAAAAACAGAACGAAATTATATTCAATCACACACCCACCAAACGAGTTAGGGTTCGAAATTAAATTTCAAAAATCGCATTGCAGAAAACATCGTCGCAGTGTGATTGTTGTTGTCGCGCCGCCGGTGTAATTTCTGCCGTCGCACCTCCTTCGCGGGTTGATCTGTTGTTCCGAAAATCACCGGCGTCATCCTTCGCCATCGCTCCTGCCTCATTCGCAGTCGCGCCGCCTCCTTCACTGTCGCGTTGCCATCGCGCCGCCTCCTTCCTCGCTTGCTCATTCATCGTCGGTTGCCTCCTTCAAATAATAAAGTTCGAAAAACATCTAAAATTCAGAAATATAAACTGAAAAATTATACTAATTTCGAAAAGAGTTGTCAAAATTCTGTAATATTTCCGGAAAAAAATTCGAAAACATGTAGTTTTTCACACATTTCGACTTTATTTTCCGAAATTTGATCATCATAATTTGGTAAGCCTTCCATTTTCTATAAGTAGCAAGATTATCAACAATTACAGCAAATCGCAAGAAAAGTAAAGCCATAAAATCAATGTTCAAATGCAAATATAAATGTGTTCCCATTAGTTTATAGCGCGCCATCCGGGAAGCTCCTTGGTGGCAGTGATGATCCAGGTGATCTCGCACCGAGTCAACTCAGTGTGGGTGGTCGAAGATGATTGCAGTGTTGTTGGCAGTCTTCAGAGACTATTTGGAGTCTATGATCTGATTCGATTCAGCACACCAGAGTAAAAAATTATTCCTCGCGATTTTTTATAAGTTACGCGAAAATTGAATATTCACCTTTTTTCTCATCATATTATCAGTGTATAACAAAACATATTATGTAAACTTAAACTATATTCGAATATTCATCAAAACTAACCAACAAAACATTCAAAATAGTGTTTCAAAAAAAATCTAGATTTAGAAAAATATTATGAAAAACTTACCGGAGTGAGGGGATGACGACGATGGACGACCATAATCGTGATATTAAATTGTCTACTTTTCGGCTACTTTGGAGTTCGTGATGTGAAATTCTTTTGGTAAAAACTATCAAAATATTAATAAATAAAGATGGTGGGTGAATAACTTGGTTTTTATTATATCATTAGGGGCATATCAGTCATTAAGCATGTTATTAATTATAATTATAATTTTAAGTGGGTGCACTCAATACAGTTGTGGGTGCATTTAACCTGGGCCTTTCTTGAATTAATTGAGCCCATTTGCAAAATATAGAGGGGAACAGTAGATTTTGAATGAAGGGGAGACAAAAACAGATTCTGAGGATTATTAGTCATCGTAATTTCCGTTCAGTAGTTAGAGAGAGAACGAATTTTGGATTACTGATTATTATTCATTCTTTGATTATTTCGACATCAGTTTTATTTAGTATTTAGGGTTTGCTTTTGAGAAAGATTTCATTGCTGTTCTTTGTGGATTCCTTACTGTGATATCAATTATATATCTTGATTTTTAATTTTTTTACATTTTAAATTTTGCAATGGATTATTCGATGTAGTCTATTCAATTTATTTTCTTGTTTAATTCACTTGTGTTCAAATTTACTTATGTTCTAAACATGTGATTTAAGATTAAGTACCTTTATTAGGATTAGATCAATTAGAGTTCAATAGGAGTTAATTTCATGTTATGAATTGAATGGTGAGATAATTGTTAGGAATTTTGGTTGTCATAAATGAGATTTCTTGCATGCTTAAGACCATTAGGTGCTCGGAATTAATTTGTGCAATTATATGATTTCTAATTAAGAGTCTTGTTAATCGGGCTAATGTTTGGACCAGTTGTGTCAATTAGCTAAGGATGATGACATGAAACACTAGTTAATAATTAGTGAGAGCCGAATAAATTAGTTTAAGTACTTTGTTGGAAAAGGATTAAATTATTCAACACCTTAGGATATTAATTTGTCTTGAAGGCGAGAATGAGGGCTCAAGATGCACTTATCTTGACTCGTCAATGATAGATAACATAATCTAATCA
Organism: Prunella vulgaris; assembly: GCA_026898435.1. NCBI lineage: Eukaryota > Viridiplantae > Streptophyta > Magnoliopsida > Lamiales > Lamiaceae > Prunella > Prunella vulgaris. The sequence continues at coordinate 65,025 of JAPKLY010000216.1, read as the reverse complement.
CTTGTCTATGAGTATTAGGTGTAACTAAGTGGTAACTTTTGATACTTTTTTGTGAACATTTGTTTTTTATATCTTGGTCTAGCCTAATAGGGGGAAAATAATATTAATGATTATGTTTAGTGCATGATCGTTGTGCGTACATGGTCGCTGATTCCGGGAGTCATGAAAATGTATCGTGCAGTGTGAGGCCCAATTTGTTTTCGGAGGTTGAAGAAGAAATTGTACAGAATTGTAGGGAGAGAGAGCTGACCGCGAAAAGGCCTGGGCAGGCCAGAAATGTTTTCAGGCGTTTGGTAGGCCTGAAACCGTTTTTTTCATGGGTTTTTCATGCCTACCAAACATGCCCTTATTCAACACAAAATTAATTAGAGGCAATTACATTCTTTCTCTTCCCATTTAAAACTTAAACAAAGCATCACTATTTATGTGTCTTATAATCAACTATTTACTAACACTCTATTTCCTTTTCTCACAATTTTCTATTAGTGTTGGTTTATCTTTTTCAATGCATTAACAAAAGTCTTATTTATATTCATGTCAAATTAATGTTTGGTTAATATATATAATGGGCGACTTAATTAAGACGAGGTAGATAAATTCAAGATTTAATTAAGCAATTATTTCTATTTCTAAAATAGTAAAAATGATTTAAATATTTTCACCGCACGCATGTCCCCTATCCCTATAAAATTAAAACCAAACCCTAGCTTGAAACCTTAGAGCCGTCATATATTTCATTCATCAGATCCATTATATATATAACACTGAGAATTTCACATCTCTTCTATCAATCAATCAGCGCTCTACTCCTGCTTTTGTTTTTGGTACATCTCATTTTATCTAAGGCCGTCGACAATTATATAATAATGTTCAAGAGGAAAAGGTACATCGATCTGGTTCCTAACTATATAATAATGTTTTTGATTTGATCAATTAATTTGATATTTTTGGATTCTCAATTGGATCGAATGTAGGTTATGTTGGTCTTCGAAGAACAAAAAGAATTCAACTGTACGTATAGTAGATTCATCATTCCAGGTAATTACATAAACCATTAGGTTTTCCGCAATTTAAACATTTTAATTAATTAGCATTCTTATTGTTTAATTTATTTGAATGGAATTTTAAATGTCAAATTGGATTTAAATATTCACAATTGGCTAAAAAAAGAAAATTGTGCTTTCTCGTGGGGATTCAATTTTTGTGATATTACAAATTAATCTATATCTCTATATATATATGTCAAGATGTTTTGTAATTAAATTTGTAATGTCTCTAGGAATGAAGGCACAATTAATAAAAAAATGCCAAAGTCGATGGCACTAGGCTTTGGGTGAAGGCACTGTCAATCTATAGAAATTTGTCAAAATCAAGCAGTGCCCTATTCTAGACAACAAAAAGTCTGGATCTAGTCTAAACATGATCGAGTATAAGGGATGCATGCATGGCCTATTTGTGCAAAATAACAGTTACACTGATATTTTCCTATTTTGCACAAAGTTATTAATATATCTATTACCTTGAAGTTTAGTGACCATCCATCAGACAATGCTATTGGAAACACGACGACTAATGGAGATGAGTCTGAGTCTTTTTCCGAGGTTTATAGGTTGAAACGACAGAACAGTAATGGTAATTGAATTTTATCATGACACTTCTCACATGCAAGCATGTGCATGTTATATAATATTAATTCCAATCAGATTTATCACAAATTAATTCTCTTTTCCCAGCTTGGACAGTGCATTGCTACATAAAGAGTTATTAGAAAATCAGGTGTGTTCTTCAGTTTTTTAGTTTGTGCAGGAAACTGTGCATTCGCCCATAAAATTTCAATTCGTACGTTCACATGTTTAATTTCTTTTTACATTCAATAACAAATATTAATTAATCTTCTAGTGACTAGTTTAATTAGATTAATCTATGTATTATTTTGTTCAATTAACCACGAAACTGGGTGACTTTTTTTTTCAAAATGAACATATATGTTATAAATGGTCCTATGTATATGGCTTGCACAAAACAATTAAAGTAAGAAAACAAATCTATTGAGTAATTCTTTCATTGTCCATTTTGATAGTCTCGCAACCTTCTTAAATAATGTACTAATTTTTTCAATTTTAGCTCGAAGACGTGCAGAAGAAGTTGCTCAAAATGGAGAAAAAACTTGAAGAGCGTAATAGAGCTTCCCATGGTGATTGATTGTAAGTAGACAAATTAAGACGTAGATGGAAGAAATGGGACTTGAATTTAATGTGATTATTTGAAGAATAATATTTTTATTCTTTATTTTTGTTATTGTGTATTAATTTTGTATTCCGGATTGATGTTTAAAGAATGTGCTAATTAATTATACATTTTTATGTTTTTGGACAGTAATGGGAAATCATGTATCTTGTAACAAACTGTAATGTCTTGTGTTGGTATACCAAAATCAACAAATGCAGAATTAATTTAATTACAAACAAATTAAATTACAATTACAAAATGTATGAATTCACACATTCATACTTGATCATTACTGATCAAATACAAGTTGTTGATGTTGCTTCAGCTAATGAAAAAATAGCTGCGACTACCTCGGAACTTTGATATAGACTTCGTCCTACAAATTAATGTAGTCAAAGAATATATATATATATATATGTATTAAATGCACTAACATTGAGGGATTTAAATTATCGCACACTCAACTGTTAAATCCAACATTTCTTATTGCTACCTAATTGAAATAAATAAATTGTTTTCATTTGTGAGTTCAAGTTTTCTTTGGATATTTGTTATTTTAAAATAAATTTCAAATTTATGAATTTAAGATTCCTTATTTGGATTCAACGTGTATATGTTATAGAGTCGAATTTATTAAATTCAAATCTTTTTTTTTTTTGGTAAAACTGTGTTTAGTAGATAATTAATAAATAGGTGAGATAAGGGGATTTTTTTGAATATTTAACTCACTTGTTTTGTAGATCATAGTATTAAATCTCTCCGACTCATTACTGTTAACTGGGTCGGAAGTTCTAATACAATATTTATATTTTGTAAAAAAATCGAGTTTTGCCACCTGCTAAGATGTCAAAGTCGTGAAATTGTCCCAAATCACGAGCAACAATGTTGCCCCTTTGTTGGTGCGTCATAGAGTTGCCCTTGAAATAACGTTAAATTCGAGGTGTTCTTGTTAACCTGGTCTGTGGCCAATAGAAGAGTATGTGAGAATAATTTTAGAAAACACATCAGAATTTGAGCGACTCATATCTTGAAATCCGCAACATTTGGTTTTAGCAGCTATAGCGAGTTTCCCAATTCGATTTACTGATGATAAAAGGCGATTCGTATTGTTTATAGTCGATGAAGACACGTAAATTTTTTCCAAAAGAAATTTCTGGCTATTGGTTTATCATTCTTTAGTCTATGGCCTTTTGGAATTTGAATTTAGTCGTGAAAGAGTTGTTGATAGGCAAATAAGATTATCGTATGCGAGATAAAGATCCTCAAATGGCAAGCAAGATATATTATCAAAGGCTTCAAAGAAAATTATGAAATCAAGTACAAGCTACTGTGTAGTACAGCAAAAGCTGCTCGCTACCCCAATATAACATATTGGCCGTCCCCCGAAGCTAAGGAGGATATGAGCTCGGGATCTAGCCTTAGCGAGCCAAACCGAACTCACGAGCAACTCATTTTTTTAACAGCTGTAATCGCAACTTGACAACACTAGTAATTGAATATCAGTTTAATGTAATTAAATATATTAACGCTATGGTAAAATTATTAATATTGATCTTTAGAATTTTTGTTATAAATTAAAACATACCTCAAATTCTTTGATTGATCATTATGTATATTTTTCTAATGGAAATAAATCTGTTATTGTTTTACACATTTTATATAATTTAATTTATAATGATCAGAATATTGTCATACAACTATTAAATTCAAGAAATAATTTTGATATATACTTTCTTAATTCTATCCAGCTCAATGCGTCCCGAGAACGTGGGCCCATAATAATACTACGAAGGCTGGATTGTGACCGTTGATGCTTTACAAATAGCCGTTATCTGCTGTCATCTACAATATCTTTTCCTAATTTATTTAATTTAATATAATCCACGGCGGCTTGATAAGCTTTAATAAAATTTCTAATCTTGCACGTGCGAATTTCAAGGGGTATAGTTTGTCACATGTACTCATTTCGTTTTTTATTTTCATAAATAACGTGTAAAGAAAAAAAAATCAATTAATAATATACATCGTGTCGATATATGAGTAATTGTTGGTCTCTTAAGTGGTCAATGTTTAGAGGGGAGTGAATAGACCTTGAAAAATAAAAACAAGTTTTCAAACTTTTCAAAAAGGAATTCTAGAACCTTACAATAGCCCTTTAAAGTTTAAAAATAATAAGTCTACAAGAGGTTTTTGGACCAGAAAGGTTACAGTTGTGGACTTACGAAGTCTACAGCCGCAGAGTTATAAAACTTGCAAATAATATATACAACTTGTAGACAAGATCAGAGGGGTTCTCACACTTAAAAGTGTATAAGAGAAACCTCTAATGTGCAGTGTAAATAAGTGTAAGTGTTAATGAAAAACAATGTGAACAAACTTAACAGCTGAATGACTTAAAAAAGTCTACAACTGTAGAGTTTAGTTCTTTTGTGAAAACTACAAAGTTTTATGCACTAAGTTAAATATGCAATGCAGATATTAAATAAACAACAGAAATAAATAAAACAACAAAAAGAGTAGGATTTATAGTGGTTCAGAGTCTATGAATAAGACCTTCTACATCCACTGTTACACCACTCAAGTGCCAAATTCACTAAGAATAGATAACAAAGATCAATACAAGTATTTCCCCATCAGAACTAGATTCACTCAGATTTCTATTCAAAGTAAGAAAACACTAACCTATTCACTCAGAATAAAACAACTCACAAATAGTTAAAAACCTCACAAAGAGATATCTAGACAAACTAGAAATTAAAGTGTGTGTGAGGGAACAACAACAAATGTGATTCATTCTAAGAAAATCCTAATCAACTATCCTATGAATCACAAAGAATAACAAAAAAAATAAACTCTCTCTCTCACTCTCAGATTTGTTGGCTGTAGACTTGCTCAGGTTGAATGCTTGAATGCTCAGGTTATTCTTGTTGTTTCCTCTGAGAACTTCCTCTATTTATAGATGAAGAGGTGTGTCTTATCCGTTGGAGAATTCAAAATTTGAATTTTGGATAAGACTTCTCTTACTCTCTATATAGCCCTATATTTATTTAAATTTCATCAATTATGTCCTAATCAATTAGAAGATGAGAAAAATATTGATATTTTGGTCATGTGATAGTACTGTGCACTAGGTTTTCGAGAAAAGCCAATGATGTAGTGTTTTTTTCTTGTGGCATGCCAAGTGTCCTTCGTCATTAGTTAAAGAAGGTATGAAGTAAAATAAGTAAATTAGGACCTAATTGATTTTTTTTAAAAAGACTAAATTGATTAAAGAAAATAAATAGAGGATTGTTATCTACTATTATTTCCTATTTAAACATGTAACATACTTCCACACACCAATACACATCATTTATGATCAAATGCATTCGAAATTTCATGCATGCCAAATTATTGGGCGACGACGGTGTGTAACGTAACAATAAAGAATTATTGCAAATATGTCGAAACTAAAAATGACGACAACTTATAGACTCGCTTATTAAATCACCTCTCGTAACAAAGTATAATTTCCTTAGCCAATTTTCCAAACTTATAGTCTCGCTTATTAAAATGACGACAACTTCCCTTTCACAACTATAACTTCCTTAGCCAATTTTCTTGTAACAAAGTATTAGATTCAATTCAATTAGAATACATGTTTTGCACACATCAATATCTAAATAAGGTACTTAACAATTTTCCCCCATTTTGATGTTGGCAAAACACATAAAATGCAACACAAACAGATAAACATGCAGTAGCAATAAGATATTGCTAACCAAAAACAAATGCCAAGCAGAGCAACAAAAAGAAACAGGCAAAGCTGCATAATTTAAATAGAGTAAAGATACAACTTACAAAAATATAGTTAGACTAAAAACGAAACAGTTTTAGTGTCTAAGCTATACAACAGTCTTCAAATTCTTCATCTCCTTCTACGCTTGGCATCAACATCTTCTTTTTCATCATCTGATACATCTTTTGGCTTGAAGATCTCTTGCTCTGTCAGCTTCATGTTCTTGTCATCCTTTTCAATATATTTCATAAGCATCATCATCTCATATTTTTCAAAATCTTCCTCTTCCTTCCTTGATCTAAATACTTTCTTTGATGGAGGAGTCCTCTTCTTCTTGTCATCCTTTCCATTAGCTTTTAAATCCTTAAACTTCTGGTATCTGTCCATCTTGAACTTGATTTTCTTGACTTCAAATAAGCAAATACCCAGAAACTCATCCCATAACAATTCAAATTCTGACTTCATCTTTTTCTCTTTCTCTTCTTCCTTCTCTTCTTCTTCTTCAGGAATTACTTGTCTGATAGGTTGAACATCTAGAACAGTAAAAAGCTTCAAATTTTGCTTCTCTTTCTCTTGTCTCTCTTTCTTTCTTTCTTGAGCTTCCTTCACAGTCCTTTCCCAATGGCCAGCAGTAGATTTTTTTGAATGGTGAGACTTCACAGCTAGTAACTTTACAATTGTAGACTTGGGGAGCTGTAAAATCTTTCGTTGAGATTTCTTCTTTTTCTCACCCTCAGTCTGCCTTTGCCTTTCACCTCCAGAATGTTCAGCCAATCTTGAGGACAGATCCTTAGATTTTGTTGCCTCAAAATCCTTAGCCATTGCTTCTCCAAATCCTTTAACCTTCTCCAGGATTTGTTCAGTCTTATCACCTTCCTTGATCTCCTTCTCAATCTGACTACTTTCCCTCTTCTTGCTAACATCAATATGTGACAAAATGGTGGATAGTTTTCTCAAAATATCTGATTTCATCTCTTTGTTGTCAGAAATCAAGATCTTCACCTCATTGTTCATCTCCTGAACCTCTAACTCCAATTTGAAGGAGTCATCCTTCATGGTTGTGATTGGTGATTTAAGATCTATCACTTCTCTAGATTTTTGAATTGATTCAGATCTTATTTCTTCATTCTGCTTCATTAACCCATCAATGACCAATTTGAAGTTTTCTTGCATTGCTTTCGTCTCCAGTATGTCTTTCTCTTCAACTTTCTTTACAACATCCTCCACACCATTTGGGATATCACTGTATCTAGAACAAGTTTAATTTGTTTATGAATTTCAGCCTCAATCCCTTTCAGTGTGTCCTCAAATCCTTGAATTTTTTACACTACTTCCGTAGGAGTCATCTTAGGAAGTGAATCACTGTCCTCTTTTTCAGCTTCAGCTTCAGCTTCATGGATTGTCAATTCTTTCCCTTTTCCAACTTTTTATCCCTTTGAGGGTGCCAACTCTACAGTTGTAGAGTCTTCAGTTGTTGCCTTTCTTTTACTTGGTGTTATGTGCAATTTTGTCTTGTCAGTGGAGAAATCAGCCATGTAATCTTCAATGTTTTCTCTTTCCAAGGCTGAATAGCTCTGCAGAGAAGGGGTTCCTTGACAATAAATCTCATCAAGTGTGTACATTGTTGGAGGGGGTTGAGTGAACAAAGTGTGTACAACTTGGTTAGATACATCCTTATCTCCTTCATCAATCTCCCTTGCTGTGTCTTCAATCACTTGTTCAGTTTCTCCAATAGTCAAGATTTGAGCTTGAGCACCATTGGTGCACCATCATCTCCATGATCATCATCATTGTCAGATTTGTCCTCTGGTTCTTTACAAGGAGAACAATCCTTTTCAACTTCTTTCTCCTTTTCAGTTCCCTCTTCTTGTTCTTGAACAGTTGGTGTTACTTCCTCTTCAATTGGAACTAATTCTGCAGCACTTGCTCCTGCAGATTCCAATATGGCTGCATCTTCAGCCAAAGTAGATAAGCCTTCAGCTTCAACTACTTGAGTACTTCCTTCTCCAATTTTTGCAGGAAGTTCTTCTTCACTCTCAGAACTTACAACCTGATAATCTGCTCCAGGAAAATATGCATCTGGATCAACTTCTGATCCCATTACCACTCTTAAAGCTGGAGCTGCAAACTTTGTCATCTTTTGTTTTTCAGTGTGAGCTACCACTTCTTTGGCTTTTCCCTTATCTTTCCTCAGTTTCTCAGCAAGAAACTCATCCAGGAAATTTGGCCTTATAAGAGTTTTCATATCTGAACAATTTGTCCAGTCTACCACCCATTGGAACAAGTCTCTCTCTTCTACTTTCAATTTTTCCAACTCTTCTCTCACCAACTTCCATTCCTCAAATTTTTGTCTTTCCTCTTCAAAACCTTCAAGTCTTTCCACTGGAACAACAAGCTGTTGTTCAGTCTGAATATGTATTTCTTCTTCAACTTCCTCTTGTTGTTCATTTGTTAAGTCTACAACTGTAGACTTGTCAGATTCTTCAGATTCTTCAATCCTTTAAAATGAAATATTTTCACTCTCTTTTCTGTATCCACTTCATCCTCTGATTCAGTGTATTCACCTCTTAAAAGCAACTTTCTCCTTACATTCTTCTTTTTCCTTTCATAATGCTTCAAAGGACTTGAAACTGTAGATTTCTTCTTTTCCTCTTTATTCTTCTTTCTTTTCTTCAATTTTGTAGCCATAGGAGCATCCACAGCTCCTCTCTTGAAATTAGCTTTACCAATAATTCTATGCACAAGAATGGGTTGTCCAGTATGCCCATTAAACAAAGAGAATCCAACCTCTTTAAGAATATAATTTAGAAAAAACCAAAACCTTTGTTTCTACCAGCTTTCACAATATCATTACTTATATTCCTCAACAACAATTATCCTATATCAATTTGAACTTCCTTATCTATGGCTATCATAAGATCCCACATAAGACTTGTTCCAATATCATGTGCACTAGTCCTACAGAGTAAACATTTATCAATAACTTCGTATTAATAAATGTACTCTACTGCAAGGTCGTTCTTCTTGAATGTCCTTTTCCAATTTTTTGGAAATGGCTTCTCTGCAGTGAACTTATTCCAATACTTCTTGTCTTTATCAACAAAGTTGAGATTGTCGAAAGAATCTCCTCCAGTTCTTAAACTCATGGCTTTGCAAATATGATCAGTTCTTATTCTGACATTTCTTCCTTGCAACTTAACTGTCAGCCTTTTTCTTTCAACGTCTGCTTCAGTATTATTGTAGAAATCAAGAACTATCTTGTCATCATATGCATTAGGAATGTGAGTGAAATAATAATGGGCTCCTTGATTGATAATATGTCTTAAAACGCCTTCCATAGCTTCAGTAGGGTGCTTTCTCTACAATTCGTCAAAATTGAACAGAGCACCAAATATAACTTTCATTATCATAGCTTTGAGGTTTGAGAAGTGAGGGATAGGGAGTGTTTAGGGGGTTTGAAAATGTAAAGTGATGTTAAAAGGAGTAAAGAGGCCTTTATATACCTTTCCTTACACGTGCTTAAGATAGGGGAGGGTAAAACTATCTTTTAAACTGTATGAGTGTTTAAATTTCAAACCAAAACTTATGAAATTAAGTATGTCCAAAATATAACTCATATGGATATTAAAATCAATTTAAAATGTCACACATATTCAAACATTCTATTAATTAAAATGTTGAATAATCCAAAATGCCTGTAACCAAAGTACTGACATTTCTGAATTTATAGTGATTCATTTATTTCCCAGAATTGTACAAAGTACTGTAAATTCTATAAGTTTGCAGTTGATATGCTTAGAATATGAAAGTCTACATTTGTAAGGAGTCTGCAGTTCGATGCCAAGTCCACAGCTGTAGAGTTAATAACTCTGCAGTTGAGTGACTTTGCATATTTCCTTTTTAGTAGATTTTCAATTTTCTAAATTTGTCTGTGCAATTTAGAGATTTTCAAAGAGTCTTTTTACAATTCTAGCATTCCCAAATTGTGTCTCAAGATTGAAAATCTTGATTCACACAAAGGTTTTGTGAAAATATTAGCAAGATTCAAATCAGTATGAATCTTTGTCAATTTCACATCCTTTCTTTCAACATGATCTCTTATGAAATGATGCCTTATATCTATGTGTTTTGATCTAAAGTGTAATATTGGGTTCTGTGTTATTGCAATAGCACTTGTATTATCACAGAATATAGTTGTTTCTCTTGCATCAATCCCATAGTCTTGTAATTGATATTGCATCCATAAGATTTGTGCACAATAGCTTCCTTGAGCAATGTACTCTGCTTCAGCTGTTGAGAGAGCAATAGAATTTTACTTCTTACTGTGCCATGCCACCAATCTTTCACCTAGGAATTGACATATGCCATTAGTACTCTTTCTATCAATCTTGCAGCATGCAAAATCTGAGTCAGTGTAGCCAATAAGTTCAATACCTCCTTCTTTAGGATACCATAATCCTAGATTTTGTGTGGATTTGACATATTTGATGATCTTCTTTCCTTAGGATTGACTTGGAATCTAGCACATACTCCTACTGCAAACATAATGTCTGGTCTGCTTGCTGCAAGGTATAGAAATGATCTAATTAGCCTCCTATATTTGGTTATATCAACACTTTACCAATAAAGGACAAGCAACAAGGGCAAGCAATCTCGTTCAAATATTGAAGCGTTAGATGAATTGACACTTCCTTTGACCGAGCTCGACGCAGTAAAGAAACCTTCTTCACAACCGCTCGAAGGATTTACTCGTCCCATCCGATGAGCTATGACCAAATATGGAGATGTATCGGAAGTCGCAATCATGGGAACATATAGCCCTCAAGCCTTCAATCTTCTTGTCTAAGCCAAATACGATCCATAAGGAAGCACAATGCCAAAAGAATTACCTCATGAAGCACCTAAGATGTTGAGATCCATTATAAGAATACCAAGGAGATGTGGTCACACCATCAAAAGTACAAGGGTTTGCTTGGGGTATATCGCCCAAAGTCCCATACGCATCGCCATCAAGAAAGCAAGTGCGAACCAAATCATAGATGAAGAAGTCCCAGCAATGGAAGAGGCATCCGACGAGGATGAGAGAAGGATGAAACGAACCTCTATTTTTGAAATATTAGGAAGTAAGTGCCAAAGATCGGGAACAGTTTTTGGAATATTAGGAGCGCATGGGAGATGTAATCATCGAAAGTCGGTAACTATTTTCGAGAGGTTAGGGTCCCTTAAAGTGAAGCATCACAAAGAATCAAGAGTTGTTGAAACTTCAAACTCCCAAAAGCTCCGAAGTTGAATTTCATCCCGTATGATATGGAAAACGCACTTGATTGCATCTTTTGGAGAAACTCTGACCGCAAAGATACAAATAATATTCTACACCAAGACCAATGAAGGTGGAGAAGACATGGTCTCATCTAACTTCACCGATACTTACATTCTCCAACAGCCGGTTCTCCGATATTGGGAAAATAATCCACAGAGAAGAATAGCTCTCATGATCAGAAATATGAATATCACTTAAGTGAACAGTATGCAAACAGTCCTAATTAGAAGATGGGGCGGTTAAGTCTGAACTTTTATGGACTTTACAAGAGAATCCAATGAAGAGTCTGCTGCATCAAATCACATCACCACATATGAAGGCATTCGAATGGCGTGAAAGAAGTTTACACAATTAGCGCATACAAGATCTCTGAAGAGGGTGCGACCATGAGTCCCATAAATGGGAAAATCTTCAAATTCTGCTACGCATAAATCAAAGTATGCTCCTAGACACACGAGCCTAAACTGCATGTTGCTCCTTGACGCACGAACCTAAACGGCATGTTGCTCCTGGTCCGTATGAGGATAAACTGTGTACGACAACCACCAAAGGTAATCATATGTACTTAAAATGTTAACTTACCCTACTAAAGGCATTCCATTGGTTAAATATCGAAACCCTACATGGTCTAAAGTAGTTAAAGAATTGTCCCTCCTGGCCCGCATGAGGTTAAACTGTGTACGGTGCCCCCCTCCCTGAAATCAAATCACATTCCCTTTTGAACTACATTTTGACTTGATCCTTCTTTTAAGAGGTACGTAGGTAGCTTAGCATATCACTAAGTTCAGTCATAATTTAGTCATCTTGGCCAGATATCGAGTTTTAAAAAATTACTGGGGACAAGCGCAGTAAGAAATTTTGGGACGCTTCTTTCAAGTCATTGGAATGAATTTTTGCGGGATGCTTAAGTGACAATTCAAGTACAATTAACAATATCTTAGCCGACGACGACGAGCGCACCACATCGCCGATTCACTAATAAGGATATTATCAAAGTCCCTCGAATAAAGTCACCCGATTGAAAATTGCAAAAACCAACAATGTCCTGGCCGACGATGTTGAGCGCACCACATCATCGATCTGCTAACGAAGACATTACCAGAGTCCACCAAAAAAGTCTGAGTCTCTCTAAGCCGAGTGTCTCTCATTCAAAATCAATGAGTTCCTTTTGAAACTCAAAATTGATGAAAGTACGAGTCCGTTGAGAAGTCTGTTGAGAAGTCCGGGATGAGTGCCTCTCATTCAAAATCAACAACTTTGAAAGAATTAAAACCCACAAGACCATAACCCACATTTCTTTCGAAACTCATGAAATAGATGAAAGTACGAGTTTGTTGAAAAGTCCATTAAGAAGTCCGAGTTGAGTATGTCACATTCAAAATCAACAAGTTCGAAAAAATTAAAACCCACAGACTGAAACCCACATTTTCTTTCAAATCTCATGAAATTAATGAAAGTACAAGTCCGTCGGGAATGTTTCAGTAAACAGACACCACACTTCATAAAAGACCTTGATGACTTCGGAGTCGCAGTTATACGTAAAGAGAGATGCAAACATAGAGTCATAGATGCGAACTTCCTTGTGAACATGATGGCATCGATCCAATACATCCTTCGTCCACTCCCAATATCCTTTAATGAAGCAAAATTTTCTGGAAAACTCCATCGATCCTCTCCAAGCGGCTTGGTCCGGGTTCGTGATCATGCGGCATCTCAAAGATGGTAAACATGTCACGTCCCCGAAGTGTATGTGGGGGTACATCCCTATATATACATGTATTTCCTATTGTAAATGTACGATGATATTCTACAGAATTATAGTGATCATCTCCTGGCTTGGTCGCCCCCAGATGTCGTCCTTGTGACGAGCTGGGTTATCAAATACTCTGTCTATTTCATTCTTGCTTCAGATTATTATTCTATCAATTTACAACACGTTATCAGCACGAATAAAGAAGATTCCCCAGATACGGAATAAAGAAGATCGTAGCATGTTTAGTATAAAACTACAACCTTCATTATATGATATAAAAAAAAAAGTCAAATATGGTTTAATCGACTTAGTGAATTCCTCCTAAAGGAAGAAGCTAGTTCAATCTTAAAAGTTAAATTCAAGATGAAAAATCTTATACAAAACCAAGTTTTGTCTCGACCTGCAGATCGAGTATTTCCCTGAAGGAATCTATATACACCAGTTAACCTACTTGAAAAAGTTGTTGAATAGATTCTATATGGACAAATCTTGTCCATTTAGTACACCATTAGTTGTTTGCTCCCTTGAAGTGGAAAGGACTTATTTAGACCTATAGAGTATTCCAAGAAAATATTAGGACCAGAAGTTCCTTGTTTTAGCGCGATTGTCGCATTACTATATCTTACAAATTGCACTAGACCAGATGTCACTTTTGCAGTAAATTTAATTGCAAGATTCAGTGTCTTTCCTACAAGGAGACATTGATATGACGTTAAACACATATTAAAGTATCTTCAAGGTTCATAAAATTTTTGTTTATTTTATCATAGAAACCAAGACAAAACACTAGTAGGTTACTCAGATGCTGGCTATATGTCTGTCCCCACATTGCAAGTCTCAGACGTGGTTATGTTTTTCTCTATGGCGGTACAACCATCTCATGGAGATCTATTAAACAAACTATGATGACCACCTCTTCAAACCACTCAGAAATAATGGCCCTGTATGAAACTGCACGAGAATGTGTGTGGTTAAAATCTTTAGTAAAGCACATTTACGATTGTGCCGTATCCCTTTAAATGACATAAATCTTACTGTAATTCATGAAGATAATGATGCATGTATTGTTCAAATGAGTAATGGCTATGTCAAAGGGAACTTGACGAAACACATTTCCCCTAAATTCTTTTATACTTACGAACTCTAGAAGAGTGGTTAAATTACAATACAAAAAATACGCTCAAGTGACAATCTTACAAATTTGTTCACTTAATCCCTTCCTACTTCTACTTATGAAAGATATGCTCATGGGATCGGGATGCGTCGACATGGAAGATTGTTATCTTCAAGGGGAGTTTCAACATTAAAACAATCCTGAAGATTGTATCACGAAAATTGACCATTGTACTCTTCCTTCTTAACTAATGTATACTTCCAAGTTATAATTATAATGTCCAAGGGGGAGTGATATAAAATATTACATAATGTGGACATTAATAATTATATAAGTCTATTGGGCCCTTGGCCTAATGGGCTTTAGGGTTTAGCTAGGGTTACATCCATTTATATACATATATTTCCTATTGTAAATGTACGATGATATTAGGCAGAATTATAGTGATCATCTCCTGGCTTGGTCGCCCCCAGATGTAGTCCTTGTGACGAACTGGGTTATCAAGTACTGTGTCCTATTTCATTCTTGCTTTAGATTATTATTCTATCAATTTACAACAAGAAAATCCCTAGTCTTGACCCAATAAGAAAAAGCCCACAGTCTTCATCTTCTTCATGGAATAAAGACCCCAAATCAAATTTCGCCTTCATCTCCATCCATGAACCAAAACCACCGGTGCAACCTGCTCCATGGCTAAGACATCCGCCATCGGTGACCCTGCCTTCGCCGCCCCCGAATCGGCTGCAACCGAAAATTACTGCGCTCAACCGCCTCGCAGAAAATCATGCCTCATCTTCCCTCGTGCAGGAATCAAGCCCCAACTCTCAACATTGTTGCGATGTCATTGACCGGCGTCATGACCAGAAATCAGAAACTCCCCCACAAAATTGGAACCTCGGCAGCCCTCCGACTAGAATCTGCACACACTACCTCTTCAAGGTGCCAACAGCCTCATGTCATCGCCTCCGCCTTCCAGGAATCGATGCTACACCGTGCTCTTCCGAACGATTAATAGGTCGGCTGTAGCCGCAACTCGGTGCCCCCACCATCACATGCGTCATCTCTCACCTCCAATCGGTGCCGCCCGAACAAAATCACCTGAGAAATCCCACGCGACTAGTCAATCACGCCACCACACATAGGCCAGCACTTGCCCGCCATCACTCTGCCTCATTCGTTCACCCTGGAACCAGAAGCCACTGTGTCTTTCAAACCACCGGTGCAATTCTCTTCTACGAATAGATGCGAGCCACCATTCGCTGCCTCACAACGATATAGTAACTAACCTACGTTGCACTCCATTCCATAGCCTGGAATTAGCACAGAGCCACTAATCATCACCGAATCTACCGCTAATTCTCGCCGGAACCGTCCCTTGCGCTTTCCACTGCCTGACGCTGCAAGATATCATCGCCCGTCTTCAATCGCCACCGCAGTAACACCAGCTCCAGAAACTACGGCCTTTACCGTCAAGTCACCATCCTCCTTCAATCTGACAATCGTCATTGATTAGGGTCATAATTGAATATTTTTGCATCCATTTCTATATGGTTTTGATGTTCTTATGTTCATATTTGACCCTAAAATGATATACTTTGTGAATTTAACCCTTTTTGGCTAGAAAATTATGTTTTGTAGTGAAAACGAGCAAAACCGGCGAAAAATGAGCAAGTTTGAGAAAAGTCAGAAATTCTGGAGTTTAACCAATTGGTGCAATTGATATCTAATGTTGAAGAGATTGAAGAGAGGGTCGCAACGCAAAAAGAATCGAGTCTATCGGAGTCCTAGAATTCAAGATATGACATAAACGAGGAAGTCGCGCATCGACCTACACTAAGTGTCTTGATCTGTAGCACATACACTTGTGCTCGGCAGACCTCGCACGATCGTATCCCTGACTCAACAGCTTTCGCGTGAGTGAGCATGCGACCAGGCGCTCGACTGTGGTCGGCAGCAATCATGCTTGTGGTCGGCAGCCATCATGCTTGTGGTCGGCAGCCTCCATGCTTGTGGTCTGCAGCAGTGCTGAAATTCGGATTTTCAGGGCTATTTTCGTATTTTTGCACGTTTAATGAAGGGCACTTTGGACTAAGCATTGTGGGCACTATAAATACCTCAAGGATCAGATTCTCAAGGATTCCATCATAATTCAAGTTCTTAGATTAGTTTAGAGAGAAAATTAGGTACTTACTTAGTGGGTTCTTAGTTAGATTTCATACTTCTCTCTACAATTACTTTTGATCCATCCATTGGATCTATAATCCGTTTTCTCCATTAGATTAGTCTCGTTATTAGCTACAATTCTACGGTTCATTTTATGATTTTGAGCTCCGGATTATAAGATAGCATTTTCAAGGTTTGATGCTTGTATTTCAATTCTCCAACAATATAATTAATTGGTAAGATTTCTTGTATTTCATTTCATAATAGTGTTAATCATGTTTGTCCATAGCTTAATTGTTGAATTTCAATTCCTATTAGCCATGGGCTAATTCCTTGTTGCATGGTTGTATGAATACTATGGTGAATTTAGTCTATTGTTAATCCTATGCATGAATTAGTGATCTTGATGGATTAGTTCTCTTATTAATGACTTGTATGAATGCTTGGGATGTTTAATTGGAATGTATGGCTTATATGTTTTAGCAATGAAATGAGAATTGATCTATAAGAACTTTATGCATACCAAATGTTTGATATTTGGCTTGTATGATCAATGAGAATTGCATATTAGCCTAGACCTCTTAATTGGAGTGTTAGGAGTTGTAGAGAGATCTAGACACATAATAGAGCTCTTACCTTGTGTTGTAGAGAGATCTAGACACTAGTAGGCTTGACTAAGACACCAAGAGACCTTTTGCATGCTAGGATGGATAGGACACTAGAGGAACCATAGTAGGATTACTTCCATGCACATACACCACTTTTGCTCACTTCTTTGACGTGATAGTTAGGATTTACTATTTCTTGTTGATTTATTTGATAGAAACCAAGATTGTTTTCTTGCTTTCCTAGCTATCCACCTTTATAGACAATCAATACTTGCTTGATATCGCATTGTTTCCCTGTGTTCGATATTTAACTTGGTTAACTTGCCACGACAACAACGACCACGTACACTTGCGTGGAAATCATCACGATTTTGGCAAACAGCAATGGCCTAGAATTTTAAATTCCAGCCGGTTGAAGTCATCATCGCTTCTTCTAGATCCAGTTGCAATCGATCCACGCTGCACGATCGTACCACCAAAAATTATAAAGCCTCGTTATGCTGCACCCTAAATCATGCCAAAAATTGCCCTTGCTCAATCCACGAAAATAGATCCACCAACAAAACGGCAACCAGGAATCGTGCCACCCATAATCATGCCACCCCTCTTCAACCGACGCAACAAATCTCACCAAAGTGCAAACAAATTTTATTCAAAGATCAAATCGTTGCAGACTCTTTTTCAATGCCAAAATATGGAGACCAATACGATTAATGCATAGTTCGTCTCGACTACAGTCTCTCCCACCACTTTAAAAATTTTCCAAGGCGTTAACTCGAAGGAAGGAATAGTCAAAAGAGAATTTTATTTGGAATATGGGGAGTAGTTGATGTGGGAATAATATACACATACTTTCACATCTGAGAAATGAATATGGAAAACTCTAAATAGAGATGAACCTTCTCTCAAATCAAGCTCAGAGCAGAATCAGATGTGAGAAGTAATTGTATTATAATAAGAAATATGAGAGTACCTTCTGCATTGACCAATGAGGTGCACTAAGTTGAGAAATCATTCTCTAGCAAAGACAAGAGATGGGCCAAGAGTAAAGATTGGCATATGATATTTGGTCCTGAATTAGCGATGGATTTATTGTCGGCTCAGGTATGAGAAAAGATTAGGTCATATAGAGCTCATAATAGTTAAGCACCTGTTCACAAACTGACGAATATGATATGTTCTGACTTTGAACTCTTCAGAGCCAGAGAGCGTACTAAAAGGAACATTTGACAGAAGTAGATTACATTACAAATAGTGCATTTGTGAATATGTGGACATGTGGTTGTAATCCACAACCAGAGAAAGTTACTCTGCTCTTAACTCTGAATGAGAGGTCAGAGTTGGAAGTCACATTAGAGCTACTACCTAGCAGTACTATTCCGTTTTGTTGTCTTAATGGAATTAGGGCAACAACATGAGTATTACCATTTTACCCTTTAGTGTGAGATGTATAAATACCTTCATTGTGCCTTCTCTAAGGCAAGATTGTCACAATCACTATTATCTTCTCTCTCTAATGAATTTATACTTTCTTGAGATATTTTTATCGCATTCTTATTGAACAAGTTTACTGACTTCAGCATCAGAGGACCAACGTCGGAGCCCCCTCCAGCCCGGTTTTGTGCTGGTTATTCTTGATATCATACCGAGCTTATCCCATAGGTCATTCTCCATGGACTCAAGAGTGGCGCAGCCCCTGTGAAGTTGTTGCAAGAATGCGACCCGTTTTATGCTTCTAATCATATGTTAGATGGGGCCTACTTTTTGGCCCACATTAATAATAACTTGAATTGGGCGTCAAAAAGCCTAGTAAATTGAATTGGGCCTCGAACGCCTAATAAATCCAATTGGGCCTCTAAAGTCCAATTAAATATGTTGGGCCTTTAAAGTCCAATTAATTCTTTTGGATCTTTAAAGTTCAAGATATCAAGCCATATCTTTAAAAAACCTAAGAAAAGAAATCATCACAAATATCCTTGAAGATTATGAAATCTGGCATCTTTTGGGGATATACCCCAAATCATACCTTCCAGCCCATTAAATCTAGCCCTTAAATATAGAATTCCACACCTATAAATAAGGTCTCATTCTAGTAATTTTTCATACACAAGAAGATCAGAGGTCGTAGAAGAGGATCTACTCGGAAGATCCAAGACTTTGAGCATCCTTGTAGATTTAAAGACATTCTTCAAGGCTTCAAGAGCGTTCTTTGAGTTCTTCATCAACAAAGGCATTTTGATCCGGGATCACGGTGTGAAGCCTCCGATCGTTGTTCTTCATCAATGTCGGCATACGATTTAAGAAACACGGCGCAAAGCCCCTCCAATCAATGATCAACCACAAGTCGCCAATGACAACAATTCAGAACAAGGAGTCAAGAAGATCAGCGCTTAGAGTGAAGCATCAAGATCCAAGACTTCGGGCATCCTTGAAGATCAATAGGCATTCTTCATGGCATCAAGAGCATTCTTTGAGTTCTTTATCAAAAAGGTATTTTGATCCGGGGTCACGGTGCGAAGCCTTCGGTCGGCTTTCTTAATCAACAACGACATTTGATTCGAGAAACACGGCGCGAATTCCCTCCAATCAACGATCATCCACAAGTCCTCAACGACAACAATCAACACCACTCATCTACAACGACACCCCCATAGGGAGTCCAAAGGTGAACACTAAAAAAAGTCCTTCCAATAAGGCAATATTAATTTGAAATAAGTCTTAACCCCCTCAAATTAATATCAACTTCAACATCAAACTCGGACCCAACTTTGAAAATCAACAAAGTCCTTTCACAAGGCAACGTTAATTCCAATTAAGGCTCAACGCCCTTGAATTAACGTCAAACAACAAGGTCAACTCCGGACCAGGTCCGACAAATTAACAAAGTCCTTCTAAAGGCAACGATAATTCGAAACAAGGCTCAACGTCCTCGAATTAATGTTCAAATCCAAAGTCAACTCTGGATCAGCTCCAACAAATCAACAAAGTCCTTCCATATGGCAACGTTAATTCGAAACAAGGCTGAACGCCCTCGAATTAACATCCAACTCCAAAGTTAACTTCGGACCAGCTCTTAGAAACTCGCAAATAAAGTCAAGACCAAGTCAAGACTCGAATAGAAGAAATAGAGTATCAAATAGAGTTTGGACCTATACTATAGCAGGATTTTAAATTCAAAAATATTCTTTGTAATTTTCCTTTCCACATTATTAATAAAGAGTTATTAGTTTTTGTGAAGAAATTCGCAGGTTACATATACTAAAACTGAACAATTCATTTCAAGAAAGTAAAAAGTAGATATGGGATGAAAATTAAAACATTCAAGAAAGTAATGGACTAAACCTTTCCCAAAGGGGAGGCTTCCAATCTATTTGCAACATTTTATCCTTATGGTTTTCAATTTTCCATCAACGCTCCTTAATTTATTAAAAATTAAAAATGCGCCCGAAGTTTCTAGATTCCACTGGCTTCTTCGTTGCCTCCCTATATAAAGAGTGGGCTACCCTAATTATTCTCAACACAGGCGCCTCCCTTCCACATCTAAATTTCTACAGAAGCGCCTCCCTTGCTTGATTTTTTTACTATTCGATTGAGTGTTTATGCTAGAGAGTGAGGTACATTTCTCATTTGGTTTTTTTTTAAATCCCAATTCTTTCCAGATCTACTCATTGATTTGCTCTAATTCGATAAAATCGAGACTGTTTAGTTCCAAGATTTGCTAATTGATTTCTGATGTTATGATTATATATTTTTAGGTGTGGCTAAATCATGTCATAAGAGAAAACAAGAGTCTATATGTTTGATTCATTTTCTAAGGTAGATCTAAAAATCTGTATTTTGATTTAGTATTCCTTTTTTGCATTTTCTGTTCTTCCTACACTTCTTTATTTTTTTTATTAATGGTGTTGATGTGATTGTGCAGTGTTGTTAATTTATTTTCCCTTTTTTTTATTTTTATTTTTGTGGAATGCCCTTAGTTCTATCAAATTGTTTTAATTATGTTGGGGTTTTTCGCTGTAACACCCAGTTTAAATAAGCTCGTTTTATGGTTTAAGTTGTAGTTTCAAGTGTTCATCTAAGTTCTTGTCTTAGTCCTTTAAGTTCTTTTTAGACTTTAAGTGTTTAGTGGGTTACGTAATAAGTTTGAGAAGTTAGAATTTTTTTGGGACTAATTAACTTAAGTTTTAATAAGTGATCATTCAATTTTATTTTTGAGGAGATTTTTAGAAATTTAGGTATTAAATTATATTATATTATATATATATATATGTTATAGGGTGGCCACATAGATCTATTGATTTTGATGATTCTCTTTCGGTCAAATTATTTTAAATTTAAGAGATATGCTATTTTAGAATTAAGAGATAAGAATTGGAGAATTGGGATGACTAGACGTTGAGGTGTTTGAGATATTATGACCGAGTAATTAGTTGATTATTTCTTGGAAATTTATTTCTTTTAAATGGTTTAAATGGTTTTAATGAGGATTGATCCAATTAAGTGACGTTATGCCACGCTTTAGATTAGGCCATAATGGTAGTAGTTTAATTAACCCAAAAAATGGTTGTTGGTCCCTTAAAGTGTTCAAGGTCTAGAGGGGGGTGAAAGACCTTGAGTCCAAAATCAGATTTTCAAACTTTTCAAAAGGATGGATTCTAGAACCTTACAGTAACCCTTTTTCAAGTTAAAAAAAAAAAACAAGTCTACAAGAGTTTTAGAAACAGGACCACAAAGGTTACAGCTGTAGACTAACAAGTCTGCATTTGCAGAGTTCAAAACTTTGCAAAAACAAATCACTTGCAGACAAAATATTAGAGGAGTTCTCACAATAGAAATTGTATTGAGAATACTCTAATGTGTAGCGGAATAAAGTGAGTGATTAATGAAAAACAATATAAACAAGACTTAACAGTTGAGTGACTTATGAAAGTCTACAGTTGTAGAGTCAGTTTCTGTGAAAATCACAAGGGTTTTATGCACTTAAGATTTTAAAGCAATGATGAATGTAACTGGATAATTAAATATGCAGAAGCAGGAATATAAAGAGCAAGAAGTAAATAGACCAGGTTTTATAGTGGTTCAGGGTCTATAAAGAGACAACCTACATCCACTGTTACACCACTCAGGTGTCAAATTCACTAAGAAGTGATCACAAAGATCAATACAAGTAGTTCCCCCTTAGAACTAGGTTCACTCAGATTCCTATTCTAAAAAGAGATAAACTACCCTATTCACTCAGAATATCAACTCACAAAGAGTTTTACAAACCTCACAAAGAGATATCTACACTAAGTAGAAATAAAATCAGGTGAGGGAACAACAACAAAGGGATGTGATTCTTCTCAGAATATGCTGGCTGTAGACTTGCTTAGGTTGAATGCTTGAATGCTCGGGGTTGTTGTTATTGCTTCCTCTGAGGACATCTTCTATTTATATATTGAGTGGTGTGACTTATCCGTTGGGAATTTCAAATTTGAAATTCAGATAAGGCTTCTCTATCTCTCTATTGGCATGTGTGAGGTGGTCCTCATCCTTCACACAGGATAGTACTGATTGTACTATGTCCTTTTCTCAAAATTCTGGCCTCCTTTGTAACTAATCTTCATTATCCTCCAGAATTGAGAAACTAACCACCACTTAAGTACAGTTTAGTGAGTGCTCAAAGGCTACACTAATAGTCCTTAAGGGCCTTCTTAACCTTCAATTAATTTCTGACTTGTACTTCATCTTCAAACGGTTCTTTGCAGCTGTAGAGTCTTCAACCTTTGCAACTGTACACTTTAAACTTGCAGCAGTAGAATCCTGTCAATATCAAAAATTGGCTGTAGAGAAACCCTACAGCTGTAGGATCATGTCTTGACTGTATAGTGATCAAATATACAGCTGTAGACTTCTCTTAGAACTATATGTTTCAAACACCAATTTCCTTGGCACAAGTGTTAGTTAAATATCAGTTTTAACATATTGTTTTGCACACATCAAAATCTAAAATAAGGTACTAACAATTTCCCCCTATTTTGATGTTGGCAAAACAAACAACAAAACAAGGTGTTGGGACAATCTGAGTATTTTGATTAGATCCCAAAACCCCTGATGAATCTGCCTAAGTATATTTGTTCGGGATCAAATAGTTCAGGATAGTTAGGTTAGGAATTTAGTACAGGAGGAACTCGCTGAAGACTGAAGAATATTGGAGTCGACCCAATTTACTGAAGTCTGAAGTGTAATCCATCTTGAAGAAGTCAGTCAGTCTTGCTGTAGATTGCCTGGTCTGAAGCTGAAGATCAAAGCCTGTTAATCCGTCCTGAAGTCAATCCTGAAGTACCATTGGCTGATGTTTCTACTGAGTACACTAAGCATACTCAGGACAGAACTTAGTTAGTGAAGAGTAAGTGTTACCTATCAGGCTGTGCTGAATGCCCTTAAGACCTAACTTAGGCCTTGGTTCCATTTATCTGAACCATGTAAGTCCAAAGTAAAAAGGTTACACATACTGGGCTGAATAATCTATCAGGCTTTGCTGAATGCACATAAGACCTGACTCGGGCAATAGTTCAGATCACCTGAACCATGTAAGTCCAAGGCAAAAAGGTTATTTATGCTATGGGACAAGAGACAAAGAGAATGTCAGTAAGACTCAAATGAAGATAAACATTCAGACTGAGTTATTAACAAGAGACTCAGAGTATTGAACGTACGAGGAAGGACAAATGTCTGAAAGTCAACTAGTCGTTAGAACGGAGAGCCAATGATCTTTCGACATGTATGTACTGAGTCTGCGCAGCATTTAATGCGGCATTTAATGCGTTTCAGAGTTGCAGGGGATGGGACAAACTTGCCAGAATAAGCATGGCGGTTAGGTCAAACAATATTTCTAGTCTGCAACCACCCTAAAATAGGAAAGATTTGATTTGATCTCCTCCAACGGATCTATTTTGAATCTTGCCTATAAATATGGAGAGCCTTGCACCCATTCAAGGCTAACGGGAAATTTCCAAGAGAAAACTCTCAAGAATCTAAGCTCTCAAAGCATACTATAAGCAACACTCTGCAATTAAATTTCCCCAGTGTTGTAGTAGGATTCACTCTGTATTTGCTTAGATCGATAGCTATAATATTTAGCATTGCTTTGTATTGCTAGAGCTATCTTAGTTGGAAACTAGAATACTGAACCACTCAGGGTGTGAGATTGGTTGGTTAGAAGGACTGGGACTTGTAAAACGCCCAGGGGTCAGTTCCTAAGAGAGGAAGTTGGCTATTCGTGTCCCTTGGCACGTAAAACCCAAGTACCTATCCTCAGGGTTTAGAGGATAACTTCCTGTTAAATCAGGTAGTGGACGTAGGAGTTGGTTATCTCCGAACCACGTTAAAAAGTCCCATGTGTGCTGATTTACTATTCTGTTCAGGATCATAACTGTCATCATAATAAACTGAACATTTTTCATTGCTTTTTCTTCAGGACTGAATCAATCATCCTGAATCTTAATACTGTGCAGTCAGCCTTAACCACCAGTTTACTAAGCAAGTTCAGAGAAAATGTTTTTAGAAACTAAAACGAGTAGAAACTAAGGGCTCACTTTCCGCACGTACTCTAGCTCACTGAGATAGTAGTCCAACTGATCCGCTTCCGAGCAGTCAGTAGGTTTGTTATCTCTACTGAGCTTCTGTGCACTTTACTCACACTCAGTTTATTTGACTCGTTACTGAACTGTCCCTGCTGCCCCTGTGGACCTTCAGCATACTGAGTAAATCAGGAAATCCTGACTGAGAGTGTTAGAGCATTTTTCTGAGTCTTTCAGAAAAATCTGACATTAGTGTATTCCCCCCATACACTGTTTGTACTCGTTTTAGGACCAACAAGTGGTATCAGAGCAGTGGTTCAAAAGACCACTGACTTTGTTTACCAACAGTTTCTGAGGAGAAACTTTTGGTGGTCTACTGAATAGATCTCATTTCTGAAAACTGCATATCATGGCATCCGGTTCTAAACGCCTCGAGGGCAATATTCCTGAATTCTCTATTGATAATTAGGAATACTGGAAATTCAGGGTACTCGCACATCTCTACTCTATCCATGATCTGATGCCACAGGTGATTGAGCATGGTCCGATCAAGTTTATGAGGTATCTTCAGATGACCTGGCCTGTTGCTGGCAATGTTCCTGTTCCAGCCACCGGAGATGAAGAAGTGGAGAGGTCCGCGCCTAAATCTGATCAAATTAAGCAAATCGGACTGGATAATGTTGCCAAAAACATTATACTCCACACCATTTCTTACGAGAATTCGTTCATACTCATGCATCTGAGGACTGCAAAGGAGATTTGGGATGCTCTGAGGGAGATGAGTGAGGGATCAGAAAAGATCAAGGAGAACAAGAGAGATCTTGCTATCAGGAAGTTTGAGGCCTTCCGGATGTTAGAGGGAGAATCCATCGATCAGATGGAAGCTCAGTTCATTAAGATGATGAACGAGCTAGCAACCCTTGGGAAGGAGTTTCCCAAGAGAGAGGTGTCTTCTAAAATCCTGAACTATCTCCCTGAAAGATGGGACACAGGAGTGATCTTACTGAAGAACACTCAGGATCTTACCAACATTACTCACTCTCACCTATTCTCAGAGTTAAAGGCTCTGGAATTCGACCTCGATAAGAGGAAGAAGAAGGGTGGTGTCAGTGAGGAAGTTAGAGAGGAGAAGACTCCTGAGAAGGAAAAGAGCGTGGCTCTTAAAGCTACTCCTGAGCCTGAGGCTGGATCTAGTTCTAAGTCACTGAAGGACATGAACAAGGATGAGCTGGCCTGGGAATACAGCCTGATGGCGCGGCGTTTCAGGTATTTTATACTGAACTCTCGATTTGGAATGTATAAGAAATTTTATACTGACAGCCGTGATCGCAGGTACTCCAGCCCCAGGAGATCGAGTCCCCGAAGAGAAGAAAGGAGGGGTTCAGATTCCAGGAGGGATCGCAATGAGCCTGAGCGACGAAGAGATGAGAAGAGAAGAGATGATGAACCCAGAAGATCCAGCTCCAAATCTGAACGATCATCAGGGAGCAGGAGGGAGTCATCTGATAAAAGGTACACTGACAAGAAGTTTGCTTCTGATGTAGATCACTGCTACCACTGCAAAAAGACCGGACATTATCAGTATGATTGTCCGGAGCTCAGTGCTCATGAGCGAGAGGATCGGAGAGCCAAGAGAGAGCTCAGGGTTGCTTGCCGAGGATTCCTCAGATTCAGATGGACCAGGACGCCGGTCCCGTGAACTCTTCTCCGATGAGGAGTATGATGACCTCTGCCTGATGGCAGATGATGAGGTCGCTGCGGGCTACAAGAAGAGGAAGGAGGATCTGATGAAGGACTGGTACTTGGACTCAGGGTGTTCCAGGCACATGACCGGATTTCGTGATCTCCTTCAGGATTATGTAGCTCAGGAAGACCCGCAGGTAACCTTTGGTGATAACTCTAAGGGTTTCACCAGAGGATTCGGAACCCTTGTTATTGGCTCTGTCCGTGTACTAAATGTATCATATATTGAAGGACTGAGACATAACTTACTCTCGGTCAGTCAGTTTTGTGACCGAGGATATAATTTAGAATTTACATCTAACATGTGTCTTGTGAAGGACAAATCTACACTACAGGTTCTGATTACAGGTGTCAAGAGGGGCAATGTTTACTTTGCTGACTTCAAGAGCAGCTCTCCTGAAACTTGTTTGGTCGCTAAGAGCTCCTCTGAGCTCAGTTGGCTTTGGCATAAACGCCTGAGTCACTTAAACTTCAAGATTATTAACAAAATCTCCAGACTTTCTAATGTAGATGGTCTACCTAATGAAGTTTTTAGCAAAGACCACGTGTGCGGAGCATGTCAGGAAGGCAAGCAAACCAAAGCCTCATTCAAAGTGAAGGAAGCCTTCTCAACTGACAGAGTGCTTCAGCTCCTGCACATGGATCTCTTTGGTCCAGTTACTCCTGTCAGCATAAATGGTAGGAAATATATCCTTGTTGTTGTTGATGATTATTCCAGGTACACATGGGTTATTTTCTTGCTGAACAAGAAGGAGACTCAGGTCAAGCTTCCAGAGTTACTCAAGCAATTGAGTACTGATCAGGGTCAGAGCATAGTCA
The DNA here is from genome assembly GCA_026898435.1 of Prunella vulgaris. Lineage (NCBI taxonomy): Eukaryota > Viridiplantae > Streptophyta > Magnoliopsida > Lamiales > Lamiaceae > Prunella > Prunella vulgaris. Next base: position 37,936 of record JAPKLY010000216.1, on the reverse strand, counting down.
GAATCCGATCTGATCGAGGAATAGAGTTTATCAACTCTATTATAACTGACTTTTGTACTAACCGTAGTATAGCTCATGAGACTTCTGCAGCCAGGACCCCTCAGCAGAATGGGGTAGCGGAGAGAAGAAATCGGACCCTGAAGGAAGCTGCCAGGACCATGTTGGCTGAGTCAGGATTGCCAAAGAAGTACTGGGCTGAAGCAATCAACACTGCTTGCTACACCCAGAACCGATCTATGCTGAACAAACAACATGCTCAGACACCTTATGAAACTTGGAACAAGAGGAAGCCTCGCATCTCCTATTTCCATATTTTTGGGTGTAAGTGTTTCATCCTGAACAATGGGAAAGACCAGTTGAAAGCCTTTGATAGCAAATCTGATGAGGGAGTTTTCTTAGGATACTCCTCAGTCAGTAAAGCTTTCAGGGTATATAACTGTCGGACCCTTTGTGTGGAAGAAACATCTCATGTTGTGTTTGATGAGACTACATCAGTGCATAGGAAACAGGTTCTGTGTCCTGACACTAAGGGGGTTACTAAGAGGATAACGAGACTGAGTCTGATGAATCCTGAATTCAAGATCAAGCTTGTCAGTACTCCCAAAGGATTGGATTATGATGATGAAGATCAGGATGGACCTCAGGCCAACCCTCAGCAAGCCCCAGCCTCGGGAGTTGTTGAGTCTCAGACGGAGGGACAGACTCAACCTGAGGTACGTACTGTCGGTGATGATGCTTCTGCACCTAAGACAGTTACTGAGTCCAACAATGTAGGGGGAAACAATGTCCCTGATATTGACCAACCCTCAGGAAATGACTCAGTATCCCCTGTTCTTGCTCGTTCCTGTTCTTTGCCTATTATTGTTGAGACTAACATTTCAGGATCAAGCAAGCGAACGTCAGTAGCTCCCAGTGCTCCCGTCAGCAGGAGGCGGTGGCTAGATGATCACTCATTGGCTGATATCATTGGTGATATCAATGAGGGGGTCAAGACTAGGTTGTCCTTTGGTGAGAGCGCTATGTTTTGTTGCTTCCTGAGTGATCAGGAACCTAAGAGCATAGAAGAAGCTCTTACTGATCCCAACTGGATCCTAGCCATGCAGGATGAGCTCAATCAGTTTGAGCGGAATCAGGTTTGAGAGGTCTAGGAGTCAACATGTTATTGGCACCAAGTGGGTCTTTTAGAACAAGAGAGATGAGAAGAATGTTGTGGTCAGGAATAAGGCCAGATTGGTAGCAAAGGGTTACTCTCAGGCCGAAGGAATCGACTATGATGAGACCTTCGCTCCAGTCGCAAGGTTGGAAGCAATCAGGTTGTTTCTGTCATATGCAACATTCAAGAAATTCAAAGTGTATCAGATGGATGTAAAGAGTGCTTTTCTGAATGGTGTACTAAACGAGGAGGTCTATGTGGAACAACCTCCAGGGTTCGAAGTTGGAGATAAGGTATATCACCTGAAGAAAGCTCTTTATGGCCTGAAGCAAGCTCCGAGAGCTTGGTATGATACGTTATCCCAATTCCTGATAGACCACGGGTTTGTGAAAGGAACAGTGGACAGGACCCTCTTCCGGATATCCGAAGGGGAGGGCATTCTCTTGGTTCAGATTTATGTGGATGACATAATATTCGGATCTCCTAATCTGAAGCTTTGTGAGAAATTCTCCAAGTTGATGACTGGGAAATTTGAGATGTCAATGATGGGAGAAATGAATTTCTTTCTGGGTCTCCAAGTCTGGCAAACTGACTCCGGAATCTTCATAAATCAGTCCAAATATGCGAGGGATTTGATTCAGAAATTTGGAGTTCAGTCCAGCAAAGTCTCACGTATTCCCATGAACACAAATGAGAAGCTGGACCATGACAAAGAAGGAGTCTCAGTAAATCAGACTGAATATAGGGCACTGATAGGATCCTTATTGTATCTGACTGCTAGTCGTCCTGACATCACTTATGCAGTTGGAGTTTGTGCAAGGTATCAGTCTGATCCAAAGAAGAGTCATCTAGAGAATGCCAAAAAGATACTAAAATACCTGAGAGGTACAGTAAATCTAGGACTTTGGTATCCCTCTGATGACAACCTAGAACTGACTGGCTATTCAGATGCAGATTATGGAGGCTGTAGGCTTGATAGGAAATCAACTACAGGCACATGTCAGTTTCTAGGGAGTAAGCTGATCTCTTGGTTTTCTAAGAAGCAAACCAGTGTTGCAACGTCTACTATTGAGGCTGAGTATATGGCGGCAGGCAGTTGTTGTTCTCAGATCCTTTGGCTGAAACAGCAACTGAGAGATTATGAAGTTGAGGCCACTGAAGTCCCAATTTATTGTGACAATAATAGTGCCATTGCCATATCCCAAAACCCAGTCTTACACACAAGGTGTAAGCATGTAGACATCAAGCATCACTTTATCAGAGATCATGTTGAGAAGAAGGACATCAGGATGGAGAGAGTCCCTACTGATAAGCAGAGAGCTGACATCCTGACTAAGGCTTTGCCCGAAACTAGGTTTGTTGAGTTATCAGTAGAGTTAGGACTCCTTGACCCAGGCTTAGGAGATTCAATCTGAATCTCTGATCAGATTGCACAAGGTCAGGAGGAATAACTAATATGGACTCAGGATGAAGGAATCTCAGAGAGAATATGAATGGTTGTAGGGGGAACATTCAGTATGTAAAGGATGATCAGTATAGACTGATTAAGATTTACGACACTGAATTCAGGGCTTGTCACCCTGATAGGTCACTTGTGGTATCAGTCAGAATACAAATCTGACTGACTGGTACGTTTCCTGATTTTCTTTCAGTCATCAGATCTTGCGTGCAATATCCTTGATATTGTTTGCTGTATTGTCAAATCAATTTAATTTGTCATTTAATCCCAGCCATTCATTTAATATTCGGTTATTATTTAATACAATTTATTTGAATTAAATACGGGCATGCTCTAATGCGCATTTAATGCACAGTGGGCGAAAACAATTTTTGATAAAGTTTTGACCCATTACTTTTGAAAATCCAAAGAGTCTCCATGCATCTTGCGCTTTAATCTTAATCGTTGAATCTCATAAGTCACTATTTTCTGAGCCATCCGATTAAAACTGAATTCTTGTATAAATAAGGGAAGTTTGTGCTATTGCAACTTTTATGCACCTAAATCTTTCCTTGATATATTTCTCTCTTCAAACTGATCTTCTTCTTCATTTCTTCATATTATTTTCATGGCTTCTCCTTCCGTAGATTCATTCTTTGGAAATCTCTTTCACCTAAGAAATGAAATTCACTGGGAACCATATGGAGACTTTACTTCCAATCATTCTGATGTACTCCCTGTGAAGGAGCTTTTCAATAATGCAGGTCTCCTTCGTTTTATCACTGCCAGACCCCAGAGACTGCATCCCAGACTTGTTGCTGCATTCTATCACTGCGCAGAACAAGGACTCCCAGGAGTGGGAGACATGCATTCCCCTAACTTCTTGTGTAAAGGGGAAAGATGGTGAGGAAGAGATGAACAGGAGGTGGGTCACTCTCAATCTCAGGCAGAAGATTAGAGAGGTTCTGAATCTTCCTCATACGGGTCGGAGCCCTGTGGATTATGGTTTTGGGACTGAGAAGGATTACCTTCAGTCACTCTGCGATGGAGATGTGACTCTGAGATCAGGTCTGAATAAATCCGTGCTGAGAACAGAGAATCGACACTTCTTTGATCTGACAAGTCAAGGAGTAATGGGGATTGCAGGAGGGCTGGAGCAGATCTCGCGGCCAAAACTATATACAATGATGGCAATCTCTGACGCCTCAGTGCATAACTTTAACTGGGAGGATTACTTCCTGTAATTGCTGGTAGCTGAGACCAATAAGATCAAATACTCGCCGGAGGGTCAGGCAACATTTGAGGCCAAAATGCACTTTTGCACCAAGATTTCTCTGATCTTGGAGACCCTGGATATCGGTGATGTGGATCAGGCCCAATCACTCGAGATTCCAGCGAAGATAGATCTATTCAGAGCCTATTCCGGTGATGCTGGCACCAAGAAAAGACCACGGACTCAGAAGAAGAAGGCTCAGGCGAGCACGACTGGGAGAGTCAAGGCTCAGGCGGGCATATCTTCAGAGTACGATATTACAAAGCCAGCGGAGGACAAGCCCAAGCACTCAGGACCCAAGCAACAGAAACTGGATTTCTTATATCCGGCGTCAGAAGAGCGAGAGAAGAAGCTTATGGAAGAGAAGGCTGTTGAAGAAGTGATTCAGCACGCACATCCGGAGAGGGAATCAGCTCAGGCTGCACTTGAAATCGCCCCTATCTCTGCCATTCCGGATGTTGCACCCACTGATCCTAACCCACTGATTCTTGACATTGCTTCAACTTATCAGGGTATGGAGGCCCCCTCGAGTGAGGATTAGGGGGAACCTGTTCAGGAAGAAGAAGTTCAGCAGGGGGTGTCTGAAGGAGTTCAGGCTGAAGCTCCGTGGCCATTCCCTGCGCATGACGAGAACACATTGACAGACTTTGAGATAGTGGCAAGGGGAGCGGCTGCTGAGATGGTGGAGAGGAGGTTTTCTGACCTCTCAGATGCTCAGAAGGAAGCAGTTGTGCAGCTTCGCACCTTTGCTATGATCTGGAATGCCACCTGACCTGAACTCAGTCAGCTCGAAGAGTTGAGAGGATGGAACAATATTGCTGAATCGGAGGCTGCCCTCTTTGATCATTTTGACATTAATTCTCTACATCACCTGATCAAGATGGTAGATTTTATCAGAACTGTCCATCGCATTTATCCTGAGCCCGAGCCTCAGAGAGTTGAAATGGAGAATGATATGGAAAAGGAAGCTGAGAAGGAGATGATTGAGATTGCTGATGATGCTCAGCAAGGTGGCACTGAAGGGGTCAGTGCACCGGCCGATGAAGCAATCCTGGGACCCGGGACTGCAGAGGCTTCAGGAGAGGGTTCAACAGGTCTGGTCTGAGTCAGAGGAAAATGGATCACCCCCGAATCGCTATATGTTCAGAACTCCTCACGAGCTCTTGCCAATCTACACAGAAGGGTAATCCTCGTCGAGAGAAAAATAAGTAGGGTGGGTTCAAATTCTGAAGTGCTGAACAAGAAGATGATTAGACTGGATCGTGACCTGAATGAGATGGGATCTGACATGAACGCTGCCATTGATCTTCTTGGAGAAGTCAGAACTCAACACTCAGTAGATCTCACTGCTATCTCTGAGCAAGCAAAAGGGGCCATTCAAAGCTGCAATCAAATGGTCTCTGATGCGCAAACTCAGCAGGAGAACAAGCTTGCCACTTTTCTTGATCAACAACTACCTGAAAGAATTGATCAACTGGTTGATGAAAAGTTGGCCAAGCTGAAGGCTGAACTGAAGGATGAGCTGCTGAGTGAGATGTCTGCACAAGAGAAGGTGGAAATTGCATCTGCCCTAGACAACAGAATGGAGAACTTCGAAGGTCGACTGAAGGCTGCACATAATTCAGCCATTGATAAGCTCAGTGTCGGCCTAAGAGGGATGGCAGGGCAGATTGGGCAGCTGCAGGGCAAGCAGACTGAGATGGACAGTCAGTTCACATTGTTTGCGGAGTCAGTTAATGAAATTGTTAAGCGAATCAATGACGATGATGCCAAAAAGGTGGAAAAGGGAAGAAGCAAATTGCCACTACTGGTAAAGCCAAGAAGAAAATCTTCCCCCTTGAACTGAAAGCGACGGATAGAAAAAAGACAAGGTTCGTCGCTGCCATCGAAGCTACTGAAGGTTCAGAGCCGAAGAGGTTGAGGTCTTCTGAGGACCTTGCTCTGGAACCTTTGTATAAGGAGATGGAGGAACAGATGAATCCGCGGTTGACCACTCAGAAAAAGATGGTAATGAATGAGGCGGAGAAGATAGTGAAGATGAAGGAGATTTCGCTGCTCAGTCAGATCCAACGGCTAAAAGAGTCCAATGAGTACCTGACTTCGCAGGTTCAGAAGAAGAAAATTGTGCCTTCTGGATCTCGAACGAAGACTCAGAGGAAGTTAGTGGTCAGTCCAGATCAAGGACCTCATCCTCTCCAGTTCGTTGAGGATTTCATTCCTATAGAGATGTTGGAGGTATGGATTCCGATCCGGAATAGGTGGGCTTACCTATTCTATGTGGTGGGGTTATGGGACGATCAAACTGAAGAAAAAGACGTCATACTCCATCACTGGATGGCACAGGAGCATCCAGATCTATGGGTTGAAATAATCAGACATGCTGACACAGAAGGTGTAGAGATTGCTCCTCCGGAATTCATTAAGTATCCTCCTCCACTCTTCAGGAACTCTAAGCAACTGGACTGGAAAACGATATCAGAAGAAGTCGTCAGAGTAGGACGCGCTATCGGGGTCGTTGGTGATCGGAACAGGATGAAGCAGGTCCTGAACCGAGTCTTGGAGATGTATGAAATTCCTCTAGCTGCTTGGAATAAGGATGAAGAATAGATCAGGAAATAGTTATTCAGGAATTGTAATAGCTTCAGGATAACTGTAACTCTTATATCAATCAATGAAGTTATTTATTTTTCCTGAGTACAACTTCTTGTTGACTCCTGAATTTACTTTTCTGAATCCTTATCAAGAACTGTACTAACCCATTCCTTGCTTTCATCTTATAGACTAAGTACATAGTTTGTCAGGTGGTACTGAGTTGTTCTCACTGACTAAGTCAGTTGATTGTGTAGATGAATAGGAATTTGCTTAAGGGTTTTGGCATCATCAAAAAGGGGGAAATTGTTGGGACAATCTGAGTATTTTGATTAGATCCCAAACCCCTGATGAATCTGCCTAAGTATAGTTGTTCGGGATCAAATAGTTCAGGATAGTTATGTTAGGAATTCAGTACAGGAGGAACTCGCTGAAGACTGAAGAATATTGGAGTGGACTCAATTTACTGAAGTCTGAAGTGTAATCCATCCTGAAGAAGTCAGTCAGTCTTGCTGTAGATTGCCTGGTCTGAAGCTGAATATCAAAGCCTGTTAATCCGTCCTGAAGTCAATCCTGAAGTACCATTGGCTGATGTTTCTTCTGAGTACACTAAGCATACTCAGGACAGAACTTAGTCAGTGAAGAGTAAGTGTTACCTATCAGGCTGTGCTGAATGCCCTTAAGACCTGACTTAGGTCTTGGTTCCGTTATCTGAACCATGTAAGTCCAAAGTAAAAAGGTTACACATACTGGGCTGAATAATCTATCAGGCTGTGCTGAATGCACATAAGACCTGACTCGGGCAGTAGTTCAGATCACCTGAACCATGTAAGTCCAAGGCAAAAAGGTTATTTATGCTATGGGACAAGAGACAAAGAGAATATCAGTAAGACTCCAATGAAGACAAACATTCAGACTGAGTTATTAACAAGAGACTTAGAGTATTGAATGTACGAGGAAGGACAAATGTCTGAAAGTCAACTAGCCGTTAGAACGGAGAGCCAATGATCTTTCGACACGTATGTACGGAGTCTGAGCAGCATTTAATGCGCCATTTAATGCGTCTCAGAGTTGCAGGCGATGGGACAAACTTGCCAGAATAAGCATGACGCTTAGGTCAAACAGTATTTCTAGTCTGCAACCACCCTAAAATAGGAAAGATTTAATTTGATCTCCTCCAACGGATCTATTTTGAATCTTGCCTATAAATATGGAGAGCCTTGCACCCATTCAAGGCTAACGGGAAATTTCCAAGAGAAAACTCTCAAAAATCCAAGCTCTCAAAGCATACTGTAAGCAACACTCTGCAATTAAATTTCCCTAGTGTTGTAGTAGGATTCACTCTGTATTTGCTTAGATCAATAGCTCTAATATTTAGCATTGTTTTGTATTGCTAGAGCTATCTTAGTTGGAAACTAGAATACCAAACCACTCAGGGTGTGAGATTGGTTGGTTAGAAGGACTGGGACTTGTAAAACGCCCAGGGGTCAGTTCCTAAGAGAGGAAGTTGGCTATTCGTGTCCCTTGGCACGTAAAACCCAAGTACTTATCCTTAGGGTTTGAGGATAGCTTCCTGTTAAATCAGGTCGTGGACATAGGAGTTGGTTATCTCCGAACCACGTTAAAAAGTCCCCTGTGTGCTGATTTACTATTCTGTTCAGGATCATAACTGTCATCATTATAAACTGAACATTTTGCATTGCTTTATCTTTAGGACTGAATCAATCATCCTGAATCTTAAACTGTGCATTTAGCCTTAACCATCAGTTTACTAAGCAAGTTCAGAGAAAATGTTTTCAGAAACTAAAACGAGTAGAAACTAAGGGCTCACTTTCCGCACGTACTCTAGCTCACTGAGATAGTAGTCCAATTGATCCGCTTCCGAGCAGTCAGTAGGTTTGTTATCTCTACTGAGCTTCTGAGCACTTTACTCACACTCAGTTTATTTGACTCGTTACTGAACTGTCCCTGCTGCCCCTGTGGACCTTCAGCATACTGAGTAATTCAGGAAATCCTGACTGAGAGTGTTAGAGCATTTTTTCTGAGTCTTTCAGAAAAATATGACATCAGTGTATTCCCCACCCCATACACTGATTGTATTCGTTTCGGGACCAACACAAGATAACACATACAATAAGAAATTGTCTTAAGAACAAGAACAAAGACAAGAACAACAAGAAACAGAATAAAGCAAGACAAGGCAATAAACATAATATAAAGCACAAGACATAAAGCTGCTTAAACTAAAAGAGGTTCAAGATACAGCTTACAGTAGTTTAATTAGACTAAAAACTAAACAGTTTTAGTGTCTAGTATAGAGTGTAATCTTCATCTCCTCCTGTGCTTGGGATCTGCATCCTCTTCTTCATCAGAATCTTCATCTTGTGGATTCAAGATTCCTTGCTGCACCAACTTCAAGTTCTTGGCATCTTCTTCATAATATTTCATTATCATCTGAAGTTCATATGCATCAAAAATTTCTTCCTCCTTCTTTGATTTGAATTGTCTCTTTGGCATAGGATTGCTTCTGAAATTTCCACCAAGGAGTCTGGCATTGTCTCCTTGATATAAAGTTCTATTAGCCTTCATATCCTTGAACTTCTGAAATCTATCCTTCTTGAGCTTGATTTTTCTAATCACAGTGTGCTTGTTGCAAATGCTCAAATACTCTTCCCAAATCAAATCAAATTCAGTTTTCATCTGCTTCATCCTTTCTTCAGGATCTTCAATGGGTACCATTCTCAATGGTTGAACATCTAGAGGTTGAGCAGTCACAACTGCTGTAGACTGTTCTGATTCTTTCTTGTTTTGCTTCTTTTTCTCTTATTTTTCTTTCTCTATCCTTTCTTTCTTCCTTTCTCTTGATTCCTTCACAGTCAGTTCCCAAAAGTTATGAGGTTTTTGAGTTGGTGGAACTGTAACCTCAGGAACTGTAGATTTCTTGACTGTAGACTTGGGTAGATTTATGATTCTGCCTCCTTTAGAGCTTCCTTTCATAGAATCTGATTGATCTCCCAGTTTCTTAGACTTTGTAGCTTCAATGTCTTTAGCCCATGTCTTTCCAATATCCTTCATATTCTCAAGGATATTTTCAGTGACTTGATCTCCTTCTTTAATCTCTTTTTCTATCTTGCTTTCCCCCTTTTTGCCAACATCAATATGTGACAAAATAGAGTTAAGCTTGCTCATCAAATCTGATTTCAGAGATTCATATCCAGTAGTCATATTAGACATTTCTTTCTTCAGACCTTTCATTTCTACTTTCAGATCAAGGGATTCTTCCTTTATAGTCTTGATATCTGACTGTAGATTTGAGATTTCTCTTGATTTCTGGCTGCTTTCAGTTCTGATTTCTGCATTCTGATTCATTAAGCTGTCCACAACAGCTTTGAAAATTTTCTCCAAAACTTTCTTTTCTTCTGAGCTTCTTTCTTCAAATTTCTTTAGAAAATCCTCCATTCATTTTCTTATTTTCTGAGAAATAATTGCATCAGGAACTTGCTTCACTTGCTTCAATATTTCAGCTTCAATGCTCTTAAATGATTCTTTTAGATTCATCAGCTGGGATACAACTTCTTTGGGTGTCATCTGAGGGATTGTATCACTATCTTCTTCTTCTGAATCACCTTCCCTAATGACCAACTCTTTTCCTTTTCCAAACTTCTGAGCTTTGGAGGGCACCAACTCTACAGCTGTAGAGTCTTCAGTGGAAGCCTTCCTCTTGCTAGGAGTTATAGGAACTTCTGATGAGAATCCAGTAATGTAATTATCCATATTAACTTCATTTTCTCTTTCAAAAGCTGAAAAGCTCTGAAGTGGTGGAGTTCCATGTCTATAAATCTCTTCCAAAGTGTACAAAGCAGGTGGAGATTGATGAAAGATACTTGTAATTGGTTGAGATACATCTTTATCAATCTCATTTGATAGCTCATCAACAATTCTTTCATCAGCTTGAACATTCTCAGCTGCTTGTACTTCAGTTTCAACAATCTTTTCTTGAACATTAGCTTGAATTTGGATTTGAACTTGTGCACCACCCATTGTGGCATCATCATCATTATCTGGCTTATCTTCAGGCTTTTTACATGGAGAATCATCTTTTCTTTTCTGCTTCTCCTTCTCTGAGTCCTCTTCAGTTGGATTTTTTTCAATAATAACTGAATCTGCAGCACTTGCTCCTGCAGATTCCATCAGAATTGCTTCCTTAGCCAAAATATTCAATCCTTCAGTTTCAGCTAACTCAGTGCTTCCTTCTCCAATCTTTTGTGGCACATTTTCATCACTATCAGTGCTTTCCATATCATAATCAACTTCATATTGAGCATCTAGATCTTGTTCAGTCATAAGAACAACTTTCAAAGTTGCCGCTGCAAACTTGGTGATTTTCTTTCTTGCAGGTTCTTCAATAATCTGCTTACCCTTTCCTTTGTCTTTCTTTCTCTTTCCAACAATGAAATTATCAAGAAAGTTGGGCTTCATCAATTCATCAATATCATTGCAACTTGCCCAATTAACAACCCATTGGAACAAGTTTTTCTCCTCAGCTATCAACTTGAAAATAAATATACATTACTGTAGTTTAGCAAACTATAATTTCATTTCATATATTACTTTAAATTAGCAAGATTGAACATGAACATATATTATTGTAGTTTCTCTAAATCCTACAATTTCATTTCTTATAAAGCTTGAATCTGAACATATTAAAATAAATTTAATGAAAGCATATTTACAATAAAAAGAAAAATAAGAAGTACCTTAAGAAATGTAATCCTTCAAAATATGATCCTTGTATGTCTTGAAACTATCGTAAACATCAATCCATCCAACAAAATATAATAACCTAACAACATTAATAATAAAATAAAATTAATGAAGTATATAAATACATAATCACATATTTTGAATCTAAAAATACTAAAAATATAAAACTGTAACATACTTGAACCTCATCTCAACACTCTTCATTTACATATTCATCGTCATTTTAGTATGTTCTGCTAACTTTGCTTTATATAGATGAAGGAATTGTGTATTCGCTTCACGGAAGGGTTCTGTGGGTGGCTTTGGTGTTGTGTACGCATGCATTCAGTACGAATATATTCGCGAATATATTGCCGCGTGTTGCGAGTCAGGATATTCAAAGGGCGTAATTGCCAATGGCGCTCATCATTACTATTCCTCTGCCATGCGTCAGGTGGTGTCGTAGATAGGTCGAAAGGCACCGCTACTGTTGGCGCCCCTCCTGTGGGCCCCCTGCTGAGATCAAGGATGTTGTTGCTGATGGCACTCCTTCTTAAGGGCGCCATCTCGGATGGCGCTCTTGCTTATATTCGTAAACACAAAAAATACCACCATAATGATAAATCAAAATTTAAATTACAATATTTAAAAAAAAAAAAGATATATTTTAATTGACATGATCGTAATCATGTATCAAGTTTTGACGTTATCATTGTAACTTTCTGTAGCACCTTTAATGTTAATCAATTGTTTGTTGTGATTAAATTTTGCACGTGAAGTTTTAGTTTTTCCAGAATGTCATTGCTACATTTACAAATTTAGGTGAATATATTCGAGTGAGCAGCATTTGTCGTATAATAGAACTCTTGCCATTATATTGCATCAGAATATATTGGAGAGATGAAGTACATACCTTGATAAGGAGATTTAGAATTTTGAATGAGATTTATTATAAAGAGTGGGTTTTATTTGACAAAACCGACATAGTTATGAAGGAAATCGGACCAACATGGGGTCAGGATATTGAATCCCAGAACGCTCAACCAGCCGCTCGACCAAAGCTTCAGGCGCTCAGTTGAGCGGAACCATAAGCCATGTACAGACACTTTTTTGCTCTATCAAGTAGTCTGGCGATCAACCTGATGGTCTTGCGCTTGACCAAATACAAAAAAAATTCAAATTTCAAATTTTACACTTTAAATCATGATTTTACACACCAAAAGTTTTACTCTTAAACCTTTTATGCACTTTCAACACATTTGACAACTGATCCTTTGAGGTGCATTGTGCAAAATATAATAGCTAATCAATTTTAACATATTGCTTCACTTCATAAAGATAACAAAATATAAATATAATTAATATAATTTGCAGAGCCTAAGGAAAGGCAAACCTTCTCATTTTGAGACCAATATATCAATTGCATCCCGTGCCATCAATATCATAGTCATAAATATATCAAAGGAAAAATAGATTTTCCCTATATATTACATAAAGAAAACCAACAAAAAAATGACGAGATGAATTGCCTTACAAGCTATAGCATAGAATTACTGTAGTAATTACCTCCACATATGTTGATCCGAAGTGTGCCACTAATATTACTCTTTTGGAATAAGTATACAAAAAAACTATCACACATGATTGAGGAGGTAATATTAATGATGTAGGTTACAACATTTTCATACTCTTTTGGAGGTTACAACATTTTCATGGTGGTTACATCATTAATGTTGTGCTTCAATTTTGGAATAAATATACAAAAAAAAGTTGTTAATTGTTGTAGGGGGAATTGATTGAGGAGGATGATTATAGGATGAGATGAGGGTAATCAAATGGGGATAATGATTACCTTATTTGGGAGGAAAATTAATGTTTTGGTTTCATTACCTACTATAATTACTATACATATATATCCTCACTCCTATTACCATTGAGGAATTTTATACCAAGCGCCCCTGAGACATCCATCTCGCCTTCTAATAAAAAAGAAAACGACCTTTCTGGTACGCATCTCCAGGTTGACTGCACTAATAAGGGGGCAGCCCTCACCATAGCCCATTTTGCAACCTAATGTTGCACTTAATATTAACAAGAGCATCCTCTCAAAAAAAAAAAATATTAACAAGAGCATCAAGTCTCCCCATCTTCCCTTAATGATTACAATGAATGGAAATAACTATCATTACCAAAATTTGGCTCTGCAGGAACATAGAACATGGTCTCCATCAAAATATGTTGTGTCGTTAAAAGATCCCGTCCCGGGCCTATCACGCTCATGATTCCCAATGTTATGGTAATCCAAGATTAGATATTGCTAAAGAGCAATAGATTTATACCATGCGTCTTGTATGAAAAATCAGATGAACAAACCTTGCTATCATATAAGGCACATGGTAGCAATAGACTCCATCTGTGCTGTGAATTGGTCCCACTGTGAGATATAGCCATTAGCATACGTGATATCTCCTATGTGGAGAACTATATCAATGTCCTTCAGGTCGCTGATGAGTTGGTCAGCGGTGTTTAATGAGCCAGACTGATAATTGCTATATTCACTTGAACCATCACGCTCTGCCTGAAATTCATAAATTAAAATGCACTAAGTAATGATGAAAATTCACAAACATCATAATTAGTTAATGACCATGGCCTGATCAAGTAACAGATACCCCAAGTCCTTTAGCAGAGTGATTCTTGATATACTAGCTATTTGATCCTAGATATAATATATATATATATATATATATATATATATATGTGTGTGTTTGTATTTCTTCAATACAAAAATAACATAACTAGTGGTCTATAATAATAATGAATGCGATAAAAAATTGAAATAAAGAAATTAAATAAAATAAAAATCAACGGTGGCGGGCAGTATGTGGTGAGGTTTGAGCCTTCACCGTTGCGTATCTCTTAGCTTCCATCTTCTGGATTTTCAGATCAAACACGGCGACGATGCCCCTTCCACTGGACCGCGCGACGTCCCAATTTCGGATATCTCCCATTTCTAACCACCATTTTGCACCACCAATTCACCCAATTCACTCACAAATACGACCCGTTTACAACCTCTGGCTCGTCTCCAAACTCTGCATCATTATCACCTCCCCTTTTTTTTGGTCGAGTACGTGTGTTCATTTTGAGAGTATTGTGTGTTTTTTGTGTAAAATGTGTTAAGAAAGGAATTTGTAATTAGAAAAGGTTTTGTAATTTTTTAAATTAAGAAAAGGGTAATTAAGTGATATATTATATTTTATTTTTTTAATTAATTTATTTATTCATTTGAAACTATATCGCTTAGGGCGATGTAATATTATTTGTCAACATTTTATTGATTTATTGATGTTAGGAAGAACGAAACCCTTTTTTGACAGTAGAAAATTAGTAATATTATATTCAAATGATAGATAAGGTGGGGGGAAAATGAAAGTATTGTAAGACCCAAACTTTTATTTGTGAGTGAAGATTGTTTCAAAATAAGAAATGAGAAAAAGTTTGGTGGACAAATAAAAAAAGAAAAGTGGAAAATAATTTCGTGGACGGAGGAGGGTGTATATAGTAGAAATAACATAGGAAGTAAAAAAGTGTTATAATATGGTGTTTGATAGGCTGTAAAAGTGTGTTTGATAGACCTTAGAATTTATATGGTAGTCGAAATAGTATTAGAGTATAGAAGATTAAGTGGTAAAATAAATAATATGGGTGTTTGATAGATGGTAAATAAGACTCATACAATTATTGCTCAAATATCCAATTTAGATTCGATATTCAGCGACGAAAAAAGCGGTCGCTAATTTTATTTTTAATTTATCGACCGCCATAATACGGTCGCTAAATTTAGAAACCGTATCAGATCGTGATTGCTCAACTACTCAATTCAGATTCAAAATTTTGCGACCGATAAGACATCGCTAATTAACTTTTATAATTATCGACCGCCCCTGGCGATCGTTAGTTGGTCAACAAAATAGTTTGGGATCGTTTTGTGGTGGTCGTTAACTGTAATATGCATTTAGCAACCATCGTTAGGCGTAAGTCAGTGGCTAGTCGGTCACTACTATCAATAAGCAACCGATGCTTAGGCGGTCGCTAAAATGCAAGTTCTTTTATAGTGTGGCACGTAGCTCAGACTTACTCTAATGACGTCGACATGTGAAGTTTAGAAAACTAAGAAAATGACGTGTGACATAGTTGGATTTTAGAGTCGATTTTTGGCGTAAAGTTACTCTAAAGACATCATGTAGCAGCAAAAAAATCGTGAATGATGTAATATTCTTACAAAAAAATCTTCTCAATTTTCACTACAAAAAACGTGCGTTTTAGCGATCGAATTAGCGACCGCTTTAGGCGGTCGCTAAAACCATGGTCGCTAAATTCAGCGATATCCAAAAGCGGTCACAAATTTTAATTTAGCGACCGTCATGAGCGGTCGCAAATTTTAATTTAGCGACCGCAAAAAATGGTGGCAATTTTTAATTTAGCGACCGCCTTTTTTTATTTAACGACCGCCAATGGCGGTTGCTAAATTTTTACGTAAAAAAAATTTTGCCAGGTTGGTTCGAACCCAGGCCCTTCCTAGGGCTCGGCGGGGCTCAAACCCAATAGCTTAATTAAGGTAGCGCATTGTGTATATGAGCCTTCATATGCTCTGTATAAATGTTACATTAAATGCGTCCGGAGGGAGTCGAACACTCGATCTTTGGGCAACTCAGAGATGGCGTGTTCCACTCGGGCACATTGCATTATTGTTTATTTTTATGCAACTAATTGTATATAACTCCAAATTGAGTCACATTTTTTTTTTTAAATTCATCAAATTAATTCCTTTTTATTTCTAATTTATTTATATATATGTTTGTTTCAACAATTTTTTTTTATAAATTTAATATTTTACACTACTAAAAAAATTTATTTGTAAGTTTTTATGTATTTAATTGTATATAACTCCAAATTGAGTCCCTTTTTTTAAAATTCACAAAATTAATTCCTTTTTTATTCTAATTTGTTTATATATATATATATATATATATATTTCAAAAACTTTTTTAATTTTATAAATTTAATATTTTACACCATAAAATATTTTTATTTGTTAGTATTTTATGCATTTAATAATATATAACTCTAAATTGAGCCACATTTTTTAAAATTCAACAAATTAATTCTTTTATTGTTCTAATTTGTTTATATATATATATATATCAACAATTTTTTTTTAAAATTTTATAAATTTAATATTTTACACCTCTAAGATGTTTTTATTTGTTTGTATTTTAAGCATTTAATTGTATATAACTCTAAATTGAGCCACGTTTTTTTAAATTCATTAATTTAATTTTTTTTTTGTTCTAATTTGTTTATATATATATATCAACATTTTTTTTAAAATTTTATTAATTTAATATTTTACACCTCTAAAATATTTTTTTTGTTTGTATTTTATGCATTTAATTGTATATAACTCTAAATTGAGCCACATTTTTTTTTTAAATTCATCAAATTAATTCTTTTTTATTCTAATTTGTTTATATATATATCAACAATTTTTTTAAATTTTATAAATTTAATATTTTACAACTCTAAAATATTTTTATTTGTTTGTATTTTATGCATTTAATTGTATATAACTATAAATTGAGCCACATTTTTTTTAAATTCATCAAATTAATTCTTTTTTGTTCTAATTTGTTTGTATATATATCAACAATTTTTTTTTGATTTTATAAATTTAATATTTTACACCTCTAAAATATTTTTATTTCTTTGTAAAATTAGAACATAATAAAATATTCAATAAGAAAAAAAATGGGTAAAAAATTTAGCGAACGCTTTAAGCGGTCGCTAAATTATACTTTAAATTTAGAGACCGCCTAAAAGTGGTCGCTAATCTATATTTTAAATAATAATTAATTGGGGTAAAATTACTTTAAATTTTAGAGACCGCCTAAAGCGGTCGCTAAACTATATTTTAAAAAATCATTAATTGGGTTAAAAATTTAGCGACCGCTTAAGGCGGTCGCTAATCACCTTAATTTAATAAAGAAAATTGCGACCGATTAATAGGCGGTCGCTAAAATATTTAGCGACCACCGTAGGCGGTCGCTAATCACCTTAATTTAATAAAAAAATTTGCGACCGCTTTAGTCGGTCACTAATTAGTTAAAAGCGGTCGCTAATATTATAATTAGCGACCAGTTATTAGGCGGTCGCTAATTTTCGGTCGCTAATCACCTTAATTTAATAAAAAAAATTCTGACCGCTTTAGGCGGTCGCTAATTAGTTAAAAGCGGTCGCTAAAATTATAATTAGCGACCGCTTCATAAGCGGTCACTAATTTTCGGTATCTAAAATGCGCGTTTTTTTGTAGTGTTTACTGTATATCTATCTGCTCACATTCTTTAATCCTATTATGTCTTTATAGCAAGCTTGATGTGCACCTTGTCTAATGATGTATACATCTACAAATTTACCATTGATGAGTGGTGTGAACAAATATTGAGTTCGTGGGTGCAATAGATTCTACAAATACTGTCAAGAAGCAAATGTCCAATAGTCCATGTATTTTATAGAAAAAAATAGATTTCCATAACTAATGTATAAGAGATATAGTATTAGTACGAAATTCATGTGTGTTGCATAACCAAATATGAGACAAAAGTGAAGAAATAATTAGATTCATTCATCTTAATATATAATTAGATTCATTAATCTAATTATTTCATATTCTCTGGTCCAAATATTTCTCTCTACTAAACTTAATGAGTGCATGTATATGAGACATGCGAGTAAAATATTTTTGCATTGTGTAACTAGGTCATAAGCAAATTATATTTTATCAAACCGTTTTACGTGTGAAAAATAATCCGATTCATTCAACAAAGTATATCATGAGAGATCTGATGGAAGGTTAGGGATAGTAGTGGATGTGGTCGTCAGCGTCAATTATTGAATACCTGACTACAATACTCAAGCAAAGAGTTGAAGGTGAGGATAACACAAGAATACTTGACACTCCAAAAAAAAAAAAAAAAAAGAAAGACAGATTTAAAGAGGGATTTAAAGAGGGGAGGTGACCCTCGGTAGGAAAGGGCTCGCCAACATTTTCCTCGCCTCGCCGCTCGTTAGTTGGCGAGGTAAAACCACCGTTGTGAGTAGGCGAGGGAAAAGCCCTCGTTATTTGGCGAGGGGGAGCGCCGTAGCAAGTTCGCGAGGGAATTTCTGTCGCTATGCTGGGCGAGGGTTCGATCCCTCGTAAGCTGGGCGAGGGGTTTGCCCTCAGTTGGCGAGGGCACCTGCACTCGTTAATTGGCGAGGGCTAGCCCTCGTTCAGTCGTGAAGTAAAAAAAAAAAAAATGTCAGGTCAAACCCGTGGGCTGAACCGATCCGGGTCTGACCCACACAAATATCAGATTTTCTTTGCGTGAGAGGGGGTTTAAACACGTGACCTCTCGTATATGTGAATGAGTGTCTTGCTATTTGGGCAAGTAGTATTTCTTGTTTAATATTTCATTATAAATATATATATACGATATATATAATTTTTATTTAAACAAAGTGTTATATATTTACATTAGTATTATTATGTTATATAATTATACTAATCTAAAATTATATATTTTAATTATGTAATACATAGCGACAAATCAGCTCGCCCACACATTAGAAGTATCATGATGTGAGCGAGTTGGGGGGGCAAATGTTGATAGGCGAACTACCCTAGGATAATTATAAGATTAATTATCTAAAGTTGAGAAGGTCGCCAACTTGGGTAAAAACTACGTCATCAGCCTTTACTAAGGTCAACACAGGGAAGCTCGGCAAAGCAAGAAGCCCAGATGCTCAGCAACCCAAGTCAATTGTCCAGCCAAGCACGTGAGAGAGAAGCTCGCAGGCAAGCTCGCCCTCTGAAGGGTAGCTCGTCCATGATCATGGAGACCAAACACAAGTCCACCTCTGCATTGCTCCCAAAACAACACAATGCTCTGAAGCTCGCCTAGATTAGGGACATGGATAACGTGTATATAAGGAGAAGGTAGACATGTGATAGGACAAAGCTTTGTAAAAGGTAGCATGAGAAGTGAATTAAGACAAGTGTCAACGACACTTGTCAACACCTAAAGCCAAATAGGTTCACAATGTGTCACCTCACACATGCAAACCTATAAATATGTCTCTCTTATATCTTTCTCTCTCTAAGTTTCATAATACACACATACTTTCTCTCACTAAGCTCTCCAACTTTCTCTCTCTATATTTATAATTCAAGAACAATCATTAATCTTTGATATTGTTTGATAGGATCAGTTGATTACAGCCACTTAATTACTTAATTACAAGATTCTATCAACAATTTGGCACTAGAGGAAGGGCTCGAACCTCCGATTCAAGAAAAATTCTAGAGCAAAAGTGAGGATCATTTGAAGATTTGAAGGTGTTCTTGACCAAGGCCAAGAATACTTGAAGTTAAACACCGAATTTCCAATTTTCGAACAAATTCCCAAGATTTCGGACTAAAAACGTAACAAAAAGGCTTTTAAACTCATGCGTGTAGATGAATATACCAAATTTTAGACAATTTGTGTGCATGCAAGGCTAGACAAAACCTGAACAAAATATACCTTTGCTGGGAAAAGACGACCTTGGCGACCTTCTCACTGAAATTTCAAAATGTCGAAAGAACAAACCTCTGCAACTACAAGACGGTGGAAGGGACGTGATGGGGAGACCTCACGCCGAGCTCCCCAGAAGAACGACGCGCCGCGAGCTCCCCAGCGAGCTATTGTGGCTGTGCCTCAAGACGAATTGAACCCAGCCTTGAGGAACCTCGCCAATGACCCCGACGAACTACAACATACCCTCGCCTCCCTGCAAAGGTTGCAACAATGGCAACAGGGCTACCTTTCACAAGAGTCAAGGCGAGCTCCTGTAAATGAGACTAGGGAGCAAACAAGGCCGACACACCCAGACCCGGGGGCAGTATAGCGACCTTCCCGCTGAGCAGGAGGCGAGGTCCGCCCAAGCTCGCCAACAAAGGGAGCGCACTGGTAAGACAAAGGTGGTGGAGGTGCCTTGCTCACAAGATGGGCGAGCTTCAGCTTATACCGGAGCATCTGCAACCCACCGATCTCAAGAAAGAGAAATCCTCCAGGGAAGGTTGGGGCCCAGAGAAAGAGAAGCGGAACGTGTAAATGCCCCTGCTTCATCTCGGAGGGGAGAGTCAGACGTACAACCGCAAAGGTCCGCACATGACCGACTAAGAAGGCCCGCTGCGGGGGCGTGCGTACACGACGCGCACGACCTTTGAACAGCCTCCACAGGAGGTGGCCCACAATGACGAGCTGTCCACATTGAGAAAGGCCGTCGAGATGCTACAAATGCAAGTACCAGCCAAATTTGCGGATCTAATACCACTACTCTCCCTGCATCCCCGTTGGCACCTGCCATCCTTAAAGCACCGGTTCAGAAGAATATACAATTTCCGGTGATGTCTGCATACTAGGGCGAATCTGACCCGAAAGTCCATCTGGCCAAGAATGCGGACTCCATGATCTCGGTGGGTGCCACCGATGTAACTCAATGCCAGAACTTCCCACTCACCCTCGGGGACCGAGCCCACCACTGGTTCTCCT
Source organism: Prunella vulgaris (assembly GCA_026898435.1). Classification (NCBI taxonomy): domain Eukaryota; kingdom Viridiplantae; phylum Streptophyta; class Magnoliopsida; order Lamiales; family Lamiaceae; genus Prunella; species Prunella vulgaris. The sequence continues at coordinate 17,105 of JAPKLY010000216.1, read as the reverse complement.
CGCTCGCCCCGGGGTCAATCCAATCGTTCGGCCAACTCACGCGGGAGTTCCTGGCCCACTTTTCTGGGTTCGGGTCTTACTTGACCCAGAAGCACCGATTCCCAACAAACATCAAGCGATAATGAAACCGACCAACAGTACCCGGAGAGGTTCGATAAAATACTATTGTAAGGCGAGCCAGTGAGCGAGGACACGAAAATTGTTGCTGTGATGGTCGGACTAAAAAAAGGCACCGAGCTCTAGAGGGATATGCACCTTGCATGCCCGAACACCTACACCGAGTTTAGACACAAAGTTGGGGTGTTCGTGGCTATGCAGGAGGCACTACTGAAAGAGGTTGGTGCCTCGGAGGAAAAGAAGCCACACGGAAAGAAGTTCGGGGGCACATACAAGGCTCCCCGTAACTTGAAAGCTTTTGGTGATGGAGACGAGTTTAAAGAGAAGCTCAACCAAGTACTTACCATCTCCGTTGACCATATTTTTGCTGCGGTCAAGGACAAAGCCATGTTGAACGAACCTAGGAGGATTCGTCAGGACCGCACGAAGCTTAACCCCAACAAGTTTTGTGCCTACCATCAATCAATCGGCCACTTCACCAGTGAGTGCCGCGACCTCCTCAAGCAATTATGGAAATTCTACGAGGAAGGGAAGCTGGCCGAGTTTGTGAAAAAGGCTGGCAAAGAGAACCAGGATGGAGAGGAGGGAGGTGTCAGATGACGAAGAGGAGGACGAAGATCGGCGTGAACCCCGACACAGACATAGGGCTCCTCCCCAACCTCAACAGGACCAAGAGCCAACTCGGGAACTCCTGGTTCTCGAAGAAGTTATCGGAGCTGCCAGAGGTCTCCAAGACGGAAGATCCTCCATCTCCAAGAGATAAAGAAAAGCCGAGGTTCGGGCCATTAACCAGGTACGGGAGGGCAGCTCCAGTTCCAAGCCCACTGCACAACCCACAGTGGAGCTTACTTTCTCATCGGCGGACTTGGAGGGGATTCTGACTCCCCACAATGACTCGTTGGTGATAAGCGCCAACATCATGAATGTCCGAGTTCACAGGCTACTCGTGGACACCGGCGCATTCACCAACATACTCTTCAAATCCACCTTAGATGCCTTAGGTGATTTTGAGTCGTACATAGAACCTAGTAATGCTAGGATAGTAGGTTTTGAAGAAGTTGTAACCGTCCCCGTAGGCCAGATTAGGTTGAGCATCCAACTTGTATGGGCCGAGGATCCGGAAAGGAGACTGACTAGGTTAGTAGATTTCCTCATTGTCGACCATCAGTCTACCTACAATGGTTTCCTTTGCCACCCTTTTATTAATGAATTTAAAGCGGCGTGTTCGACCTACTACTATTGTCTCAAGTTTCCAACTCCTAAAGGTGTCGGAACAGTTAAAGGCGACCAAAAAAAGGCCCGTGAGTGTTTGCTTCAAATCAAAGATGGCCAAGTAAAGAAAGTTGTAACGCAGGTTCATATCATTGAAGAGGATGTACAGAATCCGGCAGATAAGCCAAACATCTTAGACATCATCTCGACAGAAATTGAGTTGATGGAAGTAGGCGACCTGCCAAAGTCAATAATCGAAATTAGCCAAGTACCGAAACTTGTGCAGAATGCACAACCGGCGCCCATGGAAGGAGTGGAGGAGGCTCAAACTAACCAAGTGCAGGAACCAGCGCAAGATCTGCAACCTGCACCCATGGAAGTGGTTGAGGAAGTTCAAGGCGAGGAACCTACGGGAGATCAAGAACCAGTGCCAATGGAAGTTGATCAAGGTCCCCAGGTTGCAGAACCATCCCAGGTCGAGGGATCATCCAACGCAACTTCGCAAGAAGCTGCTTCCTTGATTACAAGAGGAGTGGAACGAGTTCATCAACGATCCAAGGTGGAAAAGCAAGAAAAGGAAGGCCACCCCCATGGAAGAACTAACAGCAATCCCGCTGGACCTGGAAGGGACTTGGAACTTTTCATAGGTTCCGAGTTGCCAGAACAGTACCGGTCAAAGATGGAGCTGTTTCTAATGTCCAACTTGGACATGTTCGCCTAGTCCCATGAAGACATGACGGGAATCCCGTTGGAGCATGCATGTCACCGACTCAACATAGATCCAACGAGGAGACCTGTCCGCCAGGAACGAAGGAAGTATGGACCAGACAAGTATGCAGCTCTAACCACTGAAGTCAAGAAGTTGGACAACAAGCTGATCAAGGAAGCCTTATGTCCACAGTGGGTCGCAAACCCTGTCTTGGTGAAGAAGCCCAACGGAACGTGGAGACTGTGTATCAACTTCATGGATCTAAACAAGGCGTGCCCGAAGGATAACTTCCCACTACCTCACATTGATCAGCTTGTAGATAATACTGCGGGCCACGAGATGATGACTGTCATGGATGCCTTTGCAGGCTATCACCAGATAGCAATGCACCCAGATGACCAGGAACATACGACGTTCTACACCAACAAAAACATGTATTGTTGGGAAAGAATGCCGTTCGAACTTATCAACGCCGAAGCTACCTATAATAGGTTAGTGAACAAGATGTTCGGCCAACAAATTGGTCATACCATGGAGGTGTACGTAGACGACATAGTCGTCAAAAGTTTGTGAAAGGAGGATCACCTTGACCACCTGAAGCAAGCTTTCAAAATATTACGACACTACAACATGAAGTTGAATCCAAAGAAGAGCAGCTTCGGCGTACACTCAGGGAAGTTCCTGGGACATTTGGTGAGCCAAAGAGGGATAGAAGTCAATCCGACGTAGGTCAAATGCATCATCGAGATGGGCGTGCTAGATTCAGTGCAAAAGGTTCAAAGACTGACCGGATGTTTGGCAGCTTTGAACCGATTCATCTCCAGGTCCTGCGATCGGAGTCGTCCATTTTTTGAAGCAATCAAGGCAAACACACTCCAATATAAAGAAGCGGTTAAAGCTAATAAGCTCCATCTAAAAAACCATTTTAAATGAACGAACGAATGCCAACGAGCTTTTGAAGATATCAAAGCATACCTGGCGAATACACAAATCTTGTCAAAGCCAGTACCTGGAGAGAGGCTATACATGTACCTCACCGCGTCGGAGGTGGCCATTAGCTCCGTCCTAGTTTGAGAAGTGGGCAAAACACACCTACCAGTGTATTACGTGAGCCAGGTCCTACATGAAGCTGAGTTTCGATACACCCCAACAGAGAAGCTAGCCTATGCACTGGTGATGAGTGTTAGAAAACTACAGCCCTACTTCTTCGACCATCCGGTAGAGGTGTTGACAACGTTCCCACTACGGTAAATATTACAACGGCCAGACACAGCGGGATGCTTGTTGAAATGGTCACTAGAAGTTAGCCAATACGGTATAATCTACGCACCCCGCACAGCGATCAAGGGACAAGCGCTCGCCGATTTCATCGTCGAGCTAACATTCCCACAAGATCCGATGAGGGGGCGTATAGCTCTGTGGTATCTCTACGTCGACTGATCATCAACTAGCACAGCTGCAGGAGCCGGTGTAGTTTTATCAGCCTGGATAGACAAGTCTTCACCTCCACGATCCGGTTCGACTTCAGAGCCACCAATAATGAGGTGGAGTACGAAGCATTGATAGCCGGACTTAGGTTATCATTAGCTGTGGGGGCAACAATCTTCAGATTTTCGGAGATTCCCAGCTAATAATAGCCCAAGTTTGAGGGGAGTACGAGGCAAAAGATCAGCAAATTATGACGTACGAAAAGATAGTAGCACATCTGATCTCGATGTTTATGCAAGTTTACATCAATCAGATTCCAAGGTTGGAAAACACACAAGCTGATGCACTAGCTCGACTAGCTACCAGTAACGGCGAAGCAGAGGTCACAGAAGTCGTCGTTACCAAACTAAAGAACCTCTCGACATCTGATTACAAAGTAAACCAGACCTCGAGTGGGGGGCAGGAAGAGGACAAAGATGGCGAAGATTGGCGCACTCCGATCCAAAAATACTTGAAGGACGGAGTGGTTCCTGAAAAAGCATGGGAAGCTAGTCGGCTAGTGAAGGAGGCAGCCAGATATACGTTGGTAGACGACCAACTCAACAAACGTGGATTCTCTCTACCCCTACTCAAATGCTTATCTAAAAAGCAATTTTTCTAGGTGTTAGAAGAAATTCACGATGGGATTTGCGGAAGTCATGCTGGGGGGCAAGCTTTGGCATACAGGACAATCAGACAAGGGTACTACTAACCCACTCTTCGCAAAGATGCCATTAGCTTCGTACGGAAGTGCCGAAAGTGTCAACTTTTCGCACCTAACATTCACTCCCTAGCTACTCAACTTAAATTGGTCTTCAGCCCGTGGCCTTTTGCAAAATGCGGTATCAACTTGATCGGCCCATTTCCACTTGGTAGAGGCGGTGTAAAGTTCGTTGTAGTAGCAGTGGATTATTACACTAAATGGGCTGAAGCCGAGGCACTCACGACGGTGACACAAGAAAGAATGATCGGCTTCATTTGGAAAAATCTGATATGTCAATTTGTACTTCCGCAATTGATTGTGACGGACAACGGGAGGCTGTTCGACGGTCAGAAGTTGAGAGAGTTTTGCAGTTCGTGGAATATTAAGAAACATTACTCAACTCCGTACCATCCACAGTTGAACGGTCAGGTTGAAGCAGTTAACAAAATTCTGAAACATGTGTTGAAGATCCATCTAGAAGACAAGAAGGGAAGCTGGGCGGACGAACTCCCGGAGGTTCTATGGTCGTATAGAACATCGTATCGAGAAAGCACCGGAGAAATGCCATTTACCTTGGCCTTTGGAATAGAAGCAGTAGTACCGGTGGAAGTCCAGAATAAGACTTGGAAGGTGGTAGGATTTGATGAAGAAAGGAACGATGAAGCCTTGGCGGTTGAAAAAGATTTGATTGAAGAAGCCAGAGCATCGTCAGAAATGAAGAATGCCACCTACAAGCGAAGGGCGGAGAAGTATTACAATTCCCAGGTTCGAGATCGGAGGTTCAAAGTTGGGGATTTAGTACTAAGTAAGAAATTAGCGACCCCACCAGGCATATTCAGACCAAATTGGGAAGGACCGTTCCGAGTCACTGCAGCTTGGGCAAATGGGACATACGACCTCGAAGATACAGAAGGAAATGCTTCATCATATACTTTGAGTGCGGCCCACTTGAAGAAATTTTATCAGTAAGAGCAGAATTTCGTAATAGATTAGTCGAAGGTTCGCATCAGAAATTTTGATGACAGCCTATGTAAATTACGTTACTATATGAAGTTAGAAGTTTTTCAAGAAAAATAACTAATTGTTCGAAGCTTCGTAATACACAAGGACCAAGGTCCCAAACGTTATAATCTAAAAGCTTAATGGGAAAGGCCAAAGTGCCCAAGGTTAGCGAAGGTGTCCTTCTTAAAGGATCACTAAGCACCTACTGCCCTAAGTTAGAAAAATTCATAAAAAGACAGTTAAAACGTCTAATTCAAGGTTCATGAAACCCAATCACCCAAAGTGAATTAAACAAAGTATAACTCGCTACCCTAAGTGGTTTAAGACTAGCAATTCGATACCCTAAGGGGTGTAAGACGAAGAATACGTACTAGTCAAATTAAGGTACAATTCGTAGTCCTAAGCGACATAAAACGAATGATTCGCTTCTCGAAAGAAGAATAAGAGGAACAAGTAGGTACCAAAAACATAAAAACGAGCTAATTAAAGATATAACGTACGTGAAATTTAAATGAACAAAGTTGAAGCAAAAAGTATCAAATTCCATTCAAAAATACTTGAGAACCTATCAAGTAAGAAGATACCTAAAAAATTCTCAAGTATAAGAAGTTGTGCTAGCCACAAAGGTCGGCTAGCTGACCATCTTTAAACTACAAAAAGAGCTCCTTCTAGGCGAGCTATACGAGCCCGACGAGCTTCAACTACTTTGACAAAAAACCAAAAGCTACATTAACAAAGCAAGAAAAAGACTTCAAGTCTCTGGAGCAGTGGGGACAGTTGGAGTAGGAGGAGTGGGAGCTTCAGGCAGGGCGACCTCCCCACCTACATTTTGGCCAGCTGGGGGTGAGAGTCGAGGTAACGTGGTGATATTGCCAGTAAGCTCGCTGGTATTGAGAGTCACATCCCCGCAGGCCTCTTAGAGTTGTTCGATGGTAAGGGGAGTTTGTCCTTCTTCATCAACGACCTCCTCCTTGGCGACGTTCAAATCCGGCACGGGCACAGTGTTGATAATTTTGAAGCGTACCGGGACAAAATCAAGAGGGACGCCAAGCTAGGGTAGGTCGCCAATGTCCAACTCCGTCTCATCAGGGAATGGAGCCTTGTCCAAGCACTCCTTGAAGTCGCCAACCACTGCCGTCATTTCATCATCCTTGTGAGCTCGCGCCCACCAGATGGTCCTGATAACCTCGGCATAGCACTGGACAAATCTCTTGTCAGAGGCCTCAGCTTTCACGATATCTAAGCTCACAGAGGAGGTGGCATCGTTACGAAGCTCGGTGACTTCGTTAATCTTCGCCGAGAGCTCCTCCCTGAGCTTTGAGCACACCTCATCGGCACTCTTCACCAGACCCCGCGGCAATTCCAGCTCCCTTCTGGTCACCCCATGCTTGTCAACCTCTTTAGCGAGCTTCTCTGCGAACTCCTCCTCCTTGGCTTTTATTTGTGCATCCACATTCCTTTGGATGGAGACGAGTTTGTGTTGAAGTTCATCGAGGTTCTCGAGGGAGCTTTGTTCAGACGCCAAGGCCGCAGCCGCTTTCCCCTCGGTGAGCTCCAACAATTTTTTCAGCTTGTCAACACTCTCCACCAGCTTCGAGACAGCCTCATTCCTCTCCTGCCGACCTGTCTCCAGTTGGGACGCTTGATCGATCACCCTCTGATTGGCGAGCAATAGCCCGCTCGCATAATGCATTGACAGACAAGCATTTTTGATCAGATTCTGTCTCTCCAAGGTCGCCAACTGGGGGTTCGACCAATACCTTGGCACCTCGCTCATAGCGTTTTGAGTAAGGCCTGGGGGAAGGTTGCGCATGGAGGTAAATGAGCGAGATCGCTCATAAGAATGAAGAGCTTCGTGCCTACGAGGAAAGGCAATGGAGGCATAGCTGCGAAATCAGAACACTTAGTTAGAATGACATAAAGCACAAAAAACAACGAGGAATGATACCAGGTCAGCGAGCTACTTACTGGACTCGCTCAGGATCCCAGCCTAGGAGTGTGTCATCCACTGTTTGCACTCCAAAAGGAGATGGGGAAGGTGGCGACCCTTGAATAGGTGCAATGGACAGTGGAGCAATTGAATGAGCAGATCCACCTTGCGCCGACCTCGTATCAGCTCGCTCACCATGTTCAGATTCCTCCACGTCGTGGAGTAGAGTCCAGGCTTTCTTGCGGGTTTGTGCATCATCCCCACCAACTCGGGACCCGTCACCACGATGGAGGCCCCTTTTTGTCTGATGAGAATCTCGCTAGGGGGTGGCCCCAGTTCGCCTTCCTCCTCTGTTGCTCCGAGCGACCTCTTGCATCTTGGCAGGAGTGGGATTTTTAGTTGGCCCTTTTTTAGTTCTAGAGCCACCAACCTCGCCTTTCTTTGAGGCGAGCTCCGCCTTTTTGCTCGCCTCTAATGCTAGTGTTGATGGCAAAGCCAGACTGTTGGGACGTGGTGGACCCATGGTAAGTCGACAAACTAATGTATGATAGGCTTCGGGAATCTCAACTGTTGGAAATAAAACCCAATCACCACCTGCAAAAGTTTGAATAAATTGGGTTAGCACCTTGGCGAGCTACCCTCTCAATTGGTGAGCTTCAGTAAGTTGTAAACATGGGAGCTCAGGACCTTGAACAGTGAGATGATGCGGCAAGGTGTGGAGACCAGCAAGTCTAAGGTAGTGATGTTGGCAAAGGTGGGCGATCTCCCGATCCTCTTTGCTCCTCAAGTAGCAGACAACCCGCACCAAGTCGAACTCAATCCACAATGTAGGTTTACCACGACTGGACTTGTGGTGCTTTAAACCTGCAAAAGAGGGGAAATTAGATTAGTAAATCTAATTCAACCCACACACACTGAAGAAGGAGACCTACTGCTAGCTTCTCCATATTCCTCAGTAGAAAAGATTCGTCCTCCCCGTCCTGAGTAGTTGGTGGAAGCTCGCTAATCTCCACCCATGAAGACGAACTGCTCCTTCCAGTCACAGATCTTATTGGGAAGAATCCCCAAAAACTTTTCACCCGGGTGAGCTTTGAGATAGTAATAGCCTTTGTCGTCCTTCGTTTGCCGGGTTACAGAGAACAGTTCGTTTATCTCCACCGTAGTCAATAGGTTTTCATACCCCTCCAATCCAAAAATCACCAACGTCGACAAAACTGCTCCAAACGTTGGTAGTGAGCTGAATAATAGCGAGGTTGTTGTCTAACAAAAATTGGCCGATGATCGGGTGCAAGGGTAAAGTGAGCCCGGCCTCGAGGGTATGGACATTAATGGCAGTTAGCCCAGGGGGAGGTGCATCAGCTCGCCCTTTCTTCTATGGTGTATACAAGAAGATATCGAGTGGGATACGATATTTCTCGCGAATCTGGGAGAGTTGATACTCATTAATGACGCTTTCAACCTCGCTTGCCTTATAGTCAGATTTATCCGCTGCATCTCGATAAATTCGCTGGGGAGGGAATCTCGCCACATGCTTGGCGACATATTCCTCCCAATCGAACGTGTGAATAACGTCGGTAGGAACCTGATGTTCGATCAGCTGAGGTTCGGGAAAACCGATTGAACGAAGTCAGTCGATTGTAACTTCTTCAAGATCGCCTTCAGGCACAATAGCCTCAGCGACCTCCTTACCCGCCTCGGCGACCTCCTCATCCACCTCGGCGACCACTTCATTACCGTTGGCAACCTCCTCACCTTCCTCCCAAACCTCGTGGTATATAGAGCTGGAAGCCCTCTCCTTTGGTTCAGAACAAACTTCGCTCGAAAGCTTGCCAGAATCGGGGTGAGCTACTGACGCCGCCTCGGAACTAGAGCCAATCACAATCGGGATCATTTGGGGAATAGGGCCACAGTCAGTCATAGGTCATTTTTTGAGATTACGATTGGAAAGGGTTTTGCTCGAAGATTGAGTCGACATAGTAATGATGGAGTCTTAAAACGTTTAAGTCACCGGAGTTTCCAAAAGAGTGACCGGAGAATTCGAGACAATGCTGGAAATGTTCGAAAAATCCCCAGAAAATTGGAGAAATGAAGAAAACACAAAAGGAAACTGCAAAAATAAGAGAAAGAAAGAAGAAAAGTGGGTATACACTCAAAACTCCGTCGGAAGCAAGGGATGTTAATCGCCGGAAAAATTGCTCGGGAAATTGAAAGATGTAAAAGTGGAAAATGATATTGATTTCCCATATATATAGACAAAGGTGCGAGCTTTAATTTTCAGAAAGTGCGGGGACCTAGATACAAAGATTTGAAAGGTTTGTTATGATGGGGCACGGGAACTGAGGCCTAAAAAGGCATGCACGACGCCTTAATTCTCGCTCCGCATCAGCACTCCAACCGCCACAAGAAAGCTCACCCAGAAGCTCGGCATCCAACTAAGGAATAGTTCGCCAACACTAAAGCCTTCATACATAGCGACAAATCAGCTCGCCCACACATTAGAAGTATCATGTTGTGAGCGAGTTGGGGGGCAAATGTTGATAGGCGAACTACTCTAGGATAATTATAAGATTAATTATCTAAAGTTGAGAAGGTCGCCAACTTGGGTAGAAGCTACGTCATCAGCCTTGACTAAGGTCAACACAGGGAAGCTCGGCAAAGCAAGAAGGAAGCTCGCCAAGATGCTCAGCAACCCAAGTCAATTGTCCAGCCAGGCACGTGAGAGAGAAGCTCGCATGAAAGCTCGCCCTCTGAAGGGTAGCTCGCCCATGATCATGGAGACCAAACACAAGTCCACCTCTGCATTGCTCCCAAAACAACACAAGGCTCTGAAGCTCGCCTAGATTAGAGACATAGATAACGTGTATATAAGGAGCAGGTAGACATGTGATAGGACAAATCTTTGTAAAAGGTAGCATGAGAAGTGAACTAAGACAAGTGTTAAAGACACTTGTCAACACCTAAAGCCAAATAGGTTCACAAGGTGCCACCTCACACATGCAAACCGATAAATATGTCTCTCTTGTATCTTTCTCTCTTTAAGTTTCATAATACACACATATTTTCTCTCACTAAGCTCTCCAACTTTCTCTCTCTATATTTATAATTCAAGAACAATCATTAATCTTTGATATTGTTTGATAGGATCAATTTATTACAACCACTTAATTACTTAATTACATTATTCTATCAACAATTGTAAACATTAATTTCAATAATTCTATTAATTCAAAAGATTGATTCAAATTATCATTTTAATTTAAAATATTAAATAGTTCAAATCACACTAATAATTAGTAGGTGCCTAATCATTCGAATAATTCAAAATATAGTATAAAACGTACACAAAATCAAATAATTCAAAATAGACAAAATTAAAAATATAATTCAAAACATACACATCAAATGTATCAATGTCTCGGTCCCTTCCCACGGTATGTCGCTCTACGATGTCCTTGAGAGTGAGAATCACATGGTGCTCTACGGTGTCCTTGAGAGTCATGTGGTGAGTGAGAATCATGTGGTGAGTGAGCATCATCGTGTCGGTCGTCTTCGGGACGCTGTACTGGACCATCCTGCATAAATTTCAGCATTTCTTCTTGCATTTGTTTTTGAAACTCCTCACGCATTTGTCTTTGAAACTCCTCGCGCTCCTGACGTTCATGTGCTCTTCGATGCTCCTCGTCCTCTTGTTTTTTCCTCTCTATCTCAGCCATTTTTTCATCCACAGCTCTAGCCACCCTTTCATCAGCCTTGGTCATCAACCGGTCAATATCAACTTGGCTATAAGATCTGATGTTCGTGCCAGCTGATGTCCCACTGGGCCCAAAATAATACGCCTTAACTTGGCTAGTTGTCCCAGTCAGTGTATACGATTGTGCTTTTTTCCAACGGTCTTCATGTATAGCTGAGACAAGCTGGAGCCTCCGATTGATCGTCACCGGCCTGTTCATTCAGGGGGCTATTTCCTGTACTTCATTCTGTACAAGAGGTTTTTATGTAATGTATAATGTACAAGATTTATATAAATAAAAATAATGTAATGTATAATGAAAATTCTTACTAGTATCTGAGCCATATGGCCATATGTATAATCCTCTCCCCCAAGATAGTGGTAGTGCTTCATATTTTCCATTCAGTAGCTGGCCAACCCGTTCTCTTCTCCTATATATTTTTTAAAAGATTATAACTAAAACATGGTATGATCATTTTGTTAATATATAACATAACTTTTAAAAAATTACTTACAATATCCAAAGCAATCTCAACTGCTCTACGAGAACCACCCTTATGGCGAGATATGTTAGTACCGGGTCCTCTAGGCTCCGACATACGATTCTTCCGACATTGTTCGCTCCTTGCTTTCACATCTTCCCTCTCACAATACTGGAGCAATGCCTTCTAAAGTCTTGAATTTCATAATGTCTTCTTTCGTTTCACCTTCCAGGTTTTTAGCACCCTGTTTAGCATGTGCACATATCATTCGGCTGCCCTTCGAAGAAACAGCTCGTAGAGAAGTTGTGTGGGTAAAATAGAAGGATCCCACCGAGTCTCCTTCTGTAGTACAAAATGAATATTATTAAATGTACTTAACTCAATTACTTAAATGTACAAAACGAATATTATTAAATATACATACCATGAACATATCCCACCACTCATTCAACCGTTGTTGGGTTACCAACTTGAAAGTGAAAGTGTCATACTCCATCTGACTATGCATGATGCGGGTAATTAGCTTGAACACATCATGTGAGGGCATCAACTTGCAAAAATAATAAATACTTAGTAAAATTACAAACAATATATGTATATGATTCAATAAATATGAATTCAACTTACGTGCCCCTATAGATGGATAAGTCTATGCACTGTCCAAAATGTGCATCAGAGAGATCCTCGGACTCGGAGTCCGTATAATCATCTGCATCAAATGCTTTTTCATCCGGAATAGTGGGCACTGGAACATGAGGTGGAACGGGTGGACGACTGGAAGAAGATGTTCTACTGCCTCGCGCACGTCCCCGACCCCTTTCCCCATCTGAGCTATGATCAGACCCACTCATCTGTGATATTAATTAAACAATTCTTATTAATAACTAGTATAATCATTAACAAGTATAATCATTAACAAATATAAACATAACAAGTCTAACCAGTAACAAATATAAACATAACAAGCATAAAGATTAACAAGTATAACCATTACTAAAGCAGGTCACATTAAAAATACTAAAGCAAGTTTCATTAAAAATATTAAAGCAAGTCTCATTATAAAATATACTAAAACAAGTCTCATTCATCCTCATCTTTTTCGTCCTCATCCCCTTCTTCTTCTTGATCTCCTTCTTCGACTCTTTCTTCCTCTTCTTCTTCTTCTTCTACTTCATCAATGTCCATTAATGCACCATGGATATCAGTAAATATAACAGTGTCATCATCCATTTGCACATTCATTTGAGTCTTTATCTCTTTTTTCGGGAAAGGGGGAAGCTCTTGTCCATCTTCTTTATCACTTACCACAAAAGATCACGATTTGATTTTGCAAACTGTGAGTCAATCATTGCTACGTACTCCTGGGTGTTTGCAATAATAAACCTGAGAAGCTTGATTTGCTAATACAAAAGGATCATAACGCCCATATCTTTCCCTCCTATTTACATCTACAAGATTGTAATTCAGATGAACTCTTGTTCCACTTGGCATAGATGGATCAAACCACTCACACTTAAAGAGAACCACTTTTGACTCTTGAAGCCCAACGTATTCCAATTGCACTACTTCCTCGAGTATCCCGTAGAAATAGTTCTCATCAGAATCATAGTTTTTTCTCTTGATACAAACTCCAGAGTTCGTAGTTGCCTTAGCAGCACCAAAAGCTCGTGTGTGAAATTTAAAACCGTTCACATACCTAGTGTATGTGATGACAGAATTCACATGACCGCTAGATAGGTAGCGAATAAGGCAATTACGAACACGATTTATTTCCACCTATACATATAAACTATATTAAAATAAGAATAAACTATATATAAATATTAAAATAATATTATCGTAAATATATACTTACTAGTTGTTCAAACCATGAGGTAAAATTTTATTGAAGTCTATCGTCTTGTTCAGTCGTCGAGAGATTTGGTTGAACATTCTTAAGCTGCCTAGGAATAAACTATAAGGTGGAAAATACAAATGATCATTATAAATATGATTGAGATTGACTAGCTAAATATATGACGATGAGTAGAATACTCACTCAATGTACGGTTCACCTCCTTCCAATTCATTAACACATACGTGTGAGCCATTTTCTTCTCTTCATCTGAAAATGATCGTTTGTTCATTCTTCCAAGTGTTCGCCCAGGAGGTATAAATATCAATAGATTCTTCTCCGTAGTTTTGGGTACATCTCCACGACCATCATAATTACGAGGCACATTGTGCCGCCTCGTAAAAATATTATCCTCAAAGTAGTGTGAACAAAATATCGAAGCATCTTTTGTTAAGTAAGCATTTGCATTCGAAGTCTCGACATGAGCTTTATTACCCACACTAAGCTTCAAGTTGTGAAGATACCTAATTAAATGTATGTGAGTATAGTAGTTCGTATTAACAGAATTGAGCGAGTTTAAATAATGTATTACCTCTCAAAGGGTACATCCATCTGTATTGTACATGAGCAGTAACTCTTTCTTCGTATGCAAGATGGACAGGTAGATGCTCCATCGAATTAAAGAAGCTGTGGGGAAAATATACGTTCCAACTTACACAACATGAGTGGAATATCTACTTCCAATCGAGTTATGTTCTCAACTGTAATGGTCGTGGAAGTTAACTCCTTGAAGAACAAACTTATATCAGTGATGGCCTTCCACACGTTCGTTGGTATGATTTCACGAAAAACAATAGGGAGCAACCTCTGCATAAAAATATGACGACTCTTCATCTCAAACATCTTCAATTTGTCCAGTCTACACATCGAGACAAATTGGAGACATAGTTTTCGGGAAACTTCAACTCATCTACCCACTTACATACCAAATCTCTTTGTCTCTTATCAAGTGCATAAGACGCTATGGGATACTTTCCTATATGTGGGCATTTCTGGAGCTCGGGACGGCGATAATATTCATTGAGCTCCTCACGAGATTTAGTTGTGTCCTTTGTTTTCCCTTCAACATCCTTCACTGTGTAGAAAAGATTGTCGAACACATTTTCTCAATGTGCATCACATCTAAATTATGTCTGATCAACAAGGTACCCCAATAAGGCAAATCCCAAAGAATACTTTTCTTCTTCCAACCACCATCAAATCCTTTATTATGAGCATCGGCACCCTCTTCTGTTATTTTTCGACATCTAATCCAATCTATTTCTTGCAAGATTGACTCACCTATTCGAATGGGAGGCGGATCATCTATGACTACTCGTCCCTTCAAAAATGTAGTCTTGTTCCTTCTGTATTGATGATGTCTAGGTAAAAACTTGCGGTGATTGTCGAACCAAGACTGTTTGCGACTGTGGCTAAGTGTGAAAGCATCAATATATTCACCATAATACGAACAAGCAGTCCTTCAAGCGGTGCTCCATCTAGACAACATTGCGTATGCAGGGAAATCACTAATTGTCCAAGAAGGACATTTCGCATCATAAAATTCAGCTTCCTAACAGCATCATACGTTTTCACACTATTTTCCCACAAATATAACAAATCATGAATCAATAGCTGTAAAAAAAATATCCAATTTATCCTTTGGATTTTTTGGACCGTGAACTAGAACTGTGAGAAAACATGAATTGTTCTTCCATGCACAACCATGGGGGCAGATGGTAAGGTGTCAATATCACTGGCCATGATGAATATTATTTTCCCTGATTGTCCAAAGACTTGAAAACTATCAGTGCTCAAGCCTAACCTTACATTCCGTATCACTGAAGCAAAGTCAGGATATGAATGATCTAGGTGTTTCCAAGTTATCGAGTCTGCAGGATAACGCATAAGACCAGACTCGTCATCGTAGCAACTTGCATGCCATGACATATCCTTGGCAATGGCCTAGGACTGATACAATCTTTGCAGTCGAGGAATAATGGGAAAGTAGAACATCTCTCTGAAAGGACTTCTCTTTTTCAAACGACCATCCACACCACGTCTGCTAAGTTTATAAAGTGGCAAACCACAAACCTTACAACAATCACGTTCACTATCAACACCCCAATATATCATGCAGTTCTGAGAACAACAGTCAATCCTCTCCATGGGAAGACCCATCACACCCATCAGTTGTTTG
The DNA here is from genome assembly GCA_026898435.1 of Prunella vulgaris. Taxonomy (NCBI): domain Eukaryota; kingdom Viridiplantae; phylum Streptophyta; class Magnoliopsida; order Lamiales; family Lamiaceae; genus Prunella; species Prunella vulgaris. Next base: position 1,680 of record JAPKLY010000216.1, on the reverse strand, counting down.
CTATCAAAAAATTTTCTAGGAATCATATTATCCGGAGGACATATCTCACGAATCAAGTCAACAATTTGATTATAACCCCTTTTAGATAGTCTATTTTAAGTTTTAATATTCAATAGACGGGCATTAAATGACAACTGAGAATTAGAGTCACAGTCGGGAAACATGTCTTGATTCGCTACACAAAGCATGTCATAAAGTCATACATTATGCTCATTAGGAGGTTCCTCATCTTCCTCATTTCCAAAATTTGCATCCAGAAGTTAAGTCAGTCATCATATTCTAATACGAGCTGGGTTCTGCAGCGTCGACATCAACCCCATGTGAAGTCGATGTCGACGCCGACCGATCATGACTTTGGTATGGCAAAGAACCCCAACTTAGCTCACCATGCGAAAACCAATTATAATAATTGGCCATAAACTCATTCCTATACAAATGTGCTTTCACGTCATCAAGTTTTATAAACCTCTGGTTCCGACACCTAAATTTTGAGCATGGACACCTAATGTTTTCCTCACTCATCCATTCCGAGGTACTAGTCGCAAATTCTATAAATGATTCAAGACCACTAAGAAATTCAGTAGATATCATGCCATTAATTGTTATCGGACCATACATCCAACATCGACTTGAATAACTCATATCAATCTATTTCATATTAATAACAATCAAAGTTTAATTACATGCATTATGTGGATATAATTTCATTAATTATTCGTTCTTATATAAATTCTAAGAAAATATTAATATTTTTTTAAAAATTCGACAAAGTTTCATTTAAATTTATCATATCCCAATTAATCAATCAAGATCCTAGTTCATCCATTTCCGATTTAATTAAATATAATCAAATCGGAATGCATAACCTAACAGCAAACAATAACCACCAATTCATCAACCCGATTCCGTCCATATATAATCATATCTAAATAAAGTATTCCTAGATCGAACGTTGATCATCTATTTACCTATAAGATTATTAAACATATTGTTATTACCTGATTAAATCCTTATGTGGTTGGGATCAGGATAACAAATAAGTATAATAATACTTGAATAATCGTGCAGAAAATGTTAATAACACGGAGATTTGCCTAGGTCTTGTATTGCAAGAGCTAGGAGTTAAATGTAGTCTTTGTATTAGACAAATACGTGGATCTTTACAATGATGGCCATAAGGCCATATTTATAGACAATCTCAATTATTGTATGTACACCTAATATGCTACGTTGGTCAACTAGATCGTTACAAATGTTATTACATGAAGTCTTCTCTCCATAAAAGGTAGTTTTCTTGTGTGGAGATTGAATGAAATTAATTATGCCATAAATTATGCATAATAGTTATAATTCCTCTGTAAGGGTTGACCATGAGTTTTCTCATGCACGTAGGTGCTCGACTTGCTCGCGCACGTAGGTGCTCGACTTGCTCGTGCCCGTTGGTGCTCGACTTGCTCGTGCTCATTGGTGCTTGACTTGCTCATGCACGTAAGTGCTCGACTTGCTCGTGCCCGTAGTGCTTGTCTTGCTCGTGCATGCAGATCTTGATCTTGTCCGTGCTTGTATACATAGGCTTTGTTTGTGCTCACACTCCAAGTTCTCTTGTATTGGGTTTGGGCCTCATCCGATTATTTATGGGCTTGGGCCCATTGTAATAATCGTACCACAACAATTGCCCCC